>JALJCO010012344.1:0-530576 GCA_023101725.1 Atherinomorus stipes
TTTGTACACATTAGGGATCGATGCATGTCCGATTTATGATGACGTAGCAGCTAAACGCAGCGACGTAGAGACACCATTCCAACTTGTATTGGTGAGGTTGTGCTGAAAAGAATGATACCAAACAGGCAGGTAAACTGCTTTAAAAGTGAAATATAAAGGTACCAACAAAAGTAGTGTATAACTCACCTTTTACCCCCTAGGCCCCAGAGGGTTAAAAACTCTTGGATAAGTTAAGAACATATTTATAGTCTCAATAAATTTCCATGTTCATCTACAGGTTTTCCTAAAGCAAAGAAATTGTCAAGAGACAAAGTATTAGACTGTTAAACTAAAGATCAGTGCTGTTACAAAATACTGGTAGATAAAGGGTTAGTGTGGATTTTAAATTCCTTGGATATTATAATGCAGTCTTCTAAGCAGAGCAGACACCAGGCATGACATGACAGATTACAGATTACAGCTGAAAGTGACTTGCAGTGTGGACTAGAGCCATAGCACTGGAGACATGACTTGGACTTGCAAAAAAAAAACAAACCATAAAGACATTATGCTTACAGAAACTGATATACGCATCTAACAGCAAGAAAGTGCTATTATGTCACGATTTAGGCCCTAGTCATACAAAAAATTGCCTCTATTTTTGGCCAAACTCTCCGATCTTTAAACAACCCCCTCATCCGAAAAAAGTTCAGGCTCAGGATTTTTATTTGCTTTAAGCCCTGACTATGGCATGAGGACCATGAAAGAATTTGTTAAATACTGAAAAAATATATGTAATCTTAAATGAAATGATTTTAAAAATTAAATCAATTCTAAATTTGATCATTTATTTATAGATTTATTTCCAATTTTAATAAATGAATAACAATTAATTGTTCAATGATCATGTATTTTATTGTGGCACTTTTGTTGCTCTATAGGTATCAAGCAGTGAAACAAAACATGGGTTATAGACCTAGATTAACTTCTTCAGTTAAAAAAAAAAGCTGCCGTTTGCCTGTCCTTTTCTTCCCTCATTTAATGAGAAGCAGGCAGCTGGATGCGATTCTGTGCTTGTTTTCATATGCTTCCTAATTAGAATTATGAGCAGTATTAATTATTTGCGATTTGTGTATAAATGTGTTAGATGAGGGAGTTAGAAGCTGCTGGGAGGAGGGAGATGAGAGCACAAGAAGACAAAAGGAAAACTGTTAGTTCAGAGTCTAGTAAAGCCCTGTAAACGCTCCTCCAGCTTGGACCCTGAAGGTTTTTCCTGCCAATTTTAGATCCTCCCTGCATGCGTGAGACCACGGGTGTTTATATTTCTTCCTCTTGCCTTATGAACATCAGAATAACTTTCTCTGCCTTTCTCCCTAATCAACTGTTACATCCTGTGGAGCCCCGGCGGCTGTCCTGGAGTATTGGCACATAAATTAGGGTTAGCTACTGTATGTGTGCTACGCGGACGCACCAGGCTGTAGGTGTATCTTACTTCAGAGTGCATAGACTACCTAGAGTATGGAGTGTCGTCTGCACACTCGTGTACGTCATTTTGTTCTCACGTATAGGGGTGGGCAATATTGTATCGTATGTGATAATACCGGTAGTTTTTTTGACACTGGTAGAAAAAAGTGGGTATCAGTGAAAGGATTTTACAGAAGCTCTGACTTCTCAATAAGACATCAATATCGTCTGTGATATTGTCATCGAGGTATTTTGGAAAATATATTGTGATATCATTTTTTGGCAGTATTGCCCACCCCTACTCACGTACGTGATTGAGGACGGCTTAAAATATCTACTGTATTCAAAGCCTCTAAAAAGCCTATAGAATATAAAGTTTAATTTGTAATATTTATATTTCTTTTTATGAACAGCCATATACAATAAAAACAATAACTGCTAGTTAGTGAGTTCAGCTGTGTGCGTTTCTGTGTACTTTGTGTGAACTTGGTGATTCGTGTAAACACCCAGTGATAGCAAACAGGGAAATAATACGTCAGCCTTATTCACTGTATCCTTCTCAAAAGCACCACACTCAGTGCGAGCAAAGTTTTTACAATTGACTTTATATCACTGCCAAACTAAGAACAGGTAGACGGTAAAAGGGAAAAAAAAAAAAAAAAAAAACGGGCGGAGTGGAGGCAGTGACCGACGCGACACAAGCTGTTTTCAGCTCTGCCTTGTCAAATGCACTGCGTACATTATGAAAGAAGTAACTTTAAATATCATACAAAAAGAAATACATGTGAGCTGAAGAAAATCTTAAGGAGTACAAAAGGTGAGCAAGAGTCAAGCCAAGCAGAGATCAATCATGTGTGCGCGAGTGGAGCACCTTGCTGAAGAGATGTGTGTCCGTGTATGGTGGCGCGCGCTGTGTGAATGCACATAAGGATGGGTACTGAATTCAGTACTTTTATTGGTACCTACCGCACTCAGTCTCTACTACCAAGTACCGATTCACATAAAATCAAACAGTACCATGTTTGTGTACCTATATCCATCCTTTTTATGTGAGGGAGTGGAAGAGTTGGTCATCTCTATGCCAGACATGAACGTTTATACCTTTTCACTGGTAAGATTTCTGTATCAGTTTGACTCCTTTGGAAGATATTCCGTTGAATCGCCCTTCAGTGTACATCCACATAATGGGAGGAGACGGGACAGCATTATCTGCAGCAAAAGTCTCATTTCACCAATACTTTAAGTAGCATGAACAAACGAACGAGTACTATTGTTCCGATGAGTTCAGAGTTTCGTGGATCACAGTTTGTTTCTGGTGTCTGGATCGTGAGCTGCTCTTCTCAGCTGTAGCTGCAGCAGCGCGCATCGAGAGGCACACGTGGCCTGTAGAGTGTAGAGAAACCTCTAATGAATAACAGAGAGTTAACTCTGAAATCACAGGACAATAGTACTCATTTGTAGAATTCTTAGTAGAACATAGATAATACATAAAGATGTAAAAAACGTAGATTTGTAGATAATGCCTTATAGAGAGGCTGCACTGTCTCTCCCATTATATTGATGTACGCCGAAGGGCGACTGTACGTTATATCTTCCAAAGGACTCAAAGTGATAAGGAAATTTTACCGGTGAGTAAATGTACATATAAACTCCTAGTAATAAGGTCCAGGTTGAAAGAAAAAGAAAGTTATCTTTTAACCGGTCATTAACATCTGAATAATGTCAAACAAACGTATTTTCAAAGACAAAATCTCTCATTTTAAGCTTGACTGTATTTAAGTTTTCTACAAAGACTATCTATTGTTTCTAGCTGGTAAAGCTTAATTGAACACTTAAAAATTTTACAAATATATCAAAATATTGTACTCTGCTGCCTGTTCCCTGCCATCTTGTGTGCAATGAATTCTGGGAGAAACGAGCAGCAGCCTTGGTTCCAGGCTTAACGGAGTGCAGGTTTGGATGTTGTTTGTCTGCTAGTTAGTGAGAAAGCATTGAAGGGAAAAGTGCACTCTGTTTTCTGCTTATGCATGTAAATGAAGCATATTTGTTTATTATGAACTGGAACTGAGCTCTCAGACTATTTGAGTGTGTGTGTGCGGAGGGGGGCAGCAATCTTAATGATTAATGATCATCTTAGTTATGTTTGCTTTTATTAAAATCTAGGGCATAATTTGTTTGAGAGGCTATGATAATTCACATACACATAATTTGGGTCATATTTTACTTGTTAAATGAGGTAATAAGAGCTTTTTCTTGCAGCAGTCTCTATATAAAATAATAAGAATTGAAAAAGGTGAGAAAAAAACATTCCTGAAATGGCAATAAATAACAATAAAACAACAAAGTGAGTAATGTATGGGCACAATGTTTGGACTGTTACTTTAAAAAGTGAAAAAGAGCAATGAACAATCTGCTGGTGTGTTGTTGTTATAAATTCAAATACTTAAACACATCTTAAATGTTCCATTCAACTCATAATGTTAAGGCAGCCCTTTAACTCCTATTTTCAAGTTAAGCATTTTACAGTGTGGCGGTCTCATTGAACCTCTGGGCTCTTAAAATGAACCTCTAACCTTGCAGCAGGCCTTAAAGCTCCCTAGGAAGCAGCTTTGAATGATGGGCTGTGTTAGGGGTTAAAACCTGCAGCTCAATGAGGATCAACTGAACAGATCTGTTCTTTCTGCATCTGCTTCTCTTGTCTCTTCCACCCTGTGTCCACCCATATCTTTATTTGATTTCTTTTCTATATTACACCAGCTTAAAGTTCTAATTTTTTCTGACTTTGCATAAAAAGGGTGCTATTTTCTTTAGATAAGCTAAAAATTCTCATATCAGTAGTGATTGATTGGCAGTTGTGCTTGCTGGTGGGAATCGTACAACGAGTTCGAAGATTTTCAGAAGAACGAAAATTGGAGAATTGCAAACACCTGGAGTTCCAGTACTGAAGCCACGAGATAATTAACTTTGTTTAGTAATAGTAGAAGCACCATGATGGGATTTATTTATTTACTTTTGCTCCCTCTGAGCTTTGCATGCAATAGTGACTGAATCTGTATGAGCTGCTGACCCAGTGTGATTCTCTGTCATTAGGAACGTATTGGCTGTTGTTTGTATTCCTAACCACAGTTTAATGCCAAACTCCTCAGGAGGCTTTTTCCTGTCTGTCAGTTTCATGCAAACAGCAGGCACACAAAAACAAACCGTGAGAATAATTTGGCTGCTGTCTGCTCTCTGATGGAGGGCATGCAAGCTGTGAGAGGAGATGTTGATCTCCTTGGAGTCCCAGGTATTATTACTAATCCAGACTGTTGGGACGAATGCGAGTGTGGGTGTAAGTGTTTGATCAGAGTTCATACTGTATGTGTTTGCTTTAAGGGACCACATGAGAACATGGAAATGCTGTCAGATGGAACAGAATGGTTTTGACTTCTTGACAATGGTGCGTACCGACTGAGTGATTTTCTGTAAAAGCTCAAGAGGTTATATTTGATATTGTCAACAGGTTTGGAAATCCAGTTGCTGGTAGCAAACTCACGATAGGAATTACACAGGTTCAGACACTGCTGTTTCTTAATCTCATCTGAATCTCTGTGTTTACATGAAGCTGGAAAAAGATAGTAGTTATTAATGCTTTTGAATTAGATTTAATCATTTGCATTTGAAACATGTCACTGCACACTTCATTTTTGATTATGATAAATGTTCTGTCCTTAAATTGTAATTCTACCTATTTAATTGTCTGAGGAACTTTTTTCTTTATACCTAAAATGATTTTTTGAACCAGGCTGTAAACATGTTTATTTCTGCTGTGAAGTCTTTGTTAACATGGGAGTGTATGGGGATTTGCTCTGTTTTGGAGCCAGCCCCTAGCGGATGAAGAAAGAACTACATTTTTTGGCCAACACAGAAGTAGCTTCACTTTCCTTCAGGTTCCCATATGGGAAAAACTCTGTAAAGGTTCTGAAAGAAATATTATAATTCGAAGACCCCTAGGATCTGATGTTGCTCCATGTAGGGCAGGTCGATATGACCAAACATATTTATTACAATATACAGTGGGTACGGAAAGTATTCAGACCCCTTTAAACTTTTCACACTATTTTTCATTGGAGTCATTTGCCAAAATAAAAAAGTTAATTTTATTTCTCATCAATGTACACTCAGCACCCTATTTTGACAAAAAAACAGAAATGTAGAAATTTTTGCAAATTTATTAAAAAAGAAAAACTGAAATATCACATGGTCATAAGTATTCAGACCCTTTGCTCACTACTGAGTAGAAGCACCTTTTGAGCTTGTAAAGCCATGAGTCTTCTTGGGAATGAGGCAACAAGTGTTACACACCTGGATTTGGGATCTTCTGCATTCTTCTTAACAGATCCTCTCCAGTTCTGTCAGGTTGGATGGTGAACGGTGGTGTTCAGCCATTTTCAGGTCTCTCCAGAGATGCTCAATTGGGTTTAAGTCAGAGCTCTGGCTGGGCCAGTCCAGAATGGTCCCAGAGTTGTTCTGAAGCCACTCCTTTATTTTAGCTGTGTGATGAGGGTCATTGTCTTGTTGGAAGGTGAACCTTCGGCCCAGTCTGAGGTCCTGAGCACTCTGGAAGAGGTTTTCTTGCAGGATCTCTCTGTACTTGGCCGTATTCTCAAGGAGGATCAGAGGAAATGGACAGCCTGTGAGGTAAATGAGAGTCGCTGCAAAGGGCCTGAATACTTATGACCATGTAATATTTCAGTTTTTCTTTTCTAATAAATTTGCAAAAAAAAAAATTATATTTTTGTTGCGGTGAATTTGTAATTGTGCTATCATGCAATTTTCTCACATCTGGTCACATGAAGTAAGCAGCGCAAACAAACTAGAAAGGAAGGGCAACTCAACTAATTATCTTTTGAATGAGTCAAAGTGATACAGAAAAGTTACCGTGAGTAAATGCACATATAAACTCCTAGAAATAAGGTCCAGGTTGAAAAAAAAAAGAAAGTTATCCTTTAAGTTCTTGCCTTCTGGAAGGATTCATTGGTTTAATCATGTTTTTGTAACACTGAAATGATAGTTTCCCTGTATTTCATGGGGAAATACTGCATGGAAAACGCGTAAAAAAAAAAAAAAAAAAAAAAGCATTTTAAATCGCAGTTGCAATATTGGTAAAAAAAAAATCTCAATTAGATTTTTTCCCCAAATCGTTCAGCCCTAATAAATATAAAGCAGCTCAGCATAGCAATATTTGCTGTGATTTAAGTTCATCACATAGAAGCAGTTTTCCTTTTAATCCCTCTTGTCTATAAATGGTTCACAGTTAAGATATTGTTCTTTTTCAAGCTATTTTTCTGTGTTGTGCGTGTTTGTGTGTTTTCCTTACACACTTCTTATCCCCATCCCCTGATGCTGCATTTGCTGAATGCCTTGTTTCTCTAACCTATTTATCTACTTTCCTCATCCTATTGGCCTATTTCCTTTTTTCTGGCTTAATGATGATTCTCTTTACTTTGTTGTATTACACATGCAGATACAGAAACACAAACACACAGAAAACCCTTTTTTTTTTTTTCAGTTTCAATAGCTTTATTGGCATGACAAGATGGTGCTTATATTGCCAAAGCATATACTGTAACACTACAAAAATACAATTATAATAATAATGATATTATTTTTTTTATATATATATATATATATATATATATATATATATATATATATATATAGATAGATAGATAGATATAGATATATATATAGATAGATATAGATATATAAATAACATTAATAACGATACACAGAAAACACAGACAACAGACAGACTTTCTATGAAAAGCTCAAGCAGCCTGAAATAAACTGTTTCATTTCAGTTTTGAAAACAAACTACTTTTATAATCAGTATGGATCCTAGCTTCTACTGGAGCATGCTGACAGTAGTATTAAGACCAGAAAGATAATATGGAGACAAGTGTCAAAGGTGAAGTAAAACAATGAGGGAGAAAAACATTTCCTTTGTGTAGAGAGATTACAGGACTGTGTTTTTCTCTTTAAATGGACCATGAATTCCCTGTGGAAACCCCCTTCCTCTCACTCATAATCTCAGACTTGACTTTATCTCTGTTTTCATTTGTCCTCATGCTTCCTTCTGTTTGCTCGCTCTTTAGTCCTCCTTCCTTTCTTAATGACTACAGACCAAATAAATCACTTGTAGGTGATGGTGTTATGTTTTGCTGTTGTCCAGGCTGGTAAAGCACAAAAACTTCATCACATAACTTTACTTATTAAAGCAGAATTTACTTTTACGCAGAAAACAAAGTATATCACGTGATCAGTTGATTACTCATGATTGTTTAGTCTCCGCTTGGCTGTCGTCTTTTCCCAGTGCAGTGTGAATTTGGGTGACTCGACAGAAGGCTGCTGAGGCCTGGAAACTCTAAACAGCTTCAATGTTTGTGATAAAAGCCAGACAAATAAAATGACTAGGTGACCACCTTTCCCGCCTTCATCTGCTAGTGCTTACTGTAGATAAGCCCGGCAGCACTGTACTTCTCTTTTTTTTTTTTTTTTTTTCTATAGATATACCTCCTTCTCATTTAATTTTCATTCATTTCATCCTGCTCTTTATCCTCTCTCTCTCCTTTTCTGTGTGTGCTGCCAACCAAATAAAAGTGAGATCCGCATCAGTTTATCACATTATCCAAGTTGATTGTTATTTTTTGAAGAGATATTCAATCAAGTGGCATCACTTTGGCCTCACTGTCGCCTGAGCTCGACACATTAGTCGAGATGGCAACTCAGTTAGGGCTCAGATAATAAGTATGGTAATTTAAAAGAAAAAAAAAGACACCTCGTTAGGCTGTGTGTAGGTCAGCTACATTCATTTCCCTTTAAGACACTGTGTGGGGTGGAGTCACATGACCACAACATGCATTACCACCAAGGGGCAAACTCCGCTGGAAAAGTCTGATGCCCGGAAGTTAATTTTTTGAATAATTGTAGTTATTTCTTTGTCCACTTGGGGCTCCAAAACAGAGTAAATCCCCATAGATGGGTTTCCGAGCAACGTCACAAATAGGATGCGTGTGCAACCAGGGGGCAAGAAAACACAGGAAAAGCATTATTGAACTATGAGAAGACGTGTGTTTACATGCAAGACTCGACTTTTAATGCAGATGAGGTCAAGATATGACGTGAAAGTGTTGGGGAGATATAATGTTTGAGTCCTGATATTTGTTCGGTTGCAAAAATCAAAACGTTAAAGTGCCAGTGGCATGAAATTCCCGGCGACTTTTGTTCCTTTTTTAGTCAGACTCTAGCTGTACGTTCAGACCAAAGGCGACAAAAGCGGCAAGGATGCCGGAAGTTAATACATTTTCAATGATAGTCAGGCGTCCTGGGCGACAAAAGCGGCTAAAGCGTCCAAAGCGGCACCAGATAAGAAGTTGAACTTCGGTTAACTTTATGCTAATTAGCTATGACGCGGTTCAGCGGCAACAGGCAGCAGCCAATCAGAGTAGAGGTGTCCTACTATCGAGCAGCCCCAAAGAACAACGCATGTGACTTTGGTTCCAACAACAACACACTTGTTCTGCCGATGCCGAGGCTGATTACCTGTTCAGGTCCATCCTTGGTAATGTACTTCTTTTTTGGCTACCGGGACTTAAGAAGAAAAGAAAAAACCTCCTGGACGTTCAACCTGAAGTCCCGCTGGAACCGTCTCTGTCCGGCCGCACCCACTGGCGCCGAGGAAACCTCCGGCAATCAAACCTGGAGAGAGGAACCCGGCGACGCCGTCTTCTTCAGGTGTACAGCAGCATCACAGTGATGTCATGCACATTCATGATGAGTCCAGATGATTTTAAGGGTCAAACGCACGTATTTATAGTCCTGGCAGACCATGTTAATGATAAAATAACAATTATCAACGGGAATTAATGTCATTTACTGACCGCCTCACCCCTTTCCCCGTTCGTCCAAAAAGTTTTCACCTCCTGCTCCCGGCTATTTTTCTTTAGAACACACACACGCACGTGCGCTCTCCTGACTTTGTCTCGGCTGCGCTGTGGTGTTCTCTGCTTCTCTTTTGTTTCGTGTCATACAGGACTTTGTTCCTGCACAGTGTTTTATGCATTTCTGTGATAAACATATGAACTAGAAATATCTGAAATCATTATCAACATGTGTTAAAACGCACCGGCTCTGCATGATTATGAGAAAGTGACCAGGAGGCAGACGCATGCTCTCCTCATATTGCGCCCAGCTTGTGAATTTGTGTTGAGTTTGTGTGCAGCAAGTTTAACTAGCAGACGAACTGTGGCTGGATTAATTCCACCGGGCTGAACGGGCTGGATGATGCACAGACATTCTTCCTTTTTTTCTCTAGATAAAGATCACAGAAACAGCTGCTCGTGCAGTGTTGACTCCGTCTTTTCTCTATTGCAAAGGTTGAAGCCGTATTCTGAGTTTATTGTCATCACTGCTTTTTTGTTTCAGCCATTTTTTAGTGTATTTCAAAGTTATAAAAGCTTGATGATGCTGTGGTGGATAAATCATAATGCGACTTGTTTGTTTTCTGCAGAAAACAACTCAATCCGCTTGTGACTAAATAGAAAAACATTTTAATTTGTTAATGCTCTGTGATCCCCCCCCCCCATATTTAATGACCACACAAAACGTCCTGCAGCTCTGCTCTGCTTTAACTGAGAGGGACATGAGCAACAGCAACGCCGCTGTCCAGAAGTCGCTGTGCGACTCCTTTAAATGAGCAGTGCGATTTAACTTTGACATCAGGCACGTGATCAGCGACCAAAGCGGCAAAAATATCTTGCCGCTTTGGAAGCTGTCCTGTTTGTCGCCCAGCCTAAGGCGTCTTTACCGCTTTTGTCTCCTTTGGTCTGAAGATACAGTAAGTACCTCAATATTGTATGAAAGGATCGTTCACCGTAACTCAGCCCTGTCGTAGAATAGCAGGCGCTACTAGTTAGCACTACTGTTAGCTCAGCTTAGGGCGGCTGTAGCTCAGGTGGAAGAGCAGTCGTCTTTCAACCGGAGGGTTGTGGGATCGATTCCAGGCTTCCCCAGACTACATGCCGAAGTGTCCTTGGGCAAGACACTGAACCCCAAGTTGCCTCCCGATGTGCCTATCGGGGTATGAATGTGTGTGTGACTGGGTGGATGTGATATGTAGTGTAAAGCGCTTTGAGCGGTTAGTATGACTGGAAAAGCGCTATATAAGTACAGTCCATTTACCATTTAGCATAGATTGTGTGTTTTGCCGTAGACCGCAGTGCAAACACAGGGTTTTTGTCCCCTGGTTGTGTGCACCACTGCCAATGTTTGTCAATGGGAAACCCATCTATAGACTCCCATGTTAAAAAGACTAACTTCACAGCAGATATAAGCATGTTTATAGCCTGGTTTAAAGAAAGAACTGAAAAATCACGCACATCCCAAGAAAGATCTCAAACCAGGTGCTGGATCACAAGAAAACGCAGATAAAGAAAGAAAGGATGGATCCGCACAGCTGGACATAGCTCCCACAAATTTATTAGACTTCACTGAGTAACATTTCGGGCACAGTCTGAAGAAGGGCTGTGCCCTTTTTGGTCATGCTGTTGGCTTTTTTCTAAATGCAAGAAAGAAAAAAAAAAAAGATCTGGGTATTCTACCTATGCTTTCTTTTTCTCCTTATCTAACCTGTCCTCCTGCTTCCTGGCCTCCCAGCAGCAAAAGCCTCAGCAGTACTTGTTGTCTCAGTAAACAATGTGCCGACGTTGGGATGGGGATGACTGGAGGCTGAGTCATGTCCAGGAGGCCAGAATAACAAATCCCCTCATCAGGCTCCTTCTCCTGTGATAACGGCATCAGACACCACGCTCTAGCTTAACTAATACTGTCTCACTTAGTCCACCATCAACATCAGTTCATGTTTAAGACTATTAAGAAGAATTTCTTTTTTAAATCAAATTATTTTTAATTGCATACAGTGACTACAATTATCAATTATTGTCCTTCTAACAATGGCTTTATTCTTAATTTGCTATATTGGTGTTTTTTTTAATATGTCTTATTTTCACTGATAGAAAAAATGCATTAATTTGAATATGGAACAATAATTACATCAACTTTATTTACATTATTTGGGTTTCACCATAAAAATAGTTCTTTGGTAGGGGTGTCAACATTTTAATTTTTTTCTACACGTGTAATCAGTACTACTACTAACTGTCATGTACACGATTACATGTCACAGATTAATAATCTTTAGGTTGCAAATGGTGACGTCACCTACACATCCCACTGTACGTCATATTGAACTCAGTGCAGAAACACTGTAGTAGAGCCAAAGTAAGGTTATGGATATTTACAGTATAAGTTCAATCCCTGAGAACTGAAACGATTCAACGGGAAAAATCTCTTTTATTGGGTGCGATCCGAACGGAGTCCCTGCAGAAGTTTACTGTCTGGATTTTTCCTCCATCTATCAGATACATAATAACTGTCATACACTGGAGAAAGAAAGCTTTCACAAGCAGGGATGTGTATCCATGTTTCACGGCTGGCTGGCTGACCCGAAAATATGGAAATGTTTTAGCTGAGAGAAGTAAGGGCGCATTCACAAAGCTTTTTTGATTCGAATCAGAGTCCGTTTGCCCGGAAAGTCTGCTTCGTTTAGGGGAGTTGTGAATGCGCAAACGAACTCTGATCCGGAGCAAACAACCGGACTCTGTCCGCCTGCAAACACAGGTCTCGGTCCGATTCAAGTGAACCAAAGACAGGAAGTGGACTACAAATTGCATTGTCATTGTGGGTCAAACGTTGGACAACGTGGGTAAACACCATGACAACAAACACTTAAGGGACTGCGGTACTTATAAAGATGGCTCGTGGGCAGATGTGGAGTTATGAGGAAGTAAAAGCTTTAATCGATATTTCATCTGATGAAAGCATATCCAGCTCCTCGTACAACAATAATGTCGCTTTGTGGAGGGAACAGAAGTTGTGAGAACCTTCTTGTACGTGCGTTTTCTCTTCGCCTACGTGAATCCGAAAGCAGTGCCAACTGAGATTCTCATTCTTGGCCTGTTTGGCTCGTTTGGCAATAGTGCAACATGAACAGGATCTCGATCTGGAAGACCACCCCCCGCCCCCAACCAAACCGAGTCCCCAAACGGACCGAGACTCGCGGACTATGCTTTCTGAATGCGCCCTTAGTCGTGATCTGGTGATCAACTTTATGTAAACAGCAGCTAACACGAGCGATTAGTACTTCTGCTGAACACATGCATTTGTTCCTGTAAGTGTCTGTTCAGATTCACGCTCATAACTTCATTTTCAGGGGTAAAAAAGTACATCAAACCCAGCTAACAACAACTTAAGCTAGCTCTCCTAACTTGCATTGAAACTCATCCAATACGACGATTATACTGCGCAGATGCAGTCGGCATCCGATCAGCTCTCCTGATCACTAAAAGCATAGATCCATAGACATCCATAGATAGATGGTCTCCTGTCTTGTTGTCTCTGTAGTCGCTACAGCGCCACAAAGCGCCGATGCTCTGCTAGTGTTCGCAACCACCTTGTCCCTGAGTCAACTTGAGGTGATGCGACAGGATGTGGCTGCGTTTATTATATATAAAAATATCAACGGAGCATTGCGCCCCAGTCATCTATTATGTATGTGGATAGTTAGATATTATCTAAAGCGTTCAGGCAACATTACCACCCCTAAAAATACAGTGTTGGTGAGTAATGGAAGAGGAGGAGGGAAAATGATGTGGGTTTTTTTTTTTTTTTTTTTTTTTTTTTTTTAAAGGAGTGATGACATAGCAGTAAAAACTGGTTCATGTTGTCGGCATTGCTGCATATGTCAAATCTCCAAAGAAAAAAACTGCATTTTTTATAGCGGGGTATTGTTTTGAAATGCCACAACTCACTTCCTCAGTAAAACAGTTGGGTCCGGTGATGATATGGAGCTTTACCCGGAGACCAAGTTGACTTCATTTTGATTGGCTACACCTTATTGGGCTATAGCCTTATTTAGAGAAACTATGTCAAGCTGCCCTAGCGGTCGGAGTTTGCTAAAGGCTAACTGCTAGCAACATGGGCACTTCAGACAATAAGCTATGTTTTTAAGCCAAGACAGCATTCAGAAAATCAATAAACTTACAGGTAATGACACGGTTATGATTTGTTATCCATGAACCTGTTTACACATGTAGACATTGACACCCTTGTGTTTGGCCAGAGACTTTCTGGCACATTTTCATTTTGGCCCATGGAGGCTAAAAGTTTGGGCACCCATGCCTTACCTTATCTGGCTTTAACCTGACACACACTCAATGTTAAGCTTGTTCCTAGAAGGTGAATAACTGGCTTCAATCTTTTAGTGTGGGAGATTTTTATAATTACAGTGTGGCTCATCACATAAAATGTCTATCGCTGCTGAAGAAATGAAGCCTTTAAAAAGGTTTTTAGATTTTAGATTTAAGTCGAATTTATACCAATTATTATTCAATATATTCATTTACATTTTGGTGTATTTTTTAAGCACCACCAAATGACTTCTAGCTACTTTTTTCCTCTTTTGGATCATACTGTTTGCTGGAGAAAATGCAGCTTTGGAGCTGCCAGTGCTGCTATGTGCCCTCCGGTGATGTCATCTAGCATTACCTGAGCTTCACAACTCTGTTTTTTTCTGTTCTGTTAAACTCAGCTCAGATCAAATTTCCATTCAGTCCAGCTGTGACATTCTTTTTCAATGTAACCCACGTTGTTGTCATCTTTTTAATTGAAGGAGTGAAATATTTTAGTCTCCTTGACTTTTTCTTACCTAGAGAAATTTTCGGCCTCCATTCCTTTCCCCCTCTCTGTAAATGATCAGCACTTCAAAGCTGCCATTGAGCAGTGTCAGTGATCTCCCAGGCCACAGAATCTGCTGAGCTCAAGCTCACATTAGAGCTTATTCAGTCTCAGCTACAGGTGTGCTGCCCCACCAACTCCCAGAGGACGTCAGACGCTTCAAACACACCAAAACACAACCTTCAAAAGGCTGCATGTCATCAGCATTAATTCCTGGACATTGAGGAATCAGCAGAGTACTCTGTCATCCGAAACTGACTTTGAGAGGAAGGGAGGGAGGAGAGAGAGTGGGCAGAAAAATACACACTGTCATTCATGCCTTCTCATTATACCCCTGAGTCATAGAGAAAGCCGGAGCTGAGCTCACTGACTGAAACGTTTGTAATGGTTGTGTGTCAGCTGAGATTTTGACTCGACAGTATGTTTTCTTTTCATCACTCTGTTGTTGATGTAATTGTTTGTTTCTGTTTGTGTGTGGGTTTACATACTATTTACTTACAACAGACTTTGAAGCAAAGCTCCATTTCTGCAATTACAGGTTAAAATGTTTGACACAAATTCAAGCCATCGTCATCCTCGCTGAACTATACAGTACATGAACCTGTGAGATTGTATAACAATAACCTAAACTGAATGTATAGGTCATTTTGACGCAGTGCCTCATGTTTGTAGAGCCAAAAGACTCTTATATATCCTAAGTAACCATGAATAATTGAAGAAAATCATACTGCTCCAAGTTTCACATTATTTGACTATGAATTGCACTTTTTTATCGTTTGGTTGCTACTGCTACTTATAGTCCAGTGCGACTTGCATAATATTAAAATATATGCTACACAATATTGCCAAAAGTATATTGTTCACCCACTATATTTATGGGAATCAGGTGTTCCAATCCCTTCCATGGCCACTGCTGTATAAAATGAAGCAGCTAGGCATGCAGACTATTTTTACAAACATTTGTGAAAGAATGTGTCGCTCTCAGGAGCTCAGTGAATTCCAGCGTGGAACTGTGATAGGATGCCACCTGTGCAGCAAATCTGGTCATGAAATTTCCTCGCTCCTAAATATTCCACAGTCAACTGTCAGCTGTATTATAAGAAAATGGAAGTGTTTGGGAACGACAGCAACTCGGCCACAAAGTGGTCGGCCACGTAAACTGATGGAGCGGATGCTGAAGCGCATAGTGCGAAGAGGTGGCCAACTTTCTGCAGAGTCAATCACTACAGACCTCCAAACTTCATGTGGCCTTCAGATCAGCTCAAGAACAGTGACAGAGAGCTTCATGGAATGGGTTTCCATGGGGATCAGCTGCATCCATCCATACATCACCAAGTGCAATGCAAAGCGTGGTATGCAGTGGTGTAAAGCAGCCACCACTGGACTCTAAAGCAGTGGAGGTGTTCTCTGAAGTGATGAATTGCGCTTCTCCATCTGGCAATCTGATGGAGGAGTCTGCGTTTGGCGGTTGCCAGGACAACGGTACTTGTCTGACTGCACTGTGCCAAGTGTAAAGTTTGGTGGAGGGGGGATAATGGTGTGGGGTTGTCTTTCAGGAGCTGGGCTTGGCCCCTTAGTTCCAGTGAAAGAAACTCTGAATGCTTCAGCATACCAAGACATTTTGGACAATTCCATGCTCCCAACTTTGTGGGAACAGTTTGGAGCCGGTCCCTTCCTCTTCCAACATGACTGTGCACCAGTGCACAAAGCAGGTCCATAAAGACATGAATGCAGAGTCTGGTGTGGAGGAACTGGACTGGCCTACACAGAGTCCTGACTTCAACCTGATAGAACACCTTTGGGATGAATTAGAGCGGAGACTGAGAGCCAGGCCATCTCATCCATGTGTGACCTCACAAATGTGCCTCTGGAAGAATGGTCAAAACTTCCCATAAACACACTCCTAAACCTTGTGGACAGCCTTCCCAGAAGAGTTGAAGCTGTTCTAGTTGCAAAGGTGGACCAATGTCATATTGAACCCCATGGATTAGAAATGGGATGTTACTTAAGCTCATATGTGAGTCAAGGCAGGTGAGTGAATACTTTTGGCAATATAGTGTATCTAACTTAATTTCAAGTGTTTGTACATATTGACTGACATGAGCCAAGGAGTAAACATCTCATCACTATCTAACACCACAAGAGGATTTTGATAACTATATTCTGATCCAAAGGCAAAGACCCCAAAATAGCCTTATCTCAGTGAGAGCAGTTCATTTTAAACATCTGGCAGTACTGTCTGTACGGTGGAACACATCCTCAAAGAACATGGTTATCCGTCTTTATTATGGTGTTTGTGATCATTTACAGGCATTAACTTTGAAATAAGAGTGATTGGGGAAGTTTTAGCAGTTACAAATAGGGTATGAGAAATCCAAAAACTGCTCGATTTTAAATAAATAAATGTGACTTATAGTCCTGTGCAACTTATAAATGTTTTTCCCACATCATGATGTATTTTTTGACTGATGCAACTTATACTCAGGAGCGACTTACAGTCCAGAAAATACGGTACTCACTTTACTTAAAAATGCTGAAAAGACTAAGTGATTTTTCTTTGGACTTGCCCACTTGTCTTTAGCCCTGTCATTATCATATTTGGCATCATAATATCAGTTTACAGCTGTAATTTTAAAAAGATGCATTTTGGGAAAGTAATGGCACTTTCCCTTTTCATGCCAAAGTTTCGGTTCAGCGTGGCATAAGAGTGTGAGCTAAAAGATTTTGTGTGTGTGAAAAAACAGCAGTTAAAGGCTAAGTTGGCTGTGTTACAATGACTGAACTGGATCCAAGATTTAATCATATGAGGGGATTGCTTTGATCCTGAGCCAATGTCCATCAAATTAAGAGTTTAAATAACCTCTGTTGCTAATTCTGGGACTTTCTGTCATGCCCACACACCTCAGAATAATAAAGCTGGGACAAAGCTGATATGGCGGGAAAAAGCAGCTCACGGAGTTTTACATTCAGCCTCATAGTAAAACATGATTAAAAGAGAGAAAAAATAAAATTTCAGATGAGAAAAACAAACATGTGATTATAAGTTATTTTATGTAAACATCTGTTTGGCTTATCCAAAGAATTTTAAAGCACTTATTTTAAAACATGGATTCCTCTTACATTTTGCTTTGGATTTGTGACAACAGTCACTGAGAAGTTGAGGAAAGTACTCATCCAGCAGGGACTGCTAGATGTGTGTTTTTTCCTCTTGCCAGCATTTGCATCATTAACTGTAACTTTTTTCTCTCCCATGGAAGGAGTTGTGAAATTTATGCAAGGTTGTAGGCAGAATCAGAAATGACATGAGTAAGGCCCTGTCCATGCAGAATCAAGCTTAGTCGTATCTTATGAGGTGGTGGTGTTTTTTTTAACATTTGGACATTTCCTCCACTTGCAACTGCTGTTTTGGGAGCCCAAAAAATGCAACTTTTGAAACTGGGTCTCAAACGGAATAAATCTGAAAACAGCCCCGTCTCGTTTCCATATCCATCTGTACTGACTTGACAACGCCAAAAACGAGGTGGAAACCTCAGTACCAGCTACAACACTGCTGGATACAGTGTTGCACTTGTTCTGCAGAAGATAATGAGCCAAAAAAAAGCCTAAACTCATCATTTTCTCTGTTTACAGTTTACGCTTCTTGTCTTACTCTGTGTTTCTGGTGTATCTCTGTTGCAGCAGTACAGTGCCACATACAGGCCTGGCATATGGACTACAGAGTTATCGCAGCGATGTGCCATACTGCAAGATTTGGAATCGATTCGATACCAAGTAAATAAAGGGCCAGTGTCGTTGACACTTTATCAATACTGATACTTTTTAATGGGGATGTCAAATTAACAGATTTATGTAAAAAGATTATTCTGTGGCATTTATGCACTATTTTTTAACTCATTAATGCACGAACAATAAAATTTTCATTCATATAATAAAAATCCAAATTAGGCATTATCTCAACAAGAGACCTTGAGTTTTGAGATGTTGATACCTTGTCATCAATGTCTACCAAATCCACCAGAAACCACATATTATCCTTATTTATGAAGTTTGTGACAGTTTAAAGCCTTGCATTTACCATTTTAAAAGTCTAAATTTGGCTTTATTTCAGCGAGAGAAGCTGATTTAGGGAAAATTGAGGGCCTTGTCATAGCAGCGAATCAATTTGGCAGTTTCAATCCACCCACCACTAGTTTTCAGTGGTTTTGTGTGGATGAACATATTTCTAGAAACAATTCTGAGCTTATGGAAATCTATTATTAGAGTAAATCAGCTCCATCTCTGCAGTGTTTCCCATTTTTCAGGCCCTGTGGTACCGATTCATTTCACCTCCTTAAGGCTGATACCAATAACTGATTACTGAAAATACACATACATACCTAATCATGTTGTGTGACCTGCAAAATACAGCAATAACAAACATTTAGGCCTATATTGATGAATATCATTTAATTGAAATCATCTGGCTAACCTTGAATCAAAGTTGCATGTAGGTGACCAGATTCCATCTAACCAAATGTGGAACAAAGACAAGATAAGTGTGGGATAATGACAAATTATTCATACTTTCCCATTGAAGAAGGAAAAAAACAATGAGCTCCCAGTGAAATAAGCTGAAAGTGACAAAAATAATAATAAATAAAAATTCTATGAAAATCATGACATTGATTTTAAATTGTGGTTCAACAGAAATATTTCTTTTAAAAAAAACATTTTTTTATTATTAGTTTCTTTTGTTTCCTTTTATTTGAATTACTATTGTCAATTTAGCCTTTTTTTTTTTTAAATGGGAGGGTATAAATAATGTTGAGGACGACTGTAGACCTCCTATATGGCTACACACATTTACAACCTTGTCAAGTTCTCCGATGTCAACAAACACCAAACGTTTTTATACTGTTTCACAGTTTCTCTCAGTTTAACTGTGTAATCAAAGAGAATAAGAGGTTGACTCATTCTTTCTACGACCACTGCTGTCTCAGTCTGGAATCATGACCGATGCTTCCTTATTTCCACAGTTTCTGACTTGTATGACTGGGAGTGTTGCACAGTATTACTGGTAAACACTTAACCGCATCTGTTACTTGTCTGTACTAGACTCTGGTTTGGGCTTTTGCATTAACCTAACCATGACTGGGAAGGTTACTTTGGAGCAACGTAGGTTTCCCTTTGTCACACTCAGATTTTTTGTGTTTTACGTCACGCTCCCCGCTGTGCAACATGGAAACATCTACTCTGACAAACGTGGACCTGCATTAAAGTCCCGACTTCGAGACTGGTTGACATTTAAGTCACTGACATCAGCGGTCGGGCTGTGATTGACAGCTCTCTCTGCTTTCACCATCACCACAGTCAGTTTATAAATGACAGACATTAACACAAAACGGCACTAACGCAGGACAGCGTCTTCATTTGCAGGATTTAAAAAGTAATGAAAATGCGGGATGTCTGGTCACCCTACCCTAGGGGCCAGCAGTCCGGACCGGTCCGCAGTCGCCAGTCGGACCGGTGTCAGCAGCAGTAACTGACTTCCAGCAGCTCCTCTGTTGTGTTGCCTGTTTCTCCGACTTCATCTGTTTTCCTTGGAGTCTTACAAATTTCACTTGTCAGTAGGGATGCACGATAACCATTTTTTAAAGCCGATACCAATAACCAATAAATTCAGCTCCTAAAGGCCAATACCAATAGCACACAAACATACCTAATTATACCAAATCAAAAATTCTAACTGTATGGGGTGGCTCTTGCCTAAAATAAGATGGAAGTGGTTTGGAAGCAGACTGGGGTCTCCCCTGTGAAGCAGCAGCTTTCTTTCCCCAATCGCAATATCTCTGCGAGTAAAGCTTAAAAGTGGCATTTTCAACTTCTGCAAGTCCAGTTTAAAAATTCCAACTTTATGAGGTAGCTTGTGTCTAAAATAAGAAGGGAAAGTGGATTGGAAGCAGCTTGGGGTCACCCCTGTGAAGCAGCTGTTTTCTTTCTCCAATCTTTCCCCAAAAGCTTAAAAGTGAAATTTTCAACTTCCACATATCCAATCTTGAAAATTCCAACTTTATGGGGCATAAGTTATCGGGGTAAGTCGTCATGATATCAGACTTATCGGAATGACGACATAATTTCCTGTTATCGGCCCCATAATTATCATGCATCCCTTCTTGTCGGTCACCTGCGATTTCTTTTCTTTTCTTTGGCGGTGCCATACAGTAGTTGGTTAGCTAACAAACCTTAAACATCCCAGAATATTAGCCCATACTCTCAGCAGCAGTACTCGCATCGTTACTAGGCAACGAAGCAGGTTGGCTCGCGTTGCACTCCAAAGGTTGCTCTGCACAGAGGCCTCCTAATGAAAATTATAAGTGTTTTATGAATTAATTGACTTTGGCTTATTGATTGATTTGTTTATTTATTTGGCCTGGCGGCAGGTCTCCTTGTCATGGCAACCCCACCAGGCCAAGATAGGGGAAACACTGATCTCTGTGTGAATGCTGCTTGAAATGATCTATGCTAAAACTTCATGCTAACTCTAGCCAACTGAGCTAAAGCTCTAATGAGCTCCAATTGAAATCATAGTCTTACACTCTAAATTTCAAATTGTGTCTTTTAAGCTCCTCATCTTCGTAGTTTCAAAGTTTTGTCTCAGAACTGCTTGCTTGCACTCAACTTTCATTCACATTCTCGGGTCTTGAACTTCCCCCCCAGCTCCCTTGTTGAGGTTACTCCAGGGTGCTGTAAATGGAGCCAAATATCTTGTAAACTGAGCCTGAGTGAGACCTGTGACAGACACTGGACCTTTTCTTAGCTGTATGTGAACTTTTAAGATAAGCTCCATGCGACTTTGGTCCTTGCAAGGACAAGCAAGTACAGAAAATGGGTTGATTGTTGGTGGCAGTATATTAAAGTGAGGCGTATCTGATACTAATTGTAACTTGTGCTGCATGCTGGTCAAGGTTGTTTTTCTTCTTTCATTTAGGCTGTGTAAGGATGAATGTCTGTCTGCTGGGTGGCAGCTCCAGCGAGGGTAAAAATGCCTGCACAGGACTTAGCTTCAGCAATAAATCACTCGTGCATACTCTCCCAGCTTTCCCAGCCTTCTCATTACAACCCTGAGTCATACTGAAGCTGTGCAGGTGAGCTCACCAGTGTTGATACATCCGCTGCCTGCTTTTATGCCCCTCGTGAAAATGTATGTACAAAAAGACATTTGTTCACCCCTGTGCTATTTTTGGTGTTTCTATAGTGTTTTCACAACATTTTATGTGTTGTGTATGACTATCAAAGCTATTCATTCTCTTCAAAAATAGCCTTGCAGTGTTGTGGAAGCCAAAAAGCACAAATAACAGGGACCAAGTCACTATGTTATAGTTTAGATACAGTACTCTGATGATGCTACAGTACTTTAATTGCCTTTATTTTCAACCCCTAACTACAAAAGTAGAGATGCATAAGTTAATAGTTTGGGCAGAATCATCCATGGTGAACTTTTTGTTGGATCTACCATACATGAATCAGAGTGGATGAGCTAAGGCACCTTGTTAGTCTTTGGGTGGTTAACAGGAGACATGCTGTCACACGTCAGTGTTTTGAATTTGCTTGTGGAAGCGAACCTCTCCGTAACTGTTGTGTGACAGTGATTGGGATAGATCGAAGGGAGGGAAGGAAGGAAAGAGACATGAGGCAGAGGGAGAGAGCCATGGGCTATAGGAGGAGGGAGGGTGTGTCTGGGAAACTGAGTTGTTTTAACATCAAAGATAACCCGAGTCAGGATTCTGCAAAGGCCTCACATTAGGCCCGTAGACGCTGCACTTTATCATCAGCTCTTCCTGTTACGCAGAAACCTTATCCCTGCAGCTTGTGCACAATCACTGATATGCACTCTGACAAATTAGAAGTCTACATAACCCCTGCCCTCCCACAAAGTACCCACCAAGAACCGAACAAACATCTCAGTTGTCCTCAGGCAAAGAGATGGTGACCGAGACTATTGTTGATTTAAAAATTGCGCTGGAGGTACTCTATATTGCCAAAAGTTTTTGCTCACTGATGCAAATGATCAGAATCAGGTGTTCCAGTCACTTCCATGGCCACAGGTGTATAAATGAAGCAGCTAGGCATGCAGACTGTTTTTGAAAACATTTGTGAAAGAATGGGCCGCTCTCAGGAGCTCAGTGAATTCCAGCATGAAACTGTGATAGGATTAGATATTGACTGATGCAGCTTTTTTGGATTGGTACTGATATTTTCTCATCAGCCTCAGCTAATAGCCGATACAACCTGCCAATATTTGGGGCCGATATTGCCTTACCAGTGTCGGCCCGTATAGTATACCAGCAGCAGGATTTTCTAATAATTTTTAAAATCAAAGTATTTTGACTTTCTGAGCAGCAGATGATTAAAATAAAAGTCCAAAATGTTCCTGACTTTACCTGCAGTCCAAATCTGTAGTGATGATATTATGTCTGGGCTAAATATTTGTTGTCTGTCGGTCGGTCGGTCCTATGATTTCTGCAACTGGAAAATAAAGTAAACAGCTTACTGTACCACTTTTCATATTTTTGTAAAAAGAATATATATATAATTTATTAATATATATTACTTTTATAATTTATCATGTATTCATGTGTATATTGAAGTGTTATCATGCTGGAAGATAAATCTAAACAACTATCAGTTGGTTTTTTTTATTTGATTTCATTGTGATCTCATTCTCAGTTTTACTTGAGATGAAAAAACTTCTCCTACATCAACATCAGAGCTGATTACTCCACAATGCTGAGGGAGTAGAAGTCCTGTAGAAGTTACTCTTTTTCCGTGGGTGAGTAACCAGAGCGGCTGGATCAGGTGATTTCTCCTCTGATTCTCTTCATAAGGAGAACCGATGGTCAGCTTCAGGTCTGAAGATGCAGCAGCAGCAGTAACTTTCCTCCTGCTTCTGTTCTGTAGCCTATTTATGCGAATCTGACGGAGATCTATCGTCTTCTTCCGCTTATCCGGGATCGCGGTCATTTTCAGTTTGCATCGCGCTCATCTTCACCGCAGCGCGAAGTCCGACACTTATGATCCATCAGCTGATGGATAAAAGAAGACTGTTTGGAACACATTTGAGCTTTTACCTCCTAAAATTATTTTTATTTGATTGTGTGAAGTCAGGCGGCGCTTTTCACTGCTGTCGATCAGCTGGTTGCGAGTATGATGAAGGACATAATTAAAACTAATTTTACAACTTTTAATAGGAAAGCTTTGGTAGGCCAGAGCTGCTGTTAGTGCAGGAGAGGAGAGGAGGGGGGGCGGGGGGGGCGCAGCATCTCCAGCAACTGCTGCCTGTATAGATGCCTGTCTGTAAATTATGCCGAAGGGCGCATATTGGCCAACGCACCCGACGTATCGGCCGATGCTGATGCTAGCAAAAAAACGCAAATATCGGCCGGCCGATGTATCGGTCGATCCCTAGACAGGATGACACCTGGGCAACAAATCCAGTCGTGAAATTTCCTCGCTCCTAAATATTCCACAGTCAACTGTCAGCTGTATTATAAGAAAATGGAAGTGTTTGAGAATGACAGCAACTCAGCCACGAAGTGGTCGGCCATGTAAACTGATGGAGCGGGTTCAGCGGATGCTGAAGCGCATAATGTGAAGAGGTGGTCAACTTTCTGCAGAGTCAATCACTACAGACCTCCAAACTTCATGTGGCCTTCAGATCAGCTCAAGAACAGTGTGCAGAGAGCTTCATGGAATGGGTTTCCATGGTGACCAGCTGCATCCATTCATACATCACCAAGTGCAATGCAAAGCGTGGGACTCAAAAACAAAGCCACTTTCACATTTCGGGGTTTCTGACACATTTTAACATGAAAAAGTGGGATTTCCGGGTGAAAACACCTTTAAGATAGAGATGTTCTGATACCATTTTTTCCCTCCCGATACGGATTCCAAAGCTTGTGCTGTGGGTATCGGCTGATACCAAGTACCAATTCCACTTTGTTTTGAAAAAATATATTACACCTGCATGAGTCTGTGATATGATGGTCATCATGGTACAGTCAGGCCTGGCTCAGGTTAAACATGTAAAACATGAATGAATACAGCAACTAGAGGTGTTTATTTTTAAATCCAGTCTTGCTGGTGGGAGAATCCAGTCTGAAATACTGCTACACCCTCATCTGACAGGTGGCAGGTGATCAGTTCTTCCTCACCCCTCAAAACTAGCAGGCAGCAGCACAGCGCAAAATTAAAGGCAGTATAGAAGATGTTGAGGCATTTAAGCAAGCGGAGACTGTGAGTTTTTGAATAATGCGCGTGCGCAAAACCAACCTGCTAGATTCACAGCTCCCTCCCCCGACCACAAGACAGCGTTCACGAGCCACTCCATGTTTAGCAGACAGCAGATTCTTCCATCATGTCCCAAACGCAAGTACAACAGAACGCCATTGTCTGAACGTCGCCAACTGCTAGCAGAATGATGCTAGCTACCTGCTGTAAACGTCAGGAGTGCACACAGCCTCCGGCACACAGTAATCAATCACTGTCATTGATCAGTCTTGCCTATTACCCTTTGAATTGTCCATCAATCACTCTTACAATGGTAGTAAAAGTGATTGACAAGCCAATAGACAAATGAAAAATGTAGGTGTAATGTAATAAAGTTTTTTCGGCCCCATCACTTTCACAGCTGATATATAATAATATTTATATATTTAAAACTTTTAATTAATCTTCGCGTATGGGGTAATGCACCAAATTTTACTGAGTATTTCAAAAATTGTTGAAAGAAACATCTTCATTAACGCCTTTAAGAGCAGCAAAAAAGAACTGTGTCAGAGCTAACAGCTAATCATGAATAAATTCCTATTTTATTCAATCACGTGGTATCGGGCTCCTGAACTGAAATACAGTACCAGCATTTTTGGCAGTATCGGAAAAACTTTGCTTCAAGTGATCTGGAAGACTCTGATGTGGGAATTTCTTAAAAGCACACACCAAAGCTTTGGTCAAAGCAGTGAGCACCTTAAAATCCTCCACTTTTCACTTAAAACAGGTTTTTATATACAAAAGACTTGTGGACAAATTATTTTACCCGACTACTTTTACTGGACCCTTGCTGTTGTAACATGAGCATTTTTGTTGCAGTGTCATCTGCTACTGAAATACAGTATGGCTTCAAAGATAAACTGCATTGCTGCTGGTCAGAAATAAGTGTTTACTGACTCTACAGTTAGGATTGTAGCATTGAACAGTATACATCATTCAGTTTTTAAGAATCTTAGCTTTCCAGTGGTGTATAACATGTAGGTACTTGGAAGGGAGAGTGTGTAAAATACATATTTGTCACGTCCTGCCCACAGGACATCTGGTACCCACGGGTCAATGATCCCTTGCTCCAGGCCTCAAGTCTATAACGCTTCAAGGCATGATTGCTGGAAAGAGATGTTGAACGCTACGTAGAAAAAAAAAAAAGGAAGAGAGCCATACTTGTCCAATATTAGAACAAAAATGTTTACTATCTATAACGTGTTGTGTTGCAGAACAGTTTGAGAAGCAGAAGGTCACGCCATCCAGTCAAGTCAGAGCAGAAAAAGAAAATCCATCACCATCCTCAGAAGGAGAAAAGAACACTGAAAAGAGTGAGTGTGTGCATTATGTTCACTTATGCCAGGTGTAGCTGCTGTACATTCATCTCATCTATCACAAGATTTTTCATGTGTGTTCATACAGCTTTAGTTTATGCCGCAGGTCTGGACCTCTCACATCTATATATCTCCATCAGACTGAATGTACTCTGCTAATATGAGAAACGCAGCACTTTATCAGTTCAGCTTGTCAACAGCGCAGGAGTTTACACGTACAAACCTGTTTGATGATGCCATTTATTTACAACTTTCTCACAAGACACTCCTGGTCTTGTCTTATCTACAGTACCAATAAGTTGGGTTACGATACTATTTTAAGAAAAATGATTGCTACATTTACTCTGACTTTTATTTAGAATGTGACTTTTAATTGAATACAGATAGATAGAAACAGATTGAATTAACCAAAGATATTTAATGTATTTTGTTGCAGTGTTGTGTATGTAGGTATAGAGCAGTCATTTCTGGTACAAAATTCAACTGCTACAGAGAAACTTTAATGTTAGACAGCCGTGAGTACCTACAGCTGAGGTTCTGAAAGTACCTCCATGTCTTCCTCTCCAAGTAAAAAACCTGACATTTAGGTTGGTTAATACAAACAGTGCAGCTGCCTGTCAAAGTTTAAAGCAACACTACATTAGTTTTCAACCTTAAAACTTCGAGCTTCTGACCCAATTTGATGATGCACTGACATTCTTTAATGCACATTCCTGGGCATGTTGTTGTCCTGCAGCATTCCGAGGCTGAGAAACCAATCTTCACAACTTTGTGTTCCTGCCCGGATCATCAAGTGACAGCTGCGTTTTACATAAGGGGCAAACTCCACTGGAGAAAACTGAAGCTCCTGAAGTAACCTTTAAAAATGTAGTTCACCCTTCATCTACTAGGGGCTGATTCCAAAACCAAACAAATTTCCATAGACCCCCATGTTAAAAAGGCCAACTTCACAGCAGAAATAAACATGTTTACAGCAGAAATGATCACGTTCACAGCAGAAATAAACAGACATGTTTAAGGCAGAAATAAACATGTTTACAGCAAATATAAACATGTTTACAGTCTGGTTCAAAACGTCATGTTAGGTTTAATAGGTCAAGTTTACCTTCATGTCAACTGTGAGAGGGGTAAATTTTTTTTATAACTCATCTGTTTAGGTGGTATTTAGTCTTGAAATTACACATAATTAGGGGCGTGACCTTTTGATTGACAGCAGACAGTCCGGGTGCCAGTTTTCACTGTGGAGGCTAATAGTTAGCTCCCTGCTTGCTCCCAGGAAGGCCTCAGTCTGTAGCAGAGTTGCACAACAGCAGTTTTTAGCTGGTTAACAGCAAGTCTGAGCGTGTCTTACCTTTGGACCTCCATGTTTGCTCGGCTAGCATTAGCTTGGCTGTCAATTATTTGCCTCTCTTTGCCCATTTTTGTGTTTTCCATGAGTGACGACACACAGTGAAGCCATTTGACCAGCTGGCTTCACTTTCAGCTTCTCAGCCGTAAGCAGATACTACGTCCATTATTTTTTGTCTTTGGTTTTGCTTTTCAGCACCTTGTCACATGCCAACTACTGAATATCACTGTGCACTGTGGCTAATTCAACCAAAAAATGAGAAAAAAAAAAGAAAACATTTTTGGAGCAAGTGAAGAAAAGAAAGAGGGAGAATGATCGAGCAAGAGATGAGATGAGTCATCGGGTTGAAATTTACTAGCATGAGAGCTCAGAGGAGACAGGATGCAAAACTGATGTTGAATTAGCTTCTGTTACGGGGCCCCAAAGTGTGAAAATCTACCAAAGTTTAATAGTGTTTATGAGATGAAACTGTTAGATTTTTGTCTACTTTTTTTTTTAATCAGCTTGTATTGGTTGTCAAGTGATTTCCACAGTGTGATAAACTCATTGCATTCCCACTATATTTATGCAGAAATTAGGGAAATTTTGTTAGCTTCACAAACTTGCAAACACCGTTAACTTGTAGAGAACAACTGGTTCCCTACCAACATGTTTTGCAGATAAAAACGTAAGATATTGATGGGCTGTAATGGTATCTGGGTTGCTGGACAGTCTTATGCTGCAGCAACAAGGCTAACAGTGCATTTAAAAAATGATCCTGGTGTCTCAAACGCTCGCTCTCTGTAAACATGAGCTATGGCTGCACAGTCCATGACTGTGATTTTATGCATGAGGGTTTTTGCACACAAACATGGGCAGTACATTGTACAAGTGAGTCTTTGTGTTCACAGCTTGCCTAAGCAGACAGATTCTGCCCCCTGAGTAAATATGGTGAGCTACTGATAACATTCATTCACGTATAACAAGGACACATTCACACACCAAAGTACACGTACAGTACACTCACAAAGGAGGGTAAGCTCTGTAGTGGAATGATAACTTATTCTGTGAAAGCAAGTGCTGCATCATCACAGGATTTTGTAGCTCAGTGATGTTCAATCCCCAGACGTCTGCAAAATGTGACAGTGCTTATGATATGTGGGATCATTTGAAATGGCATTTTCTAAATTTTAGGGCCTTGAAACATGAGCTGTTTTCATGACGTTAGTGGAGAGCTAAAATGCTCTGAATGTACTCCATGCATTGACTTGAATGTGTTTGGCCTGCAGACTCTGTCCCGGGGGCCATCAGTCTACTGACACGGGTGGTACGCATGGCGCAGCGGTACATCTTTGACCCGATGGGCCGGCAGCATGTTGGAGAGAATAGCTCACAGACGATTCCCAGACAGCGAAGTCCTGGCCGTGTTTTCCAGAGTCGGACCTCAGCTTCATTTACACAAGCTCAGGTAAAACATTTTCTCCATGGGGAGTTTCTCTCCAAATCTCTGGAGGGGCCAGAGTAAAAATAAGAGATGCCCCTGGCCTAAAAGATGTGTTCTCTACATCATTGTCAAAGTAAATACTCAGTTCTGGACTAAAGACACAGTTCCAGGTTCTGGGGTTTACCTTTTGGAAACAACCCTCGGCATCTTTTAATGAGGAAAAAAAACACAAACATGGCTGGATTTCACATCACACCGGACAACATCCAAGATAAAAGGTTGAAAAGCCCCACTTTATAAGACTGTTTTTGGACTGCTCTTCTACTGCAGACAATTTTTCCTTAACATTTTTTTAGTTCTCAACATTATCATCATCCTCTTAGAGCCACAAGTCTAAAGCCTTAAACAAAGCAGCAAGTGTCAGGCAGCCAGTTTGAGCAGCTCCATTCGGAGGCCAAATCCTTCCCAAAGCTCACAAAGTTGGCATCTGATGTTAATCACTTTTGACACAACAGGGCTTATCTCTATTATTACTGTGTTGAGCTTTCATAATATTTGGTAACAAGGATTTTTCTGAGGGTTTAACCTCAGCTGTTTGTATTTGCTTTAATTGCCAGCACAGTAGCAGCTGCAATGCCTCTGACTTGAGGTAAACAGCTTAATTTAAGTTAGGTATAATTTAAATGTTCCATGTGGACAATTTTTTTTTACTTGTATCTTTTAAATAGTGCATCTTCTGTCCTTTAACTGAGGTCGGTTTAATGCATATTTGGGTCGATCCAGGCGCTGCCACAGCATTGAAAAGGTTACAATGTTTCAATTTTCAACTAATACGGCTCCATTTCACATATGCTTTTTTATCACCGCGCCCAGCAGTCGCTCTACAGACTGGAGCATTTTGTATCCATGGCAACCAGACGGAAACAGATGCCTTCCAGCTGTAAAGCATGGCTGTGTTGTAAACAAAACACACGTGAATGATGGAGTGTGTTAAAGACGAGGCATGGTTGTGTGTGGAGAACAATGTTGGCAAGCACTGGAGGCAGATTTCCTGACAAACCAGAGCAAGATGCAGATTGATTTTGTTGAACCACGAAGTCCGACCATATGCAGATATTATCAGCGAACAGCCAGGTAACGGTAAGTTGTAAACATGAGCATTAACGCTTAGCCTGCTAGCCCTTGTTGGTAATTTGGCCAGTGTTTGTGAACGCCCTGTTGATGTTAACGTTAGAGATACATGAGTTGCTAACAAAGACAAGATGATACTTAACGTTACATGCATGCCGTGTAACCCTGTTATTTGTACTATAACACTGTCAATAAGAAGGATATCCTATCAGTACAGCTGCCTACGGATATCTGTTTAGTTCAAAAAAGGTGGAGTATCTGGGATTTAGGCCGAGCTAAAGTTGGTGCACATTCACACATCACTAGCGCCGCATTTCAGGTCGACCCAAGCCGCTCCAAAACCACCCTGTTCAGCCGGTCCGAGAGCGGGTGAGTTAGGACGACTACGAGCGCGAGTGGCGTGTTCACACAGACACAGTCGCGCCGTGTTCGGTACCAAAACCCAGTTAGGTCAACCTGAATGGGTCCTGTGTGAAAACACCCTGAGAAGGGGATCAATTATTTGCTATGTTTTGTGCATATTTTCTGGATTACTGTGACATTTTAATTCTCTTCAGTCCCCAGCAAAAATGATTAAATAATCAGTTTATTAGATTCTCCATGAAACAGGTGTTTAAAAATATTCCTGGTCAGTTTAAGTCAGTATGTTCTCCTGCTCAGTCCAGTTAGTCATTGTGAAATCCCACCAAATAATTCTCTGAAAGTGGCTCCTTTGTAAGGTCTGACTCAGAAAAATCCTATAAAACTGCACTTTGACACTTTAGCTTGGAACACAGAGGATTAATAGCAGCACAACAAGGTCTCATGTGATCTCCGTGTTACACACTTCCAGTCTGCAGCTACGATCGCCGGGCCACCTGCGTGGCCACTGCTTTGCAATTCATCCATTTTCTCCCACTTTACCAAGGTCAGGTCATGGAAGGAGGGAAACCTAGATGGTCTCCAGGTCCTCCTGAGGTGTTCCCAAGCCTAACGGTGCGTATACACCAAACGCAATTTGGGCATCAAGTGTGGCAGGTTTACATGCAAAGTTAATGGCCGACATGCATAAAGGAGGCGTCAAAAACTCTGTAGCATGTTATCCGCGTAGGGCGCAGTTCGTCTAAATGCGTTTCGCACATTGAGTTTTGAGATTTTGAGTGGGCTTTACCTAATAACTGGTTGGGCCAGCCTTCTCAGCAACAACTGCAATCAAGTGTTTGTGATAACGGGCAATGAGTCTTCTACAGCGCTGTGGAGGAATTTTGGTCCACTCATCTTTGCAGAATTGTTGTAATTCAGACACATTGGAGGGTTTTCCAGCATGAACCACCATTTTTAAGGTCATGCCACAGCATCTCAATCGGATTCAGGTCAGGACTTTGACTAGGCCACTCCAAAGTCTTCATTTTGTTTTTCTTAAGCCATTCAGAGGTGGACTTGCTGGTGGTTTTTTTGATCACTGTCCTGCTGCAGAACCCAAGTGCGCTTCAGATTGATGTCACCAACAGATGGCCGGACATTCTCCTTCAGGAGATAGACAGCAGAATTCATGGTTCCATTTACCACAGCAAGTCTTTCAGGTCCTGAAGCAGCAAAACAGCCCCAAACCATCACACTACCATCACCATATTTTACTGTTGGTATGATGTTCCTTTTCTGAAATGCCGTGTTACTTTTATGCCAGATATAGTGGGAGCTACACCTTCCAAAAAGTTCAACTTTTGTCTCGTCAGTCCACAGAGTATTTTCCCAGAAGTCTTGGGGATCATCAAGATGCTTTCTGGCAAAACTGAGACAAGCCATGTTCTTTTTGCTCAGCAGTGGTTTTGGTCTTGGAACTCTGCCATGCAGCCATTTTTGCCCAGTGTCTTTCTTACGGTGAAGTCATGAACACTGACCTTAATTGAGGCAAGTGAGGCCTGCAGTTCTTTGGATGTTGTTCTGGGGTCTTTTGTGACCTCTTGGATGAGTTGTCACTGTGCTCTTAGGGTAATTTTGGTCAGCTGGCCACTCCTTGGAAGGTTCACTACTGTTCCATGTTTTGCCATTTGTGGATAATGGCTCTCACTGTGGTTTTCTGGAGTCCCAAAGCTTTAGAAATGGCTTTGTAACCTTTTCCAGACTGAAGACTTTGGAGTGGCCAAGTCAAAGTCCCAACCTGAATCTGATTGAGGTCCTCTGGCATGACCTTGAAAAGGCGGTTCATGCTTGAAAACCCTCCAGTGTGGCTGAATTACAATAATTCTGCAATAATGAGTGGGCCAAAATTCCTCCACAGCGCTGTAGAAGACTCATTGCCAGTTATCGCAAACACTTGATTGCAGTTGTTGCTGCTAAGGGTGGCCCAACCAGTGATTAGCTTTAGGGGCAATCACTTTTTCACACAGGGCCATGTAGGTTTGGTTTTTTTCCCCCTTGAAAATAAAAATATCCATTAAAAAAATTCCTTTTCTGTTTACTTCTGTTATCTTTGTCTAAAAGTTTAATTTGTTTGATGATCTGAAACATATAAGTGTGACAAACATGCAAAAAAATAAGAAATCAGGAAGGGGGCAAACACTTTTTCACACAACTGTAACGAAACTCCAGACAGGTAGTTTTAGGAACTGCATTCCTAGATCCTCTCTGTCCGAATGCGCCTAAAATGTCCCAGAACCCTTTTTGGGTTTCACAATATCCATTTTTCAATCATCGAGTTTGGGATATCTTCATTTGTGTGTGGTTTATTTGCACATGTCGTCAGTCTGAAATACCCTGTAACCATGCTAACCGGAAGTCCTTAGCTGAAAATTGGCCACACGGTGGCTTCCATGGCTCTGGCCGTGAAACTTGTCTCTACAACATAAAACATAACTTGGAGCAGTTCATGATAACAGAATTACTGATAGAAACAGAGTTGGAGTTCATAAGGTGATCAGTGATAACTCTCCTGAGCTCAGCTACACATCACATTTCTAAGTGTGCGGCCTGTTCATGCACTTTTATCTGCATGCAGGCAATCCTTACATAATTACGTTCTCTGTGGAGTTTAACGGGATAATTATTATGTAATCAAAGTTTGTGTTTTTTTGTGAGTACTGCAGAGATTTTTGTACCTTTTTAATTCACTTCTTTTTAATTGATTTTAATTCAAGCCTGCAACCGTCTGATCCTGGCTCTATAAGGGTCACAGGAACAGGATTTCTCTCATGATGTAATGTTTTTCAGTGAGGTCAACATTTCAACAAATATTGTGAGAGGTTAATAACAAGAACATCCCGAGCACTCCATAGATTGGTAAAAATCTTCTCATCAGTCTGTTGTTAATGCTGGTTAATCACACAGTCTGATGGAACTTTAACTACGGAGATAAATCAGGTCCTGTCTCTCTTTAACGATGCAGCACTCAGTCATCTGGATTCAGTTCAGACTGAAACCTATCTCTCTTCTTTTTCCAGTTCCATTCCTTTTCCCTTTGTTTCTTTTTTTCAGTTGAAGTCAAAGAGGCGGAGCCAGCAGAAAGGTGGCGCCCAGCAGCCTGTCACTGGGAGAGAAGCTTCTGGCGCTGGGAAAAGTGAGAGGTGAGGACATAGTTTAAACATTGTTAGTAAAACATGACGTACCTGCTACAGTATCAGTCAAGCCAGCTTTTACTTCCATGAGTCAGGATGTAAACACAGATAGATGGATCTTTGTAAGCTGCAAGATGCAAATCCTGGCACGTTTTCCCTAAATCTGTTGCCAACTGAAGAACAGCTCGATAGCCTCTGCTGTAATAATCAAAGTAAAAGCATGTAAAACTTTTTTTTTGAAGGTCATATGAAATGGTTTAGTTTCATTCATCTTTTTCTCTTCATTTGATCATCTTTGCAGACAATTACCATAATTCATGTGATCGTCTCTCTTTTCATCCCTACCTTTGCTTTTATGTTCGCTGAAGTAATTGGGTCTTTGGTTTCCACAATTCTTTTAAGTCCCCCTGCAGCTATTTGAGTTGTAAGTTATCCTTTGTTGGCTACAAAGTCATTTGGATCTGTGCTTAGAGCTTTTGTCAGTCAGCAGGCAGCTGATCTTCCAGCCCATTGTCAGAACAGAATCAATTTTTTACGGCTTAATATTCAATCAACCCTGTAATTTTCTGGAATTTAACGTGAACACATAAGAGATTTTTACATATAAGCAGAAGTGTGTATGACAAATTAACCACATGTTTTAACATGCAACTCCTTAGACGAATGATGTACTGTGGCTCTAAGGCAGGGGTGCCCAAGTCTGGTTCTTGGGAGTTACAATCCGGCAATTTTTAGAACATACCCTGTAACGCCCGCCAACGTAATAATGCCGCAAACATAATAGAAATATGCAGAATAAATCCAGCATAACTCCAGCTTTAACATGTAACTAACACATCTATCTTCACCCAAAAATGTTAACTATGAAAACCACAGATTTAACCCACTGACAAAAGTTTATTCTATCATCACGTTCTAATACAAAACCATCGTGTTTAATTTACAGTCCGCCACACACTCATAGCAAAGATTTCTATTCTATTCTATTCTATTCTGTCCTGGTTCTGCCAAGCTGTTCCAACCAACCACTAAACCAACTGAATTTAATCAGCGCAGCTCCTCCGTAGGTGGATTAGCCCATCGGTGAAAACACCTGCTCTACATGTACAGACAGAACCACAAACATGGCAGGATTCTTACTAAATGGTACCTGGATTTTCCACCTCTGATGACATCTTACAACTGGAGCTGTACTAGCATAGGCTCATACGTAAGCATAGGAGAACTACAGCAGCATCTTCTCACTGGATATTAGCAAAGAAGAAAAGGCCATTTACAGACTGAAACAGTCAAAGACTGAACGTTGTGATGACAAGAAAATTAAAATAAATGGTCCATCTGCCATAAGAAAATGTTTGCCTGCTACTTGCTGGCCAGAGACAGCTGGCCCTGTCACATTTCTTGGTCTGAAAATCTGGCCCAACTCAACAAGTAAATGAATATTCCTGCTTTAGATTTTTGCCTATTTAGACTGATAAGTGTTGTTTGTGCAAATGATCAATATATCCAGATTTCTTCATCATTTCTTCATTGCGGAAGTGATTTTGGAGTAAATGTGAGAAGCCTAAAAAGCGGAACATCTGTGTGCGTATGCTTCACCTGTAAGCAGGCTTCCAGATGGCGTCCATAGTGGTGTGTGGCAACAGTCTGTAATACAGAAATAACAATAAAACACACCCTCATCACAGTATGAAAGTGCTCGTGCGTCCTTTTTTTTCTTATTTTATTTTTTAATTACAGGCTTACAGGCAAGCAACCACAATCAAACAACAAATGCAACCGGACCATTATTCATTGACTCATTACATTTGGGGGAAGTTACATACTTCCCCTCAAACGTAATATATCTCTGCAAACGTAATAGTTATTACATTCGTGGGAAATCGCATTTTACGTTTATAGGAGGCAGCTGCTATGACATTAGTGGAAAATGGTTTATGTTTGCGGGATCATTACATTGTTGGGCATTACCAGGGTTCCCACATTCCTGGACAAGGTTATTATAGTTAACTAAAACTATTGAAAAAAATAAAAACTAAAGTTGAAAAAACATTTTTGTTAACTGAAAAAAAAGAATAAAAATAACAGTTAAAAAAAAAAGATAACAAACTGAAAATGTATTGTGTCTTTAGAAAACTAACCAAAACTAACTAATATTGCAAAAACATCCTTAGTTTTAGTCTTTGTAAATTTGTTGGGCTGATAATAAATCTATTTCTACTTAATCTGTTTACTTTGCTCTGCCGGTTTAATTCTGAGTGACTTTCTGATGATTTTGAAAGTCCACCAGACAAATGCCTATAATTTACGAAAAAAAAAAGTCCCCAAAAACTAAAACTAACACTGAAACTAATAAAAACTAAACTAAAACTGTGCATTTCCCAAAAAATAAAAAAAACTAGCAAACCTGCTCAAAAAACTAACTAAATCTAACTGAATTGAAAAAACAAAAGCCAAAACTAGATAAAAACTTAAACTAATTAAAAAAAATGAAATGAAAATGAAAAATACTTTATTCATCCCCGAAGGGAAATTCAGTGATAAAGATACAAAACTAGGGGTTCTGTAGCAAAAACACTTCAAGACCTGCAGGAGAATGAAGAAGCTCCAATAACTGAGAATTTTTTCGAGGAACATTTTAATTTAAATGACATTGATTTGTTTTATATTGACCTTTTTGCAGGATAGAATTTGATTTTGATATTTGTATTTTCAATTTTTGCAGTTATTTTGATTTTTAATTTAATAATGCAGGTATCAGCTGCACAAACAGATGAACTAAAAGAAATTGTTTCAGTGATGTATTGAACATGTACAAAATTGGGGGGGGGGGTTAAAAGAAAGAAAGAGGGAGAGGAATAAACATTGTAACAATCTGGTTAAATGTATCTGGTTAAATTTAAGGTACAATTGTAGAAAATAACACTTCTCCACTGCTTTGGGTAAAATTTGTGTATGTTGTGATAACGTGACTCGTACCGTAGCAGCTCAAAAAAGTCCTGGAAATGTCCTGGAAAATCATTTCAGGAAAAGTATGGGAACCCTCCCCAACACACCTGAATCGAATGGCTAATTCCCTCATGCACATGTCATCCAGCTCTGCAGAGGCTGGTAACGAGCCATTCATTTGATTCAGCTGTGTTGGAGAAGGGATGCAACCAAAATTTGCAAATAAATCTCCCATTTTTTCATTTTTTTTCAAACCAGATCTGATTTGAATCTATTTTTCTTCCTTAAAAACATATTAAACTTATTGAAAACATTAAACTTAAAGCTTTTGCATGCGTTAAGTCAGTTAGCTGTGTAGCTCACTCATTTCTCAAGCTACTGTGTTAACCTGCTGTGTGTTTTCTGTTGAGGGGAAATGACTTTTCTCTAATGTCCTGGGGCCTCATTTATAAAACTGTGCGCAGGATCTTTACTAAAAGTGTACATGCGCTAAAAACCCTAAGTTTGCGTGCGCTAAAAAATAAGCAAGCAATTTCCCCTTTATAGATCACACTCTCCCTGGAAGTTTGCGCAGGTGAATTTGGCTCATATCACGCCCCCTACACGCCCACATTCTACCATAAACGGTGAATGCAAAGCACCTTATGGATATTTCTGCATATAAATAAGCCAGCTGATCTGAGGCATTTAAAGCTTCATCGTGACGACTGAGAAGACGAGAAAACACAATTTCAAAGATATTCAAGTTGGGTTGCTTGTTGGTAATGTGGGGGCTCTTAAAAACATTTTATTTGGACTTCACACTGGAATGACAGATAAACAGAAGTGACAGCACGTTGCTGCAGCGGTGAATGACATCAGCGGTACTTCATTCATCCAAACACCGATGGCTCGCTCCACAGAGCACGTTATGGTCAACAGCTGCACACTTGGACTAAACGGTTCCGGCGGGTCGGTCGCGTTCTGTTCAACATAGATCTAGGGGTTTTAAAACTTTTTGAGCAACGACCCCCAAGATAGGAGATGTTGTTTTTTTTGTTTGTTTGTTTGTTTTTATATACTTTATTAATCCCCAATTAGGAAATTCATTATCTGCATTTTCACCCATCTCAGGTTGAACCTGAGAGCAGTGGGCTGCTATTTAAAGCGCCCGGGGAGCAGTTGGTAGGGGGGTTAAGGACCTTGCTCAAGGGTCCACAGTGGTTCACGTGAGTGCTGTGTCGGGGTATTTGTGATCCTCGCGATGATATATCAGATCAGCCTGCAGCATCTCTGTATGTGAGGCTGGAAAACTGTCAGAATCTTCATGACTTAGGAAGATAACGTGATTGTTGGTGATAATGTGCACAGCTGTAAAAAAGCATGATGAAAAACAACTTAAATGACCCAGATATTGGTAAATTGGGATTTTCATTTAAAGTTAGGCTATAATTCATTTCTTAAAAAATGCATAAGTTTATATTACAGATTAATCTCTCTACATTAGGAGATTTATTTTGAGAGCCCTAATGAAAATTTTAAATTGATTTAGTTTACAGCAATTACGACGGTCTGGCGACCCTCTGAAATGATCCAGGAATCCCCAGCTCGGGAAAGGTTGCTCTAAGGAATCTATTGGTATCAGTCAGTAATAATGGCCCAGGAAATATTCATGGTCTCTAAAATCTCTCCATCCTGGTCCTCTCGCCATAATCTTCCAGCCGTGCAGCGCATCCAGTGAAGCATTACGCACGAGTGTCACGCAGTATTTATGTTTACTCTGTAATTATAAATAGACTGTTGCTACACACTGTTACAGTTACCAATAAGTGCCATCGCTACATAATTGAAGATGTACTGTAGCTCTCTTAAATGAGGCTTATGGATTGTAAAGCTCAATCCAGGAACAGACGAGGGTTTACGAGGGTCTAGAGTCTGACATGATGGTTAAATGCATGAATGTGGCTTTAGTTCATCATCTCACCAGCTGTGCCGGTGCCATCTCCAAAGTGTTTGTGCGCAAGGTTCAGAGTTTGCGCACAGGCGCGCACATTTTCCCATCAGGTTTGTTTTTATAAATCAGAAACTTTACGTGGAAAATGACTTGCGCCACTTTCAGACCCTGTTTTGTGCTCAAGCAAGCTTTATAAATGAGGCCCCTGATCCTTACATGCAGTTTAGTTTCCCCGTCACTGTTAGTGTGACCAGCAGATCCACTTCGCATGCACAAGCAGACGTGCTGGCAAGTTTACCTCGCTGTACCAGCTGTGAGTCGTTTTGGATCTTCCTTTCTGCAGCTAAATGCTATAAACTTCCACTTTTCCACAAAGGTTCTGTTTCTCGGTGACACAGACCAGCTCATTTTCCAGCAGCATTTAGAATTTCACAGTAGTCCTCTAATCCTCTCATCGTAATGTTGTTTTCTTCCTCCGGCCGGCACACTGCTCATAACCAAAGGCTGTCACGCTTGTGTCAGTGGTCTGTGTCTCCGTGTGTGCACGCTCCTCCGTGTGTATGCATGCACGTGTTTGTGCGTATGTTTCAAGCATACTTGTCATTCCTCACAGCTTTGCTCTTTGTGTCAAGTGGTTCAAGCCGTTCGAACCAAGTTGCGGGTCAGCAAGGGTCGCCTGGGGTCGCAGAGGGATTATTGTAGTTGGGGAGCAAATTAATTGTAGAGGATGAAACTGGACGATTCTTTGTGTCAGGTCTTTAAGACTTAATTTATCTTCACAGGAGTAAGACTTTACAGAGGAGCCGTTAGGGAAAGTCCAAGTGATGAATGTGCTATTAGAGGGAGAGATGGGGACAAATATGAGGTCAGAAGAGAGACGGTGTTGACCAAAAGCTGACTGATCCCAGTGTTAACATGTCAAACACAAGGACGAAGTTTGTTTATAACAACTTAAATAAGTTTACTTCAAATGTGGAAGGTTTAACAGAAATGCCACGGAGTCAAAACAGCCAAATCTGTCCAAATCAAATTTTTATAGACAACTTTAATACAACAGTCAGAAAATTTTCTCCATGGTAAAAACATCACTTATTACATGTTAAAGCACAAACCCTCACATGTACAGTACAAGTACAAGGGAAGGGATGCTTTATAGAATGTAAATGAAAACAGAATGCAATAATCATGAAGCCACATATCGGATGTTGAAACTGAGACATTTTGTCATTTCATGGAAAATATTAGCAGCATGTTTCTTATAGGTAGTTCCTTGGTGATGTTTACCATCGTTTAACATCTCCTCTTTTAGCAACCGTCTGTAAACGTCTGGATGTGAGGAGACCAGTTGCTGGAGTTTAAGGAGAGCAATGTCTCATTTTGGTCTGATGCAGGGTTCTAGTTGTGCAACAGTCCTGAACCTTCCCCGCTGGATTTCTGCTTTCATTATGCTCCAAATGTTTTGTATTGGTGAAAGGTCTGGACTGAAGGCAGATCAGTTCGGCACCTAGACTCTGGACTGCAGGCAGGCCAGTTCAGCAGCCGGACTCATTATTCTCTGACTTTCATATAATGGAGGTGACTGGTGCCTGAAACAAAAAGGTCCATAAAAGTCCACCAAAACTTGTCAATATTCCTCCATACTGCTCGTCCAATGTAATCTAAGTGTCCTGAGTGGGTAGCGTCCATAATTTACTCAAAACATCATTTAGTATATTTTTAGAGCCTAAACAGTAGTACATCCTACTTCCGCGATGCACATCCATGCGAGTTCATGACACTACGGAAGCTGCGGCGTTCAGCGCCCACTCTGCCGATAATGCAAGAGTAAAAGAAGAAATTCGCTGTTTACATTGTGCTAAGAGCGGCTGTGCTGCGGACAACTACAAGAGGGATTGGCTATTGATTTAAAACAAAGAAAGAAAGAACGCACGATCACGTTTGGTTTGGTCTGAGCTTTAGTCTAGAGAAGACGGATGACGGCGTTTCTGGATCCTGTTCACATGACTTCTTTTTTTAACCCCCATTTCCACCAGTAGGTCTGGGTCAGGTTGGGTCAGTCCAGGTTTTCTTGTGTCTCCACAGTATGGTGTCAGTTGTAACTTTGGTGTGTGTGTCCAGAGTGATTGAAAGCAGGGCTGGCGTCAGGCAGAGGCAAGTGGGGGCACCGCCCCCCCAAACAAACACTGTGCCCCCCTAAATCAAATCTGACGAAAAGGCAAACAATTCTTAAAGGGACACTGTGTAATCGGGAGCAGATCCCTCGTACTTTTCATGCTGCATTCGCGTGAAACCGGGCAGACCGACGACATCCGCTGCATGTAGAGTTATCACCGGCCTCTATGTGAAGACGTGGTCTGTCAGTTACAGTGATATCAGTCCACATCTGTTCGGTTGTCATGGCGATGTCGTATTGTTTTCCCTGACCCATGTTTTACCGTCTTTCGCTCGGCTTCATTGATTAAAATGACATCTGGTTTGTTACCAACGGCCGTCTGCCCGACTGCACGTGAACCCAGGGTCAGTGAGACGCTGGTTTCTCCCCACTGCAGCGTGGTGACTTTTCAAAGGCATTACCTCGAACTGAGCTGAAAACTCCGGTGTGTCCGGTGAGTTTCTGTGTTTTCCTACCGTCACGCTTCTCCCGAACGCAAAAACATGGCGATACGACATGGCAGCCTTCACCGAGCCGCCCCGCTCGATGTGTAAATGACTGATACGAACGGCAAATTTAGAACTTAGAGGAGCACTTCAGTTTGTTGATGGGAGTGATTACTGATTAATGAAAAAACACTTTTGAACCAAATAATCAGTTTTTGTGAATAAAACACAGGAGAACTTACACAATATCCCTTTAAGCTCTTTTTCCCACATCACTCCGCATCACTCTATAGGCGCTTTCGGACTGTAGGAACCTTTTGGAGTTCCTATAACCTTTTCGGGAACCAGGCCGTTTTATTCTGCATTCGGACATATAGGAACTAGGGACCTCAGTTCCTATAACCTTTTTAGCTCCTACGAGTTATTAGTGAACGAACCCCGGTCCGTCTGGGCGTTCAGCAAAACGTAAACAAGATGTTAGGGCAGCTTTCCAATGGGGGGGCTGTTCCGTTACATAATACATATGACCGTGATGACGGAAAGCTGGTAAGTTAGCTTTTATAATGGCTTTGAATAAAAGAGATGAGAAACCTCAGTTTTGTATCAGATCTGCTGGGGCATAAATTTGTCACTGTCGCAACAATTGCGTCACACATGGTCCCTAATGAGGTCCTCCCTCATGTGCGAACGCACACTGAAGGCAAAGGGTAGTTCTGCATGCTGGTTCGGCTCTTAGGACCATCAGCTGCATCCTCACACCAAGCGTGGAAACGCTGCAGAGCAGAATGTTTCGGCCACGGCTGGAGTTTTACAGTTTAGGCTACTTGATCATGTGAGCATTTAAGGTGAATAATAATCAAGCAAAGTGTTATTTAGCCAGTCCAACTATGTGGTTGCTCTTTGTTTAATCACTTGTTTTATGTGTATCTACAGTACCATGGATAAGTGAATTAAAATATGTAAACGTCACATCATCCATGTTGTCCAGTGAGACTGACGATCACCTGATGGGTGCCTGTAGGCAGTGTTTGTAATGGTCAGTGTTCAGGTGCTCAGACCGCGTTTTGTGACAGGCGCTCCGTGCAGGGTAGGAAAAAGAAAATATATTTATACATAATGTAGGTCTGTATGTGCGGACCAGTGCACAAGAGCAAAAGAAAAGGTTTAATTTCAGCTCGTTTTCACATCAAGTTATGAGAAGGTCGCTCCGTTTTCTGTGGAGGCCACATCAGCTGCTGCTGAGTAAGTCGCTGTCACCCACAGTGTGGGAAATGAGGAGAGGGGTGGGGGATAGAGAACACCCATGTGAATAAACGTCCTTACCCATGCTGTAAGTTTTACTCTTTTATCACTCCTGCGGCTTTCAGCAGCTCAGATTGAGCTTCATGTGCGCTTCTGCATCTGTTTTATCCAAACTCAGACTGTAGACGACGGCTTGATGGAGCTTAGAATAAAAGATATTTGTGGTGGTTGTTAAAACTTTGATGAAGGATATTTGTTTTTTTTCTAATTTTATTTACCCTATTGTTGATAGTTTCTGTTTCCCCCGAGGGATTGCCACTTTATTGTGGTCAGGGGTTTAATGGTCAGCTCTGTTTGGATGTGTTTGTTTGAGAAAACATATGTACACATACAATTTATATACAGAATGTATACATGTGTGTGTATATATATGTGTATGTATATATATATATATATATATATATATATATATATATATACATGTGTGTGTGTGGAGTTTATTAGGTTCGAATTGATTTGAGATGCAAAGATGTTTAATGGAGGTCCAATAAGACAATCTGACAAAAGATATCTGATTTATTTCTTACTTTTATTTATTGGAATTGATATTTTCAGTTTACCTCCCGGGGGACTGCACCTTGTTCTGGTCAGGGGGTTTGCATGCCTCAGTGACCCTAAGAGCTAAACCAGCAGGAGCTTTGGTTTCAGGTTGGACATCCAAGCTGGGCAGGTCTTAGTGTAGAGGCCTGACAAACTTGTTGGGAGCTGAACTCTAAGAACCCAGTCTCATTTAAGAAACAGTTATTGATAACAAAAATGGATGACGTGTACACACGATGTCCCCTTCACATTTCTGCATGTCCCCTCATGTATGTATACCAGGAGCCGGCCCTGACTTAAAGCATGATCCACTATTTTAGCATTAGCTATTTACTGTGACATAAACTATACACCAGAATTATGTCTTTTTGTTCACCATGTTGTTGATTCTGTGTTGCCACAAATGATTTGTTTTTGGCTTTCCAATAAAAAGACACCAATGAGTCCACATGGGATCAACAAACACTCACACACCCTCTGCATATGCTGCATACAAGCACAGATGATCTTACTGTACTGTGGGTGTATTTATGATTCCCAGCCAAGGGACTTTCCTTGTATGTAAACATTTATTTTATTTTTTATTGAAGACAGATTGTTCCCACAGATGCATGAATATGCCATGACCTAATATCCAAGTTTCTTTACTCTGATTTTCCTCTTCTTCTTTTTTTTTCTTTTTTTTATCTTGAAGGGATCTCATACGAATTATTGTCGAGCATGTTGAATCTGCGGGGCGAGTGGTAGACTAAACATGAGAGACAGTACAGGACAAGAACCTTCCAACAATAGTAGGAATGCTCTGTTTTCCTTTGTGGCGTTTGTCTCTGAGTCCCCCCGCTCTCCTACTTGTCTCAGCAGGTTTATGTGCACTTTGTACAGTGACTGTTTGGGATTTGACACTTTTTATCTTCAGGTCAGGACCCTGAATTTGCCATGAGATGTCCTTTGTAGCACGTAGCTTATGAGTTTGAGAATCAACATTGTTCCCACATACAAATCTGTCATGTAATACAACAAACAGTAACTTTCAAACTAGCTTTTTCATTCCTGTGTTTTTATCTTCCCAAATGTTTTTAACAAGATACACAAAAAGTGGGAGTTTTTTTCTACCATGAAGAGAAAAAACAAACTAACAGGTCTGCAGCTGTATGACATTCACACTAGGGCTGCCATAAACGATTATTTTGATAATCATTTAGTCACTGATTATTTTGTCGATTAGTCGACTAATCAGATTTTGCGAAAATTGCAGCATATTTACATTACCAGTCAAAAGTTTGGACACTTTCTCATTGAATCAAATGAAGAAAAGCTGACTAGACAGAAGGGAAGTCTTTATGATGGTCATCTCAGCGCAACCTGCTGCAGAGGTGTTCTGTTCATTACCAGGCTGTGGGTGGGATTTATGAGTGTTGCCATTTGACATGTGTTTAATTCACCTTATTCAGCCCCGCTCACTTTTTCAACAGAGGCATTTCTTCATTGGCTTAGCACTTCCAGTGAGGCGTGTTCTCAATATTGTTCAATGGAAAACATTACATTAGAAGAATGGAAAACCTGACTGAAAAGCTCCAAGAAAACATGTCCAGTTCACCCACTTCTCATATCAGAGTGGGAACGTGACATTAACACCAGTCCTATTTCCCTGAAAACTGTTTGTAGCCGACTAGATCTACCATTTGCTGAACTAGATTTTAATTTGTGGTTAAACAGAATTATTAAAAACAAACCAAAACAGGTGCGCTGCTCGTGTGGCTGCACCCTCAGTCTGCCCGGTACGGGTTGTACTGGAAAAAGAATTTCATTGCACTGGGACGCCGGTACAATGACAATAAAATTTTTCTGATTCTGATTCTGAAAATAACGCAACCACACAAGCATGATGGGGTTTCTGAACTAAAATGCTGTTGAGGAACACTTTGAGCCAACTAAAGACGTTTTCTGTATGAGACTTTCACACCTGTTGACAAGTATTTTGGTCCACTGTTCATGAGCAAGGTGCTCTAATTTGTTTGGGACAGTTTTGTTTTTGTTTTTAAAAAATTATTCTTTTAAACTATAATTCAAAAGCAATATCTTATTTCACTTAATCATAATTTTGCCAATTTAATTATGACTTTTTAAAGTTTCTTGTTAATAGAAAAACTATTGTAAATTTAGCAACTTCTTTAACTGAACAGTATGAATAATTTTAAAGACGACTGTATGTGAACAAATGTACATTCACAGTTGAATGGTTGATGTTAATGTAAACTTCATACTTGAGTAAAAATGTGTTCACAGACTTTGAGGAAGTCATTTTAATCTGTTTTTATCTCTTTGATGCTTCTTTTTCCAGATGTGAACAAACCTTTAAGAGATCAGGTGCAGGATCTTTTGGCAAAGTTGGCCATCGTCGTAGCAACCACAGCATCATTCCTCAAGTCCGAGCCAAGTCCCTTCGTCTTCTTCGAAATGGCAAGGGCCCACCGAACCAGCCACCTTCTTCCTCCATTCTCCCTCCATCTCTTCGGGCGTCTACCCTTCCTCCCCCTTCATCCATCTCTTCTTCAAGTCCTCAATCCGCAAATGCTTCTAGAAGTGAAGAACGTCATGACACACCGAACACAGCTCTTATCAGGTTAGATCAACAAATTCATTTACTTGTCACGGTTAGTTGAAGATCTAAATGTTGATTTTGGGGTGAGGAAAACTGCGTCCAGCTCAGCTCAACATTTGTCTTTTTTCTGTCACTGAAGTGGAGTACATAGATTTGCCAGGAAAAGAAATGACTGCATCATTCATAACACCTTCATCAGCTTCTTTCATCTTTCTTGCCATTGCCAGGCTAAACATCATTCCCTAAAGTGAAGAACTAGTTTTACACCACACGTTTGGAGTCTAGAATATGAGGTTTCTTGATGGTGACCAGCATACTCTGTACTTCTCAGCCTGATGACGTAAATTATTCATTTGATTCAAATATTAATTTGATCTAGCTATTAAACCTCCTCCCACTGGGACTGAATTATTCATCTTATGTGCACCTCAAACGAATGTTCAGCACACCACTGCTTACATGTGTTGCTCTGATTTAATATAGTCCTAAATAACAAACTCAACACACACCTCGCTGTGGTCTGGCCTCACCTGTGTTTGCTTTTATCTTTGTAGCCGTGCTGTTGTCAGTGACCAGAAATAAATTTAATTTATATAAATAGGGGAAGGTTGGATGGGAATGTTAGATTTTTAGGGGACAGTGATCATAAATTTCCTCCAGTTATGGCATCAAAAGTCAGATATATTTCATACACGTACATGCTCTCAAAGGTATAAATGGTTTTGTTCAAAACAGAAGCCCTTTACAGTTGGACATTACAGAACATTGCCCTGAATTTGACTAAGCAGTCGGTGCTAATTTGTTTCAGTCATTAACATTGTTGGCACATGGACATTGTTGCATTTTCTTGTTGCAGTTGTTTTAGTTTTTGTTGCATTTTCTTGTTGCAGTTTTTGAAGCTTTTTCTTGTTGCAGTTGATTCATTTTTGTTGCATTTTCTTGCTGCAGTTTTCATTTTTGCAGCTCTTTCTTGTTGCAGTTCTTTTTGTTTTTCCTTCATTTTTTGTCACAGTTTTTGTTTGTTTTTGCAGCATTTTCTTCTTGCAGTTGTTTTTGTATATGAAGCTCATTTGCACCTATGGGCCACCGTACTTTTTATTAGCAGATGACGGATGTAGTAGAAAGCTGTGCTCAGACATAAAGGGTGTGTGGTGAGCTAAACAAACCACATCACACAGCCTGCCAGGTTTCACAGTCAAATGAGCTGCTCGTAATCTTGCATCAGGCTAATTTGAGGCCTGGAAATGAGGAAATGTTTTATTTGGCAGACAATCCACATCAAAAATCCTCAAACTGTTTTATTCTCAGCTTTTGTTGAACATTCATATTGCTGGGGAAATAATTAGGATCTTTACTGATGTGCCTCAAGAAATACAAATAGAGAAAGGAGATTGTTAGTAGTAGTAGTAATTATTTAACCTGTGATGGTTCTGTGGTAACAGTATTTTAACTCGTCAGTGTTTATGATTGCAAAATATTGTTTTTAAGCACTCAAAGAAAGTTTTTGACCGCCATGTCCCACCCAAACATTCCTGGAGAAGTTCCCAGTGATTGCTAAACTTGTTGGTTAATGGTCTCTCTGATGTGAGATGAGTGTGTTGTGTGTGTGTGAGTGACAGACTTGCAAAAAGAGATGACGCCTCCCGTTGGGTTTTCCATAGTATTTCACGGCGCAGCAGGGTGGGGACAGCACAGCTCTAAAATAGACTTGTCGTTTCCTGTTCAGTGGGTTGCGCACCTTCATGAACGTTATGTTCCTCCCAGCAGTCTCATGGGAGGTAAACACACCACTGACAGGTCCCAGTTCTGTCATAAGTTCATATGATTTTACGACAGGTTTCTATTATTAGATCTGTTCACGACAAAGTTAGCGATCCTTCTGTGTGTGAGGTAAAAGGAAAAGGCATGCACAGGAAGATGAGCTCAGCTCTCCCGTCTGGACTACGTCAGTGATTGACACCGTCTGTCTCCCAGATCTTCCTGCACTCCCAGTCTGAAAATATTCTTTCATTTTCTGTGATTTCCCACATGCAGGAAGTCAGATAAGAGAGCAGGACCTTCTCCGTGTTTTACTCATTCACACAAACAATGTTGAAGATTATTTGTCAGATTATCTCAGTGAAACGCCCCCTAACATCAGCTATCAGCATCCATCTGATACCTACCTGGACTCTGAGCTCTCTCTGGCCAGTAAAAGTCAGTCCATCATCAACTCTTGTCTTATCCAGGGCATAAAATCATCAATTCCCACAAACATCGCTTTCATAATGCATAAAATTCCCGCGTACATTGCAACCAGATGTAAAAATGTGCAGTGAACGTTTGCATTGGAGCTATAAAACTAAGAGGTAGAGAAATATTTCCACTACGGATTCAGCGACCTCCCCTTCTCTCCTCTCTGTACTCTGAGCTTCCTCTGCTGTCACAGCGTTGCTCTCTTTCATCCCCTCAAGTCTGAAGTTTCTGACAGTTTTCCAGCCTTACTGTACATGTAGAAGATGGCTGCAGGATGACATGAGATATCACACATTTAACCACTCAGATCTTGGGTTGCGAACACCTGCATATGCTCTCTTGGGAGTCGTGGCTCAAAAAGTTTGAGAACCAATCAAAACCACGCTTTTCAGAAGCTCTGAAATCATGTGAACATGGATTCAGCTCACAGGGGAGGATTCAGAAATTCACTGAACAACACAAACCTCAGTCTGATGCTCATTTCAGACCTCGGTCTTCCCCAAGACCACTTTCTTTTTAACAGAACTTGGAAGAAAGAACCACCCAAACCCCTGATGCAGCTCAACAGATTACAGCAACATAAATACATTTTGATTCCAGACTGGCTAAGACTGATGATGAGCAGATGAAAAGCATGGAGGCAGGACAAGTGAGCTGTTTAAGATGACCACGAAGAGAAATCAAAGCTTCGTATTCATCTGGGGGTGCCAGGACACCCAGGCCCTGTTATCTCTCACCCTGTCCCTTTCTCTCTCTTTCTCTCTTCCTCCAGTAACGTCCTCTTGTGTTTCTTTCCTGAATCAGCCACGATGCACATTTAAAACACCTTTTGTGTTGACATCCAGCTGCTGTCGTGTGGTTGTGTACATCAAAACTGTGCTGTAAGGAGACGTGCCAGCGCAGTTTCTCAGCCTGGGGACACTGCCAGGCAACGATGGCTCCAGGACCGGGCATGATCGATGTCACGCTGCCATCAAAATGAGCCGCAAACACTTTTTTAAAGTAAAAAAAATTACAAAGTGTTTCTTTCAGATAAAGAAGGTGAAGATTTATTTCTTAAACATCATCACCTCTTGAAATAATGTCCCAGGTCCCCCCTACAGTTTTTAAACACACAAAGACCTGATTTCTTTTAGATATTTGGCTCAGTTATTTCTTTTTTTTTTTTTTTTTTAAACTTGACGTAGGCTCAGATGAGGGTGATGACATTTATTGTGTTAAAGTCAAATGCTGATAAATCAAGTGCACCACTGAGCCAGACAGACATTTGTCAGTTCTGAACGTGTTAACAGCAGTGGCTGACAGATTAGTAGGCAAGAAAACATGTTTTCCAGATGAGACTCACTTAACTTATTAAGACTGACAGGGTGCCAAGTAACTAGTTGAACCTGTATTCTGGCAGTTAGACACGAACACTCTGTTCTAAACTTTGAACACAGTGTTATTACATTAGTTGTGTTGTTGTTTAGGTGCAAATCACTGTTTCATCTTTCATACAGTCCTGGTTGTAGGTTAGAATCATGAATTTATACTTGATTTGCTTTGAGCGAACTCACTGATACAATGACGTAAATTCCTTCCGTTAAAACTCTGTTTTACTTCAGAATATTTATTTCTAATTATTTCTGCGTTACATTATGATAATACAGATGTACTTGGTTTATTTTTGGCTCTGGTAAATGTCTGACTTTACATCAAGTAGTGCTGTTATTAAAGGTTGGTTTTGTGTAGCTGTGGGTCAAACGGGGTAAGGTTAAATAGTTAGGTCAGAGCTGTAATCGCATTATATCTGAGGGGAGAATATGTCCATAACCGGTAGTGATCCTGGTGCTTATGAGGGCAGCGCCTGAGGTGTAAAGGTTCCCCCAATTAAAGCTGCAGCTTTCTCCATTGTAACTGCGGAGCATATGGGACTCTGCAGCCTGCCAGAAGGGGACATGCTTGGGAGGGGGGAGTGATTCGAGTCTGTGCATGCTCTATAAGCTCGTGTATGTGCATTTGTGTGTGTTTGTGTGGGCTGAAGCTTGTCATCTGATCCCCCAGTGTTGTTGGTTGTGCGCTCGGCAGTGTGGGAGCCACTCTCACATCCTGTACTCACCTCTCATCCATTCCCACTGGGAAATCTGTTTGTGTACACATGTTTTATGTCCATGTGCGCGCAAATGAACGTGCGCTTTTAAGTTGTTCTGCTTCGTCTACGACATACAGAAAAACCCAGATTTCATTTTCATGAAACGGCAAACACGGCTGCCGTATACGCACGTACACATACCACCTATGCCATCGTTCAGGGAATTGCATGAATGCAGGTGTAGCGGTGTTATATAACGGGGCTGTGAAGATACAGGATGGATGAGTGATCAAACACACACACTTACAGCGCGGCCTATTTAAAGAAACAAAGGGACAGGGGAAGCATCACTGTAGAGTTTGCTTAGGCCAACAACGTGACACCTTTTCACATTCGACCCCTTTGAATAAATCAGACAGCTCAAGCATGACTCACGTTTCTCAGTTTTAGTTCTTTAAAATACAAATGAATAAAAAGCTGTATTGGGTCTTATTTTTTGTACTATCCCTGTTACATTGTGTATGAATAATGGGAAAGATGAGTCAAATTCGTTCATTTAAATAGCTGAAATGGAAAAGGCCAGGTCTTCTGGAACTACCGGGAAATTCAAAGTATGCAAACATCTTTTATTTTTAAAGGCAGCACGCTGTCGGCAATATAAGCAGAAATATCATTTTAATTCTGCTTGCTACGCTTTGCCTGAAGTTCAATAAATAACAGCAATTCATGGCTTAACAGCATCAGTTTATATTTGCAATCACAGGGTAGAGTCCAAGCCTGATAAAGTCTGGATCAGTTGTGTCACGCTGTCTCTGAGACCAAAGAAAACACCGCAGCTCCTCTGGGATCCTCTGAACCTTTGGGGAAATCTGCTTGTTAACAAAGCCAGCAGCTTATTTTAGTCATCTAGTGTGCTTCATGTTCTTCTGCACCAATTGTGATTTATCAAATCTTATTTTGTATGTTTTTCTTGAAGCTGTTTGTTGTAATATTTTAGTTTAAATCATTTGACAACAAAAACATTTCTATTTTGTTAAAAAGCATCACAGTAAAACAACACAGGTGTTTTATATTTGGACCAGTATGGTTCATGTAGCTGCCCAGTTAACATGAGTCACTGACTTCTAATCAGTTTTCATTTGTGTTTTCATTTTAACATGAATCATTTTCATATTTCATAGTACTGTAAATACTATTAAACAGTACAAAGCTAGTTAAAAAGATATAGAGTAATGTTACAACAACCATGAATCTTCTGAAATCCTGAGTTGTTCAAGCTCAACTTTCCTGCTATTGGTTGATTGATTAGCTTTATTTTTGGTCTATTAAAACGTTACAAAACCAGAAACAAAACTGAACATTATTTTAAAAAACAATAATTTACCAAAAAAGGTATAGGCTGAAGCCAATGCTTATACTACCCTACTCATTGACTCAGCAGTCTAAAAAACAAAAATATCTTCTGTCTGTTTACACAGATACATATATATGTACATAAACACATTTATATTCAATATTCCTCCAGATTCACAGATATTCTCATGATTACACAATATACCTACAGGACCGAATAATCTTTTATAAATTTAAATTTTAAGGCTCTTAAGTTCACCAAAAAACCCCTTAATTTGAGTTCGTCATTTAGTTCATTCCACAGTTTCACATCAATAACAGAAACACGTCTAGATTTGACTTTACTTTTTTCATTAGCACTCAAATACCAACAAACCTCGTTATAAATTATATTTACTCTCTTAACTTAAATAATTTCTGAATGCCAGAAGGAAGACTTTTGTTCATCACTTTATATATTACTTCCAATATTCTAATATATACAATGTCTTTAGATCTTAAAGTATTGCTTTTAAAAAAAAGTTTATTAGTTGGTTCATAATATACCACTTCATTAATAAGTCTAATAGCTTTTTTTTTTACTTAACTAAAATGTCAATATTTGTTTTATTTGCAATTCCCCAAATTTCTGAACAATATGACAAACAGGGCACATCCAAGGTGGAGTACATAACATACAAACCTTTTAGTCAGTCAGTCAGTCATTTTCTGTACCGTTTATCCAGTTCAGGGTCGCGGGGGTTGCTGGAGCCCATCCCAGCTATTATCAGGCGAGAGGCGGGGTACACCCTGGACAGGTCGCCAGTCTGTCGCAGGGCCAACATGGAGAGACAGACAACCATTCACGCTCACATTCATTCCTAGGGGCAATTTAGAATGATCAATTAACCTAACATGCATGTCTTTGGACCTTTTACATTTATTAAATCTTTTACTTTAAACAATATTTCGATAATTTTTGCTATTTTTTTCTAATATATTTAATGTGAGGCTTCCAACCAAGTTTGCTGTCTGTAATGATATCTAAAAATTTGGTCTCATAAACTCTATCAATTTCAACCCCATTTACATGTAAAGTTACTTGGGATGCATGATAAACCAATACCAATAACTGATCAATTTCAGCTCCTTAAGGCGATTCAGATCACTGATAACCGATAACACACATACAAGACATGGAAAAAATTGTTGGTGATGAAAGAATTGGTAGTTGTTGATGGTTAATAAAAAAAAAAAAACCCCACAGTGGTCACAGAAATAACTTGAATATTATGACAAAAGTAATGATAAATAAAAATTCTATTAGAATTAAGCAATGAAAGTCGGGCATTGCTTTTCAACCACGCTTCAACAGAATTATTTTTGAAATAAACACATGAAACAGGCCTGGACAGAAAGGATGCCACTCCTAGAAAAGACTGAAAATAATGTGACCAAAGGGACATGTTACATCATACTATTATCATTTGATAGAGATTTAGAGCGACAGGTGCATCGTTCCAAAGAGATTTTAATATTTATCCTGACACTTTTGTCATGTGTGCCATGTGCCATCTTAATTTATTGTTCACCGGAACCATTTACAGTAATGTCTTTGCAAATATCACTGTGTTTTGACTTAAAGTAATTCAAATAGACTTCATGGTTGCAGAGATGAACTCATTTCATTATTGGGATGCAAAGTTTGAACAGAAGCCTAAAAAATAGTCACCAAGCTCAAAGGGTTAAACTGTGAAGATACTCTGAGATGAGATGTATTTAACTGACAATGGTTAAATAAACTTTTTGTTTATTAGAGGGATTTTAGTAAATGTGCCGGCATCTCCTCGGCTTTGTGAGGATCACGGTTCCCTTGGTACCCGACACCACTTTGTTTTTAATGATTCATGACATCACTCCAGATTCCCAGCGACTCCCGGCTGTTGCTCGGCATGTTTTAGCTGGAACTACAGCAGGTTTCACCCATGTGAATGATCATGTTCTGAGGTCACACATGAGTGAAAAGAAGAGAGTCACACTGATATTCCACACCTTGATGTTTGCTTGATCAAAGACTCTGCCTCCAGCCGTTCGGGAACTCACACAGAAACAGTTGCAGCCCCGCAGAAGCAACACAAAACTCAGCCTCGCTGTTGGAAAGAACTGCAGGAGTAAAGCTGTTTAACTATGACGTTCCCTTCAAGTTGGTCCACAAAGCAGACAGCAATGCACAATTTCAGCTTTTTTAATTAGAAATAAACCCATTACAATTTTATACAGCCACTTAGAATCAAACAGTTTGGCACATTAAACTTTTTGTTTTACACAAACACACTTGCAGCCTTGAAAACGTTGACATGTTGTATCGCTACATTATTTTTTGTCTTCATCTTCCCTCACTTTGATCAACTTTAAAGTTCACCAGATCTTTAGAGAGAACACGAAGCTCATCTGATGGTGAATGTCAGCACATTCCACACTGTACTTCTGCTGCCTTTTCTTCTCGCTAGACATTTCTGTTCTGGAAGCCTCTTGAAATTGAGTTTATTGAGCAGAAATGTCTCAATAGGTTTGTTTTTCCAAATGTTTTGGTGATGTTCCATCATCTTTTTTATTTTTTTTTTCCAACTCACAGGACTTACAGGTTGTCAACTTTGTGTCTTCTCTAACTGTGAAGAGACATCTGCTCTGGCTGTACGTTTCTCTGAGTGTGTATTCCTGTTTGGCGTGTTTGCATGAGTGGAATCACCGAGCAGCTTACATACGTACGGTACGTAGGGATGGGCACCGTTCATATTTATATCGATATGGTACCAACTTCTTGTACCGGTACCCAACGCTATCAGTTTTTAGTACTTTTTTGTGTGTTTATATGGCAGTAACAGATTTATTTCTCATTCTCAACATGTCATTTTTAACTAATAAGTATATACAAGCAAAATCCAGCAGTTTTTATTCTATATGGTGTTGGAGCATCTGGTACACAGAAGGAAACTTAATGATGGAATAATTTAATGAGAAAAAAGATGGAATGACCTGATTCTGTCGCAGCATTTGGCGCAGGTAGGATGGAGGCTGTGAGCCTCTTACGCGCAGTGACCAACCCAGCTTAGGACCTTGGTGCAAACGGTTTTTGCTGTGTTGGATTAACCAAACAAGCTTCTTCAGAGAGACGCAGACTCGATGTCAGATTTAATTGTGGCTGGTGCAACAGCTCGTGTGCAGAAATTCAGCTGTGATGAGGAGTTTAATAAGATGTGGGATGCGAAGGAGGGAGAGACGTGACCTTTCATGTCGGCCCCCGAACGGGTTTGCCCTGTTGGTTGATGGAAAACTCGGTAAGCATTTACATCATACTGAGTTCTTGAACGGCAGTTTGTGAACCCCCGCTGGTGATTATCTGCCCCCCAATTAGATCTGTCCCGCCCCTGAGGCACTGACTGACTTCTCTTCTCCGCGGGCTGCAGATGACGCATTGGGAACAGAGCTTTGAGAAAAATATTTGTCTAATCAGCTGCTTCCTCAGATTACACGTATTACCGCTACTTGTCTTTCATTTTGCATCACAAATATTGCAACAAACTTGATGTTTTAGAGAACTGAAGCCAGAAAAGCTTCAATCAGCTGCTTATTCTGACTGAACACGCAGCCGCAGCGACTGATGTCATGCGTGCGATGCGACGTTTACGTTCGGCATAGAAATCACTAACTCCCTCACAGTTAAAAGGATGCATTTAGGTATCGAAACATGGTACCGTTAGAGTTTACGTGAATCTGTACTCTCTAGTACCAACGGAATTTGGTAGGTACCAATAAAAGTACCGAATTCGGTACTCCCCAACAGTATGGGCCGAAAGTTTAGACGCCCTCCCATTAAAGAAAAGGCTAAATTCACTAGTAATTGAAATCACAAGACACTGAAAAAAGAAATAATAAATAAGAATTTACTAAACTATAATTTAGGTAAACGAAACATTGATTTTGAATTATGGTTTTAAAATAGGAAAAAAATAAATAAAATAAACAGACAAAACATTCCCAGACAAATTGGAACACCTTTGTCATGAACAATGGACCAACAACAGACGTCTGATTGGACGTTGAGGAAAAATACTTGATTGTCTCAAAATGTTGCTCAAATTAGTTCAGGAGCCCCATCATGCTTGTTTACTTGTTTTATTTTTTTGTTTGTTTTTAATATTTCTGAATTAACCATAATTCAAAATCAATGTTGTGATTTTGTCAAAATTTTTATTTATTTCTACTTTTGTCAATTCCAACTTATTTTACTGACAGCTGATTTTTTCCGTCTTTAATGGGAGGGTGTCTAAACTTTCGGCCCGTACTGTATGAGTAAATTTCAATGTTAATCAAACTGAATGTGTTTTTTTTTGTTTTTTGTTTTTTTTTCCTTCAATCCAAATCTGACTACTGTGGAAGCCCATTACCTGAATGTTAAGCGTGTACACATACTGTGTTCAAGGGTTAAATTTTTACTGAAGGGTGGGGGGATCTTGCCTCTAAGCTAAAGTACAGAATACTGTAAGCTTTGCTATTTATCTAGAAAGGTGAACAAAAACCAACAGGTAGGAACCGTGAATGGACCACACCCCAGTCTTTATGTGAGAGCTGAATGGAGGGGTTACCCCTCAATCCTGCGGTGAAGACAAGGAATAAAATGGATAGATTGGGCATAAATCGTTCCACGAGGAAGACTTGCCATTTTTCTTCCTGCTCAACAAAGAATCTGTCATTCCTCATTTAGAAATGGAAAAAAAAAAGCTTTACTTTTGAGATATCACAGAGAAACCTGTTGAATGTTGTTGGCTGTCCTCAATCATAATGAAAGAGTTTGAAAGCAAGTTACTGCAGTGAATGGAAAAGGTCACAGTTAATGACTGTCATGTTAACACCTTCAAGGTTAGAAATATTAGAGGAAACGGAGCCTGGATAGAAGGACAATGCACACTAAGTCCTCTGGTGCAAAGGGGACCTGGGTGAAGCTTTCATTTAAGAATTAAGGAAGTATTTATTACAGAATCACATTTCTCACTTTTGTGTGGGTTTCTTCTGTTTGTGTGTAAATACGATGAGCCTGTCGGCTCACAGGGATTTAAAAAAAAAAATCTGTTTTCTCATTCAAGCATCATCATACGACCTAAGGAGCTTGTTGAGACCTGACCAGGTTTTATGCATTATAGAAGGTTAAAGTGGCGCTCTGATAACATTAAGAAATAAATGTCTTTCTAGAAGAGCCAGATCTTTATCTTCACTCCAAACACAATAGTTTGGTTTATAGATGAGTGAGCTGTGTGGCATGTCGGTAGCAAACCCTGCAGATCAGCAGAATCTGAATGTTACTTTCAATATTTACGTCCTTTAAAAAAAACAATGCTTATCATTGGTTAAGGAAACTTTATCTGTAAAGCACATTTCATGTCCACAACTCAAAATGCTTTACATCAGAAGAAAAGAAAGCATAACGGTGTGTTCAGACCAAGCGCGATTTGGGCGTCAAAATCACGCCTGACGCCCAAAGTTGGACGCTTGGTCACTAAAAAGTCAAACGCTTGATTTCCAGCGTCTTGACGCCCTGACACGCAGCGAGAGATGTCCAACTAAGCCGCGCTCGCCGCGCCTCTGGAGGAGCCTCTCCGTTCTCTTTTTCCTTTCACTGGTCTGTCTGCACCATGACAGATGCAGGAGAGAGCGGCTCGGCTTTATGTGATAAATAAAGCAAGGAACGTCGTCGTCGGACATCTCTGCTCTGTGTCCGGTTCACCAGATGATTCCAGGTGTTCTGACTGTGATGAGTTTCATCATTTACTCCAGGAGCTGCGCTGGTGAAGGGGCGCTTTCAGCTGTCTGATCTGGCCCAGTTTAACAACCCGTTGTCCCAATGTGGGGCAGCATTATAAGCCCAGTGCATCCCATCAGGACAGCAGGTCATCAAACCACTGTTCAGAAACCAGGACCGGACACAGATCACAGTTTATCCTCCTCTATCTTCAGATAGAGAGGAGATTCCCCTGGTTCGTCTGGGTGTTTCTCCTGTCAGAAAATGTGTGTCTGTGTCATGACTTGCTCTGATTGGTCGACGCCCCACGTCAAGAGGCCAAAGTTCAGATTTTCCAACTCCGGCATCTGACGCCACTGACGTGCGTAACACATCAAATGCTCAAAATCTCAAAACTCGACGTGCGAAACGCGCCGCAGGATTTTCGACGCCTCCCTGACGCGCGTCGGCCATTGACTTTGCATGGAAACCTGACGCCCTTGACGCCCAAATCGCGCTTGGTCTGAACACACCGTTAAAGAGTAAAAGAATAAAAGTATGATTTGAAATTGAAAACAGAGAGAACATTTAAAAGTCTTTAAAAAAGGTCGTGCAGGTCTGGACTCCTGAATAAAACTTCATTTAAATGCAGCTGAGAACAGGTGGAGAACCTGGATGTAAATGAGACTTTCTGTGACTTTGTTCCAGACATGTGGAGCATAGAAGCTGAATGCAGCTCCTCCATGTCTGGTTCTGACTCTGGGAACTGATAAGAGACCTGATCCAGATGACCTGAGGGGTCTGGTGGGTTCATACTGGGTCAGCCTCAGCTGATACAAAGGGCCAGCACTCCATTTGACCCCAAAATGAGTATAATGAAGGACACAATGAAAACTAATTTTGAAAACTCTTTTAAGATAAAAAAAAAAAAGAGAGAGAGATAAATACAATTAAAGCACTTCAAATAAATATATAAAAGAGCATGTGTTTCCATTTCAGGGAGGGGAGTTATTGTGCTGCTTTGTGGTGAGCATGACGTTGACTTACGTCCAGTCTGCTCTCCAACAGGCTCCAGTAATTTACCAGTTTAGATAATTAAGTTATAAACTGTGGAATTTTGATTCTTTAATTCTTGAAATAATCTTTAATAGAGTTTGTTTAATCTCCCTCCCATAAAACAGTTTGATCAAATATTTCCATTTCTTTGCCATTTCAAAGCCTGTTTAATTTCTCCTGTTTACACGAGCTTCTCAGAGCACATAGCTGCTCATTTTATTCATTCATTTATTTTTCTACTTGTTTTACTTGTTCTTACTTGTATTTTTATGTGTTATCATGTGAAGCTCTTTGTGACCTGTCTGTGAAAAGTGCTACGCAAATAAAGTTTAGTTACTTACTTCAAGTTTATATTGTTAGGACCTGGCATCAGAATTATAATTGATTGAACTGTGAGGCTAGTATTTTTTTTTTTTTTTAACAAAAAAAAAAAAATTACCAACTGGTTCATTTTTCCTCTAAACTTTTACTAATTTAGCAAGGGCTGCTAAAGTCTAGTGTTGACTCAAGTGTTACAGCCTAAAACCACGAGACAAGATGCTAAACATACCATACATGGGTGCTAAATTGCACGGTACGTCTGTGTACTCGTATTAACATGAAGCCAAGGCACCACCTGATGTTACAACCATGATAACAGCGATGCAAACTGATAATCTACACAATGGGTCAACAGACAAAATAAAGAGGAATAACTACAACAACACCTGAGAAAAAAAAAAGAGGAATCTTTTATACGTGATGAGTAAATGCTGTCATCCATGAGTAATCCTTGTTAACCCACAACACAAACACGTGTTTTCAAAACTGTGTGTTAATGTTGAGGAGAAGTGGGGAGAGACAGGAGTGCTAAAGACTGAGAATAATGCCTGTTTGGTTGGTTTAAGTATGATAAAGTTTTGGAACATTTTTCTCAAGATTTTCACATGTTAGTATATTATATTTGAAGATTTAAAAAGTAGTAAGATGGTGAAATCAAAGTACCCTCCAGGAGATTGTGTTTGGGGAAGTTGTTATAGATATCCACTCGGTCTGTTCTCACCCTGATCTACTGTCTCTTGTTTGAAATAAACTGTCATGCTAGAGTTCTTTAGTAACTTCCTGCAACTTCCTATAACCCATATCCTAGATTGTATCAGATATCTGCCATCTCACCGTGAACACCTGCTGAGGACAGGATGAGGGAGATGGGGCCGTAAAGGTCGCTGGTGAAAGACTGAGTCCTTTGTCTCTGCTTGTAAAAAGGCAGAACTTGTCACTGAGCTGTCAGATGGCCATACGTTGGTTAAACAAGCCCACAGGCAAACAAAGCATCAGCAATGTGGAGCTCCAGTGAGGTGTCGTCCTCACTCTGCACCATCAGTGTTGTTTAAGGGAACATCAGTGCCCTTCCCTATCTCCATCTTGCATGTGTCGTTACCCCCGGAAAATGCTAAAATGGGAAAAGCTGCAGGGCAAATGATTTACTGCCAAGCTAATGCTAACTGAGCTAATCTGAAGTGAACAGGAATGAATGAAGATAGACGTCCAAAGGTATGACACGCTCAGACTTGCTGTTAACCAGCTAAAAACCACCATTGTGCAACTCTGCTACAGGCTGAGGCCTTCCTGGGAGCTAGCAGGGAGCTAACTATTAGCCTCCACGGCTAAAATCCACATCAGGTCTGCCGCCTGTCAATCTAAAGGACACGCCCCTAATTATGTGTAATTTCAAGATTAAATAACATCTAAATAATGAGTTACAAAAAAAATTCACCCCCTCACAGATGACATGAAGGTAAATCTGACCTATTAAACCTAAAATGATGTTTTGAACAAGGCTGCAAACATGTTTATTCCTGCTGTAAACGTGTGTATTTCTGCTGTAAACATGTTTATTTCTGCTGTGAAGTTGGCCTTTTTAAAGGGGAACCTCAGTAACTTTTTTACCTCAATAAATGCTTTTCGGAATCCCCGTGGGGCTAAACAAAGTGTTTACGGAGCGATTCAATGTGCCCCCCCTCCCGCCGGGGCCTCTGGCCTGCGAGCAGCTAAAAACAACTTTGCCTGCGCCGACCCGAGCAGAACTTGCGACAACAGAAACCGCTGTACGGTACTCAGGTCCCCTATCTACCGAGCTGCTTCCAGCTCTGATTTGAACCAGACTACCAGCGCTAATTCGAAGAAAACATTTCTTTAGCCTCACACCACCTAAACGCGGCTCCTGGCTCTCATAACCAAATCTTTGCTGGACCAGAGTGATTCACGTAGCTTGCGCTGCCTGGGCGCCGGGTGAAGCATCACTGCTTCAGGCTCAATAATCACTTATCACGTCCGCAAAAAGTAAATAAAAGTTCGTATTCTTACCTGCTACTCGCCAACACCAGTGAAAAATATAATCCACGGCATATTTACCCGCAAATTGCGGGGAAAACGTCCCGTTTCAGAAAATACAGGACTTTGCTTTGAGCAGAGGGAGACGAGGTGCTGACTCTTGGGGCTACCAACGCAGCAAAGTAGCATCAACAAGCTAGTAAACGCTTAGAAATATATCCAGCGATCAAAATAGAGGAAAGACAGGTAGAGAAGCCGTCTGTGTGCTGTGGGGGTGTAAGGGGGTTGAACACGACAGTGAAAGGACGCCACTAGGGGGAGCCCCGAGCTGAAGTTACTGAGTTCTGCTTTAACATGGGAGTCTATGGGGATTTGCTTCCAGATTTCCATCCAGCCCCTAGTGGATGAGGGAGGAACTACAATTTTTGGGGAACTTGTAAGTGGCTTCACCTTTCTCAAGCGGAGTTTGCCCCTTGGCCAGCACCCACAATTTACAGTTCGAGCTGAAAGTTTAAACACACTCCCATTAAAGATGGAAAAAAAGCAACAGTCAGCAAAATAAGTTGCAATTGACAAAAGTAATTAATTTTTAAAAAATTGACAAAATCATGACATTTATTTTGAATTATGGTTCAACGAAACAATCAAAAATAAACACTATACAAGCGCGATGTGGTTCCTGGACTAAAATTTTGTTGGGGCACTTTGCGGCAATCAAGTGTTTTCTGTAACATCCAATCAGACTTCTGCACCTGTTGACAGGCATTTTTTGGCCATTGTTCATGAGTAAGGTGCTCTAATTTGTCTGGGGCAGTTTTGTTTGTTTGTTTTTTCTTTTTTATAATTATTTTTCAAACCACAATTCAAAATCAATGTTTTATTTGACTAAATTATCATTTTTATTTTTTATCTATTATTGCTTATTTCAGTTTCTTGTTGTTTGCATTACGATTATAGTATAGCCCTTTTTTAATGGGAATGTGTCCAAACTTTCGGCATGTACTGTATTTGTCATAGGTTTATAGTTTTTTACATTTCCTTTAGGAAATTTTGCCATATGAATGAATCCAGTCATTTAAATAGCTGTATCGTCATTGATGAAAGAGATCAGTTGTGACCTAGTGTGGCAAGCTTCCTGCCATACTGCATTTAAGCAGCGACTTTCTGGGGAGAGTGGTCAGCTGGTGTCAGGTCTCTCATGCATCTCCATGCTGAGAGATCAGCGAAGGCAGAAAGAGCTGAGTAACCGAGCCGAGCTGGTGCATCTCGCTGAGTCACTGCAAAGAAAATGGTTTTACTGGTGCTGCACTGTGCGCGCGCGTCTCTCCAGTTTCCTTAATCCCCTAAAAGTATAATTAAACATAAATTATTCAGAGTGTATGTCTGCTGGAACAGGAAGGTAATGATGGTGTTCTGTTAATGTTGGAGCAGATGTGTTGTAGTTGTGTGTTTAAATCCAAATATTACCTTCAGTGTTTCCACCAGAATTTTTTTCAGGCCCGGTGGTACCGAGAAATTTCAGCTCCTAAAGGCTGATACCGATGACTGCTAACTGAAAATACACAGTCAGTCATTTTCTGTACCGCTTATCCAGTTCAGGGTCGCGGGGGTTACTGGAGCCTATCCCAGCTATTATCAGGCGAGAGGCGGGGTACACCCTGGACAGGTCGCTAGTCTGTCGCAGGGCCAACTGAAAATACACATACATACCTAATCATGTCGTGTGTCATGCAAAATACATCAATAACAAAAATTAGGCCTAGATTGATGAATGATATCACTTAATTGAAATCATCTGGCTAACCTGTAATCAAAGTTGCATGTACTGTAGGTGACCAGATTCTATCTAACCAAATGTGGAACAAAGACGACATAAGTGTAGGATAATAACAAATTATTCATACTTTCCCATTGAAGAAGGAACAAAACAATGAGCTGCCAGTGAAATAAGCTGAAACTGACAAAAGTAATAATGAAAAAAAAATTCTATGAAAATCATGACATTGACTTTAAATTGTGGTTAAACAGAAATACAGCTGTGTGAAAATGTTTTTGCCTCCTCATACGCCTAAATTCTGCCCCCAGCTTCTTAGTAACAGAAGCAACCTGAGCACAGTTCACCTGCTAGCACTGCTGGGTTAAACACACACACACAATAGACTTTACATGAATGAACTTACAGGCGTGTGTGAGGCAGATCATCGCATGACTGTTATCCAGTCACCTCAGGGCCAGAGGGTTGATCTCTAAATTGGTGACAAATTTTGAGCAAGTTGCAGCTCTTCAGCTTTCAGCCTTCTCACATGGTCAGTTTAAACAAGACTGAAGAGGTGGTTCCAGCTGATGTACATGTAAAACCATGTCTGATGTTAGAAGTAGCATGGCTGGTAAAAGTGCTTGTTTTTTTTTTTAATTCTCAATCTAACTCAACAGGCTTTATGCACAACTCCACTACCTCCTGAACTTAAAGGGGAAGTTCTTTTTTTTCCATCTGGACCTATTTTCTAGCATGAAATACATTCATTTACTCACCCAGACAGTTTTGGTGCAACTTGAATTCTTTCAGGAGATATTTACATCCACTCCAGATCAGTGTATGTCCAATATAAGGGAAGTGATGGGGCAACCGCGTGCAGCCTCTAAGGCATTGTCTGCCACAAACTCCTTCATGTCACCAATGTTTTGTCACGAAACATTAGTCGGACCCCCTCTGTGAGCTCGAAGGGGCATGAAGTGGCTTTTTTGTGGTGATTCGTCCTTATTTACAGACATTTACTTGTTATGGTGTCACATAATAGTGACATCATCAAAGCCGCCGCAGTAAGAATGTCTGTAAATAAGGACGAATCACCACAAAAAAGCTGCTTCGAGCTCGGGGGTGGGTGGGGGGTGGGGTCCAACTAATGTTTCATTAAAAAAAAAAACATTGGCGAAATAAAGGAGTTTGAGGCAGACAATGTAATACTTAGAGGCTGCGTTCTCCAAATAATTCTCTTAATCACTTCCATTATATTGGTTTTATGCTGATCTGGAATGTTTTTAAATATCTCCCGAAGGAATTTAAGTTACACCAAAACTGTCTGGGTGAGTAAATGAATGTATTTCATGCTCAAAAATAGATCCAGATTAAAAAGAAATGAACTTCCCGTTTAAGCCGGCTCCTTTGTCTCCTGTCTTTCATTACTGGACAAACTGGTTAATCCAGGTGTTTCTGGCCATTTTCATCATGGTTACTGAAGTCAGACACGTCGGGATTAATCAAAGCGTCCAATTATGAAAGACAGGAGACAAAGGAGCTAGCTTAAGTTCATGAAGAAGTGGAGTTGTGCATGAAGCTCTTTACATTATGATGCATTAATGGATAGAATTTGAGTTCACCCTACACATATTTATTGGATGGAAAAACTGCCCTTAATTTAATTGAGTTGGCCCATTGAATCATTTCTTTGACCATGAAATGGTCAATGAAATGGAGTGCCGAAACACTGGAGTCTGACCCAGTTGCTGAGTTTGGTGGCCTTCACAGTGTTGGCTCCTGTCCGTGGTGACGCAGACCTGTTGCTCTTCATGGAAATCCCAGCTGGCTGCCACTTGTTGTAATCCAAGAACTAGGTTTTCACTGGTGTTGGAGTCCGGGAAGTACACAGTCTCAAACCACAAAGTTGTCAGTTCAAAGTCTTCATTGAGGAAATGCTCAGTGAAACTTGTGTAGGGTTCTGCCGTGTGGCTACACCTGTGTTTGCAGCATGTCTTCTTTCTTATAGCCAAAGTAGCTCCAAATCGACAATGTACTGTTTGTTTTTTTTAACCACAAGTTCTTCCGCATCTGCATTTTCTCCACTTTCCTTGCAACCTTCCACCATCACGCTCCTCATTCCACGTGTTCTATTGCTAAGCAAGGGGAAGAGGAGGGATGGGTGCATATTTAAGACTGTAAAAGTCCATTTGATTGGCTGTTGAGACAAAGCGCAAAAACTGCGACTGGAATATCATGTAAATTCCTTAAAATATATGCAAAAACATAGACTCATCTATGCGATGTGTGTATTGTATGGGCCAATATCACGATAAAGGTAAAAATTTTTATATTTTGCAGCTCTACTCAGTATGGAAGGGATCAGTATGCTTTTCTTTGTTTCTTTCCACTGGTAAAAACTAAGAAGGTTGCCAGATCCAGAGATGGTGCAGGAGTTTGGTTTGCCTCTTCTTATTTCAGCAATGGTTAATTGTAGAGTCGGGCAATATGGGAAAAAGTTCTAGCTCGATAATTTTTTCCATATTGTTCGATATCAATATATACAGGGGTTAGACAATGAAACTGAAACACTTGGTTTTAGACCACAATCATTTATTAGTATGGTGTGGGGTCTCCTTCTGCAGCCAATACAGCGACAATTCGTCTTTGAAATGACATATACAAGTCCTGAACAGTGGTCAGAGGGATTTTAAGCCATACTTCTTGCAGGATAGTGGCCAGGTCACTACGTGATGCTGGTGGAGGAAAACGTTTCTTGACTCGCTCCTCCAAAACTCCCCAAAGTGGCTCAATAATATTTAGATCTGGTGACTTTGCAGGCCATGGGAGATGTTCAACTTTACTTTCATGTTCATCAAATCAATCTTTCATCAGTCTTGCTCTGTGTATTGGTGCATTGTCATCCTGATACACTGCACCGCCTTCAGGATACAATGTTTGAACCATTGGATGCACATGGTCCTCCAGAATGGTTCGGTAGTCCTTGGCAGTGACACGCCCATCTAGCACAAGTATTGGGCCAAGTGAGTGCCATGATATGGCAGAAATCTGAAAGGGGATATGGGGCTTCTCTACACCGAAAACTCTCCCGGATGTGGGGAAAACAGTAAAGGTGGACTCATCAGAGAACAATACATGTTTCACATTGTCCGCAGCCCAAGATTTGTGTTCCTTGCACCATTGAAACCGACATTTGGCATTGGTACGAGTGACCAAAGGTTTAGTAGCCCGACCGTGTATATTCACCCTGTGGAGTTCCCGATGGCCAGTTCTGGTGGAAACAGGAGAGCTGAGGTGCACATTTAATTCTGCTGAAGATAAATGAAGATTGGCCACCAGGCTGGTCCAATTCAGCCATGAAACCTCCCACACTAAAATGGCAGGGGTCTCATTTATAAAGCTTGCTTACGCACAAAACAGGGCTTGAAAGTGGCGTAAGTGATTTTCCACGCAAAGTTTCTGATTTATAAAAACAAACCTGACGGGAGAATGTGCGCACCGGTGCGCACATTCTGAACTTTGCGCACGAACATTTTGGAGACGGGGAAACTGGCGGCACCGCTGGTGAGATGATGAACTTAAGCCACGTTCATGCATTTAACCATTAATATCAGACTGTAGACCCTCGTAAACCCTCGTATGGTCCTCAATTAAGCCATACAACCCATAAGCACCCATTCAGGACTTTCAGCACCGTGTGTTCGAAGTGTATGTTCATCTTCAAATTATGTAGCAATGACAAGTTTATCTATAAAGCAAATTAATGTACAGGATAATTCAAAATGCTTTACACAAAAAATAAAAAGCATTGCAGCAGGGGTGCAGAAGAGAAAACATCAAAACGTAAAAGAATAAAAGATTATTGTTCCATTAATTGTGACAAGCTGTATAGCAATTACTGTAATTACTGAGTAAACATAAATACTGCAGTGACACTGTTGCGTAATGCTTTACAATGGATGCGCTGGCATTGCTTGAAGACTATGCCAATGGCAGGATCAGGATGGAGAGAGTCTTTAGAGACCATGAGGATTTTCTGGCCCATGATGATGACCGGCTAATAATCACATTTACTTTTGCAGCGCTTTTGTCTATGAACTGGACCCAGATACCCCGACCACCGAAACCGTTCCCACCCCGACGCATCAGCAGCTGCTGACCACAGCGCACTCCGTTGTGGAGCCATCAACCTCAGCAAAGACCGGCGGAGGTGTTTACAGGCGAGGGGAGGGCACGTGAGGGGGAATCGCGCTGCACCACACCAAACAGGTGTTCTGTGTTCTGAACACAGTCGCTCTGACAGCGTTTCCTCCACAGCGACTTCTGGAACAAACCTCCGTCACATCATCACCGCCACAACAACCTGCTGTCACTCAGCAGACTTACGTTTATCTGTGTTTCCTGTGACGCCCAAATAAAATGATTTTGTAAGGCTCCACTTCACCAACAAGCACCTCTACTTCCGTCTCCGCGAAATTACGTTTAAATTTCTTTTCGATCGCCACAATTCAGTTTTAAATGCCTCAGATCAGCTGGCTCATTTATATGCAGAAACATCCATGAGGTGCTTTGCATTGACCATCTATGGTAGAATGTGGGCGTGTAGGAGGCGGAATATGAGCCAAATTCACCTGCGCAAACTTCCAGGAAGAGTGTGATTTATAAAGGGGAAATTGCTTGAATCTGTGCGTACGCACGGTTTTATAAATCTGAATATTTTTTGGCGTACGCAAACTTTTGGTTTTGGGCGTACGTACACTTTTAGTAAAGATTCTACGCAAAGTTTTATAAATGAGACCCCAGGTGTTTCAGTTTCATTGTCTAACCCCTGTATATCTCAATATAGAATAAATCTTTATTTTTGACAGTCTTAAATGTTCCCTGTTACTCTTAAGTGAGATTTGAAGATATCAGAGGATTAATTTTATTCAAATATTTATTTTCTGTCAAAGTCGAATGTGACATGTAACATCACACAGCTCTGTCAGATAAAATAGGTACACAAACTCTAAATGAATGATAAAAATCTTAATTCTAAAACTAAAATCTTAAAGCTTTCCAGTTTTCAGTGTCATAACAATAAATAAAATGATATATTTGATATTTTAGATAACACCAATAATACCTTTTTTTCAGAACAATGGATGATGGAAACCTAAATTTAAGCTATAAATTAATCAGAAGCTTTGTAAATCAGGATAAATTGGGTTTTGGTGGCTCTAACTCACCACTGAAGCATCTACATGCTGGAAAGCAGCTTCCCTCTGTGAGATGATGCTGAATTCAGATTTTTTATTTAATGACATGAGTAGATTATGTCTTATCTTTCTGATTGTTTTGTGCATTTATGCTATATGCGCATGCACGTGACTCGTGAAGTTGCCACAGACCTCAAAGAAAGGCTCTCCTGAAAGCCACATTGTGATCAGAACCTTGATCAATATATTTATTAGAATGTCTTCAACTTGTAAAATCAAAGCTCATTTATCAGCCGTCACCTTTCCTCCCTCAGATTGCACACCGATGCTGCGCTGCATCTGCCCCCCCCCGTCGCTCTGCCTGCTGTCCACCTGCACAGCAGATGACATCATCATCAACTGCTGCTGCAGCGTCAGTTCAGAAATGTTGACGTTTTTGTGTTAAGTCATTTAGTCCTCGACATCCTGAATGTGGTGATGATAAAACAGCCGCGGCAGCCGGCAGTCAGTGAAGGAGGAACGCGTTTTTTTTCTGGGGCGATTTCCTACTCTGTCCATGCGGTGGCGCGCGCTTCTTCACGTGCTGGTGTTGTGGTTTAAGGAAGGGGGGGGCTTGCAGACAGAGCATGCCTGGGTCTGCGTTTGTGATTGGTTAGGAGGGAGTAATGACTGTAGTATTAAGCTTCATGATAGGCTGGAATGAAAAACGAACGGACACTTTTTTTTCTATCGAACCTCCTATCGTTATCGAGTTATCACCCAGCCAGTTAATTGTATGGTTTCTATTATTATGTTCTATAAGTTACAACTGTATTTTTTTATAAAGCTCCTTTCAAGCATGAAAACAATACAAAGTGATTCACAGCATCAAACAATCCAAATATATGGCATTGTGGGTTGGGTTGCACTGTGGTTCATCTGTCAGCTCAGATCTGGAAGCCTATGATCAGAGAATAAGTGAGTAGATGCTGTCCAAAATAAAACCTCATACAAAGTAATAAAAAAAAAACAAAAATGAACACAATAAAGAACAGTGTTATTAATTTTCCACATCACTTTTTATTTTATTTTTGTTGTTGTTTTTTAAATAATTACACTGTGGGCTAAGCAAATTTCATTCCATGGCCATCCACCTCAAGTTATTTTTGGCCCTCCATTATAAAAAAAAATGTGGACACCTCTGATATAGACTATGACCGTATGTGTCCACTCTGACTGAATCTATAGAGTTGTAGAAAAAGCAGACTGAGGGCAGGTCACATTAACTGGTTAGGGTTCGGCTTGAGGCTGTCTCCGACCACATGCAGCTAAAGCCACCGTAGCTGATGTGCTCAGGCTATTCACTCCTCACATGCCGACTGAAACGCACAATAACCATACAACACACTCAAACAAAACCACATTTCCACAGACGATCCTCAGTCTCGTCCTCCCTCGCCCATCCTGGCATTTTAATCTAAGAAAACAGAAGGCCTTTTCACCATATGTGGAGTAAAGGCTGGTTTATGACCAAAGTCAATGCACACTCCACAGGAAGGGCATTTGTCTCAATCTAGGAAAAGAAATGGTCATTATTTATTTTCTGCTCACACTGTGCAGCTATTATACTTTTTTCTATGAAAAATTTCAAGGCCCCTTCAGAAGAGACATGAAAATGGGAAAATAGAAATAAGAGCAGCACAGGTGGTCTCAGAAATATTTTGGAGCTTTATGTTTGACATTCGGAGGACGTCTGTATGCACGACTCCTCTGCACACTGATGTTTTCTAACCAACGGTTAGCTTTAGAGTGGGTACACAGAGTCTATTCAAATTCAAATTTATTTGTCTTACCTGGGCTTCATATCATCATCTCAAAACCACACAAAGATTTTCAGTAAAATTACTCTTTTAAAAAAAGAGAACATACATGTGTAGAAAAAGGTATTTAAAGGAATAAAATATATTAAAAAAATAGTATTTACAGTAAAAATAATAAAATAAATAATAATAATAATGATTAAGTGAGAGATCTTATCCAAAAATATACTCTTGAGTTAATTTCTAGCTATTATCTGGAACAAATGCAGGGAGATGGAAACAGTTGAATACTCAAAGGAAACATAACACATAAAGGAGTATTACATGAAATTGCATTACTCTGGTCTGCCTCACCTATAGACTGTCAACATGCTTCATTCTCCAGTCTTCTGTAACGTCAAGACTAAATTTTACAGTTTTTTTGTCAGCCACCTTCACGCTGCGGATCTTTGTGTTTGATGCAGATCAGTGGTTGTTGGCATCGTTATTTAATTAGACTCGTAGTCTAAAGAGGTGACAAAGCATGCCAAGAGGAAAAACCTGTCATCACACGCACCGCGCTGTTTACAGAAGTAAATACAGAAGCTGCACAGACTTCAATGACTTAGAGGTCGGTTAAATGCCACATTACACCTCCAGACTGAGGTTGCTTTAGAAAGGATCAAATACAGTCGTCCTCAAAATTATTCATGCCCCCCAATTAAAGAAGGAAAAAAAAAATCAGCTGTCAGTAAAATGAGATGAAATTGACAAAAGTAATAATAGATAAAAATTCCATGAAAATCATGACAATAATTTTGAAATGTAGTTTGAAAGAAATATTAAAACAAACACACAAAAAACAAAACATGTAAACAAGCATGATGGGGCTCTGAAGCTAAAATAATGTTGAGCAACACTTTGAGGAAATCACTGCAATCAGGTGTTTCCTCTAATGTTAAAAAGACTTCTGCACCTGTTGACAGGTGTGTTGGTCCACTGATCATGGTAAGGGTGCTCTAATCAATCAATCAAATTTTATTTGTACAGCCCTTTACAATAACCAGATGATACTCAAAGTTCTTTACAATTAAGCCATAAAAGATGTGCACAAGACACAAATTGTGCTGCAGGGTATGAAAAGCCTTTTCAAAGCTCATAAAATAAGTTAAAAATAGATAAAGAAATAAAAACTGTACCTAAAAACTGCCCTAGATTAGGGCTGGGCGATATGGACCAAATATCATATCACAATATATTTATTTTAGATGACGATGTATACGATATATCCCGGTATTTTTACCCTAATTTGTCTGAAAGTTTCATTTCGTCTCAAACACTTGTTTTTTAGAATTGAAACGTGTTCAGCGTAAAGGTATCGCTCCACTGTAGTGATGGAACTGACAAAACACAAGTTAAAAATGTTTGTTAAATCGAAGTAGTTAAAGATAGTTGGATGGTTTTTATGATTTCTTCATAAAAGTCTTGGGGATGATTGTCTTCCAGACAGTTTAAATGATAGGGGTGGGATAAATTATTAATACACTGAAATATCGCGATATTTCATCTGCCTATACCATATCTATATTTAAAAACGCATTATCAATCTATTTTACTAATGAAGTCACGCGAGATATTGATTTGTTACATAATCTCACGGTCTTTCGTGAAATCTCATGGCATTTCGTAACAAAACGATATCTTGCGGGATTTAATTGGTAAAATAGATTGATTCCATGTTTTTTAAATATAGATATGGTATTGGCATATAAAAATATTGCAATTTTTTAGTGTATTGCTATTTTTTCCCACCCATATTAAATAATCAGGTGACCCCTTTGTAGTCAGTCGAGGTGCAGCCAGGTCATTACGAAAAAATAAAGCCAAAAATTTGCACAACTGACACCGCAATATAACGATATGTGTAAATAATGATAATACATTTTATTTAAAAGCGCCTTATCAAAACACCCAAGGTCACTGTACACAGACATTAAAAACATAAGAAACATTAAAACAACAATATAAAATGCAAAGACAAATTAAAACCGGTATCAAACCAGGAACAACAAGAATTTGTGAAGAGGCTAGATGGGGAATGATTGTCTAAACAGAAATGTTTTGAGTCCCGTTTTGAAATGAGTAAATGAGTCCAGGGTACGGAGATGGGTAAACATCATGTCTCTCTCATGTAAATATCATATCAGTATATCGCACAGCCCTACCCAGATGGAGTTAAATGCTAATCTAAAAAAAGTGGGTCTTTGTGGGGACAGCTTTGTTTGTTTGTTTAATTATTATTTTCACCACAATTCAAAAGCAGTATTTTATTTCGCTGAATTATAATTTTGTAAATTTTAATTATTATTAATTTCTTTGGTTTCTTGTTATTTGAATTACTATTGTGAATTTAGCCTTTTCTTTTTATCCTGCTCTCCTTGCATGTATCTAATACAATTCAGCAGGTAGCCTAACTCTTCTTGAATGACACGCAGAGTCAGGATGTAGCTTCCTTAGCTCCTGTTTATTCCACGCATATCCAAAACGGAGTAAAACTACAAAACAGAAAAATATAAGTTCCCTTAGTACATACAAATTGAATCCAAACCTAGTTTGATACTGTATTAGTAAGAAATAATGATGCAACAATGTTAACAATCACTTGCCTGCAAAACAATTCTGAGCACCATAAATATTCTATTTACAATAATCTTTTTGAAAAATACAACACAAATATTACATATCTCTTATTTACGATCAAAACTTACAGACGGTGATGCCAAAGGCTCAAACCCGGAAACAGATGGCAGTGGATGAACTTGGACATGTGTTGACAGCTTCTAGTCTGCATGTGAATAATGAACTAAGCAAGATGGCCGACTTAGACTTCCTGTCTGCTTGGCCTTCAAAATAAAAGGTCAAAATTGCACAACTACATACAAAGCAAGGCAAAAGTTATATAGTGTTTTCTGGGGCACTACACTCCCCGCCTGGCATCTATTAAGATGCCACATAATAAACCAAAACACCTTTCAATTAGACGTTTCAGTCCTTTGTTTTTAGGAGAAGGATGATCTCCGTTACTGGCCTGAAGAACGTCTTCACGGATCCATCCTTGGTGACCTTGATCTCAATCTTGCGGACTTTACCATCACGTCCAGGAAAGGTCTTGATCACAAGGCCCATGGGCCAATCATTGCGGCATGTCTGACTGTCTTTTAATATGACAACATCCCCTTCTTCAATGTTTGGGCTTGACTCTTGCCATTTCTGCCGAACCTGTAACGTATGCAGGTATTCGCGCTTCCAGCGCTTCCAGAATTGGTCCGCTAATCTTTGCACATGGCGCCACTGCTGTCTGTACAGGTCCTTCTCTGTGAACTTCCCAGGTGGAGGTGGAACACTTGGCTTATGAGTGAGGAGCATCGCTGGGGTAAGTACCTGTGGGGCATCTGGATCAGATGAAATAGGGACCAGTGGTCTGGAGTTGATAATCGCAGTCACTTCTGCCATGAAAGTGCTCAGAACCTCATGGGATAAGCTGGAGTGGGTACGCATCAACATCGAATCCAAAATCCTCCTTGAGACTCCTATCATACGTTCCCACGTACCGCCCATATGCGAAGAGTGGGGTGGATTGAAGTGCCACGAGCAGCCCTGGCCGATGGTATACCTCTGTACTTCCGACTCCTTCAGAACCTTCTGAAACTCCAACTCTTTGCAAGCCCCAATAAAGTTGGTTCCGCAATCTGAGTGTAGTTGTTGAGAAGGGCCACGGATTGCAAAGAATCTTCTCAAAGAGTTGATAAAGGAAGAACTATCCATGGACTCAAGTAGTTCTATGTGGACAGCACGAGTACTTAGGCAAGTGAACAGTGCAGCCCAGCGCTTGTTCTGAACTAGGCCTCCTCTTGTGCGCCTGCTCGTTACGTGCCAGGGCCCAAAAACATCTACCCCAGTGTACGTGAAAGGAGGTGAAGTGCTCAACCGTTCTTGAGGTAGGTCTGACATTCTCTGCTTCTCTCTGCTCCCACGGAGTTTGCGACAAGTGACACATCCGTGTAGGATGCTACTGATGCGTCTCTTTCCACCAATCAACCAGATACCAGCAGCTCGTACGGCACCTTCGGTGAAGCTTCTACCTTGATGTTCAACCTGCTCATGATGGTATCTTATGAGTAATGTAGACACATGGTGTTTGCCTGGCAGAATGACTGGATGCTTTTCAGGATCACTGAGATCAGCCAGCTTCAGCCTGCCTCCGATTCTTAGCAAGCCGTCTGGGCCAAGGAGAGGATTCAGCTTAAACAGTGAACTTTTCTTGTTGACATCAAGTCCCTTGGAGAGAGAATCGTATTCTTCTGGAAAGCAAGCTCTCTGTACAAGCTGAAGGATGACTTTGGTTGCCTTGGACAACTCATTGACACTGTGAGGCCTTGAACACTTATGCCATCCAGTGCATTTGGTGGTATCCTGATTGGCTGACTTGAATGAACAAGCTACATGGATGAGGGTTGCCATAGCCTTTTGCAAGGACTTCCAGGAGGAGAATCTTTCAAATCTCTCAGGATCCATTAGCTTATCCTTTAGGCTGGTCACGCAACTTGTCACTTGTGGTCGGATCTCGACATCCGCATCTGGATCGATAAGTTCAAAGGACTGTTGTTCAGTGACTGCTTGTTGTTCGTATAGAAAGTTTGGCCCTGTAAACCAGTTAGTTTGGGTGAGGATAGAGGCTGGAACAGCTCTGGAAGCGTGGTCAGCCGGGTTGTGCTCTGAGGGCACGTAATGCCATTGGTTCGGCTCTGTGGACTGCCGGATCCTTAGAACCCTGTTATGGACATACACGTAGAATTTTTTTGTCTGGTTGTGTATATACCCCAACACAACTTTACTGTCACAATAAAAGGTGACTGCATCCAGTGGAAGATCAATCTCTTGAATGATGAACTCTGCCATTTCGACGGCTAACACCGCAGCACAAAGTTCCAATCTGGGTATAGTGGGTTCGTTGGGTGGTGCAAGTTTGGCTTTCCCTAAGATGAAACCCACGTGGATCTGGTCATCTTCGTCAGTTGTTTTGAGATATGCCACAGCTCCAATAGCTCTTGTAGAGGCATCAGAGAAAATGCAGATCTCCTTCCGTTTTGCTTTGGATGGAGAGTTGGTGGTATAGGCCCGAGGAATGTGAAGATGTTGCAATTCCTGCAGTGAATCTCTCCAGGCTTCCCACAAGTTGAGCTTATTTGGGGAGAGTGGCACATCCCATTCAGTACCTTCTGAAGTGAGTTCTCGCAGCAGTGACTTCCCTTGAATGGTCACAGGGGCGACGAATCCAAGCGGGTCGAAGATGCTGTTTATGGTAGAAAGCACTCCACGGCGTGTGAATGGCTTGTCGGTGACAGATATCAGGAACGTGAAGGTGTCGGTCTTGACTTCCCAACTCAAACCAAGACTTCTTTGTGCAGGTACTGTATCTGCTCCAAGGAAGAGATCGTTGATGTCTTTAGCGTGATCTCTTACTGGAAATGCCGACAGAACTTCAACGCTGTTGGACAGGATTTTATGAAGTCTCAAGTTTGAATCTGAAAGAGAAGCTTGGGTTTCCTGCAACAGAGTGATTGCTTCTTCTTCTGTAGGTGTTGAAACCAGTCCATCGTCCACATAAAACTCGCGCTCTACAAAGTGCCTTGTGTCTGACCCGTACTGCCATTCTCCTATCTCAGCTGCTCTTCTGAGGCAGTACGTGGCCACGGCTGGAGAGGGACTATTGCCAAATACATGAACCCTCATCCTGTACTCGACAATATCTTTGCTGAGGTCGTTATCTCTGAACCAAAGGAACCGCAAGTAGTCACGGTGGTCCTCTCTCACGATGAAACAATGAAACATCTGTTCGATGTCTGCCATAACTGCTACCTTCTCCCTCCTAAAGCGAATGAGAACTCCCATGAGGCTGTTAGTCAGGTCCGGTCCAGTGAGCAGGACATTGTTGAGTGAGATGCCATTGGATTGCGCACTTGAGTCGAATACAACTCTGATTTGTTCTGGTTTTCTTGGATGGTAAACTCCAAACATTGGCAAGTACCAACATTCTCTTCCTTTCTGCAGTGGAGGTGCTGGTTCTGCATGGTTTCTGTCAAATATCTTTTGCATGAAGGCGACAAACTGCTCTTTCATTCTTGGTTTTCGTTCTAATGTACGCCGCAGGGATGACAGGCGGGTCATGGCTTGCTCTCGATTGTTGGGCAGAGGTGGTCTGGGCGTCTTGAAAGGGAGGGGAGCCACCCAACTATTTGATTCGTCCTGGAAAACCTGGTCGTTCATTATTTTGAGAAACTGTTCATCTTCCATAGAGAGGGCGCGGTTGTCATCACTGACAGTTCTTGCAAAAACTGTGCGGCCAAGTGAGTCGTTGTCTAAAGAGCAACTGTGAGAAGCTCCACTGAAAGAACAGGGACTGATAGTTTGCTTGAGATTGACGTGGCTCATGCATGGCCTGAACAGTGAAGGCCTTCCATCTTCCAGGATGTTGGTTTTGTAGCTGTGAATGACAGGCTTGTGGACTTTTCCCAAACACACCTCACCAATCAACACCCATCCAAGGTCGAGTTGTTGCGCAAAGGGAGAATCACCAGGACCATCAATCTGCCGTCTCACCTTGTGAACCCGTAGAATGTCCCTACCAAGGAGGAGGAGGATCTGGGCATCATTGTTCAGGGCTGGAATTTCTTTGGCAATACTTCTTAGATGAGGGTGGTGGTGAGCGGCTTCTGGTGTTGGTATTTCATCCCGATTGTCTGGCAAGTCGTCACATTCGATCAGCTCTGGCAATGAAATGTTAACACCCCCATTAACTGCTTCGATCTGGTAGCCAGTCGCTCTCCTACCAGAGATTGTGGTTACGCCAGCGCATGTTTTGATGGTGTAAGGGTAAGAATCAGTTTCGATCTTGAAGATGTCAAAAAACTGTGACCTGGCCAGAGACCTGTTGCTCTGGTCATCGAGCATTGCATACATCTTCTGAGCTTTCTCCGGTTGATTGCTTGGATATACTTTGACAAGACATATCTTTGAGCATGACTTTGATTTGTGATGGACACCACATACTTTGGTGCACTGAGAACTCACAACTGGAGCTTCTGGGGTTTCTTCCTTTTCCAACTCCCCGCCGTCATCATTTGAGGGGTTCAAGATCTTATTTGCCCATTGTGGGGGACCTGGATGAAGAGCTGCTATATGATCCTCACTGTCGCACTCATGGCATCTCAGACGGGCTTTGCAATCACGGGCAAGATGAGATGATGAGCAGCATTTGAAGCAGAGCCCCTGCTCTTTAAGATAAGTTTTCCTGTCCTCGAGCATTTTTAATCTGAAACCACGGCACTTCTTCAAAGAATGGGGCTTTTTATGGATTGGACACTGCTTGGACTCATCCTCTTTGGGTGCTGTTTCATTTTGAGTAGTGACAGAGGAAACCTTAGTCTGGTGCACTGCAACAGTTGTTCTGGGAGCTATGCGTTTTGGCATTGCTTTTTCAGAAGCTGGATTATTTCCAGAATGTGTGAAACTGGGGTCATTTCTGGTTTTAGCTTGGTAGCAGACAAAGTGGGTAAAATAGGAAAAAGGGGGATATCTGACCTTGTAATCCTCTTTGTACTTTGATCCCTGAGAAAGCCACTTCTCTTGCAAATGGAATGGCAACTTCTCCACCACTGGTTTTATCCCTCGGGCAGTGTCCAGGAATGCCAAGCCTGGCAGATATCCATCTTCTTTTGCCGACAGTAGCTCTTTTAAGAGATCTCCCAGTTCTCTCAGCTTGTGGACGTCTTTATTGGTGATTTTAGGAAAGTTGTCCAATTTTGTGAATAACGCACTTTCAATTACTTCCGGAGCCCCGTAGCATTCCTCAAGCCTAGCCCACGCTGTCTGAAGGGCTGCATTTGGGTTGCCAATGTTGACTGCCCTTAAACGTCTGACATGTTCAGATGATTCTTTCCCTAACCATTTTGAAAGCAGATCCAGCTGTTCGCTAGCTGTCAGATCCAAATCTTTGATCGTGTTGAAGAAAGAAGACTTCCATGCTCTGAATGATTCAGGACGATCATCGAAGTTTGATAGACCTGTGGACACAAGTTCTTTGCGTGCCAGATACTTTGCCATGTCCATCATAGCAAAAGATTCTGTACTGGTTTGAAACGAGTGAGATGTGTCAGAGTACTTGGGGAGAGCTAACTTGGGGGTGCGATTAACACTGTTAGTCTCTGGATCTTTTCTGACTTGGACGTTAACTTGGGTGTGTGGCTGGACTGATGGAGTAGCATCATGCACCATATTGGAAGTACGAGTTTGCTCCTGTCCCTGTTGAGACAGTGCAGGCCAAGAGTCTTTCACAAAATATTCATCATCATTGTATTTAAATGGTTTTGGAACATTAAAGTGAGGCTCAATAGATTGCGCTGCAGTGTCTGAAAAACATGTGGGTTCAGGATGTTTGGCAAAATATTTGGCTTGATCATGGACGTATTCGGTTACACGTTGTTGTGTGTCTTGAAGCATGACAGGCAGGCCTCTTTTGCTACTGAGCGCCTCCTCTTCTTGCTCTGCTGCTGCTTCCAGCACTTCTGCCTGTGCATTAGCAGCCGCAGCTTCTCTTTCCAACTGTAGAGCATCGAGATTAGCTTCAAGTCTTGCTTTGTCCACTTTGATACTAATTTCACGCTCTGCAAATGCTACACGTGCACGAGCAGCTTCTGCTTTTGCCCTTGCTCTAGCTGCTGCAGCACTGACAGATGAAACTTTTGAACTTGAACTTTTATGGCTTCTGACAGATGAGTTATCTTGAAAGGACTTGGAACCTTTAGGTTTAATATCAACATTCTGTGCTCCATCCATGTTTGTGTATTCTGCTCCACTGTTGTATGGTTGGTTGCCAGCTGCGTTCGTCTTTTTACTATCCTGCTCTCCTTGCATGTATCTAATACAATTCAGCAGGTAGCCTAACTCTTCTTGAATGACACGCAGAGTCAGGATGTAGCTTCCTTAGCTCCTGTTTATTCCACGCATATCCAAAACGGAGTAAAACTACAAAACAGAAAAATATAAGTTCCCTTAGTACATACAAATTGAATCCAAACCTAGTTTGATACTGTATTAGTAAGAAATAATGATGCAACAATGTTAACAATCACTTGCCTGCAAAACAATTCTGAGCACCATAAATATTCTATTTACAATAATCTTTTTTGAAAAATACAACACAAATATTACATATCTCTTATTTAAGATCAAAACTTACAGACGGTGATGCCAAAGGCTCAAACCCGGAAACAGATGGCAGTGGATGAACTTGGACATGTGTTGACAGCTTCTAGTCTGCATGTGAATAATGAACTAAGCAAGATGGCCGACTTAGACTTCCTGTCTGCTTGGCCTTCAAAATAAAAGGTCAAAATTGCACAACTACATACAAAGCAAGGCAAAAGTTATATAGTGTTTTCTGGGGCACTACACTTTTATTGCAGGGTGTGAATAACTTTGAGGACAACATGTTAGACTTTTATATTCAGGCTGTCATAAAAACAAAGCGGGTACGGGTCAGAGAAACGTTGGACCTGAGCCATTTTCCCCACAGTGTGAGCGTAGCTGCTAATGCTCAAATAATATTGTCCAGGACTTGATTAGTCATATTGAAGGTGACTCCTTTATTTCCTGATGTTTTGCATTCACTTCACCTTTTCCTGTTATTTTTTTCTTCCTCTTCCAGAGAGCTGTCATCCAGACATCAGACTTGCGTGCCTTTCAGGAACGCCAGAGAGTCGGAGCTGATCTGATCTGGAATCTGCTGGTGCTGAACCTGAGTGAATCATTTATCCGGAGTGTGAAATCTGCTGTTTGGTTTCAGTTTTCTACTGTTTTTATGTGAAATCATCTGTTTTAATGCAGGTTTTGTCTACTGGGACTGGTCGTTTTTCCAGTTGACCAGTGAAACCTGAACTATGATTTAATTTGTCATTTTCAATACTTGGTACAAATAAAATGTAGAATTTTCTACTGGTATTGTAATTTATTCAGGAGTGTTTGTCCCTGTTTCAGGGCTACTGTGCTTTGAGTGGTTGTGTAGCGAGTGGAATATATGTGTTGTGACTGTTGTGACTCAAATGACAGCTACCATGTAATTATCTTTAATCACGACAAGTTATTCGCAGCTGGAATGCAGCGCTGTCGGTCATCGCGCTGCTGCGTGTGTTTATTACATTTCATTTCAGAGAAAATGTTTGTGTAATCGAGTCAGTTGGGTTTCATCTCGGAGCCGTTTGGCTTCCCACATAAAACCAGTGGCTTCTTCAAATGTTTGAGATGACCACATTTTCCTGACGAGCAACATCTTGCTTTTCTGACAGACTGCTCAGATTCAAGCTGACAAGCAGCAGGATGTCATAGCGCTGTAACGTGTATGGTTTAGGCTGGATAGTTGGATGTGCAGTGTGTGACTGTGGCTCCAGAATAACAAACACTCAATACTGATGTCATCACCCCATTCCTTCCTTTATCACCCACATTGTAGAATCACTGGATGGATTTGAGCACGTTTCTCAGACGTTTCATTGCATAATGGCAGGGAAAGCAGTTCATGGTGAGTATCCTGTTATACTGTATATGCATCAAAGCATTAATTCAAGGCTAAAGTAAAATATCGAGATGCATATTGTGTATCCTGACGTGCTAAAAAAAGATATTGGGATATTACTAAAAGGCAATATCGGCAAGCCCTATCTACATCTACGATCTTCCATCAATCAGGCCAAGAGATCTGTTTGTAAGAAAGATTAAAGTAGTAAAGTAAAGTAATACCTCTACTCTGATGACTTAAGTTTCCACAGAGTTCTCGTTATGAAAAAGGTAAACTAGGACTTAAACATTACAAGTTAAAGATGAGATGCTTTTCAAATTCAAGGCTTCTTCAGGATAGGATGAGATTTTCCAAACTGCTATCTTCTCAGATTGGGGAATATTTAATGGAGCCATCCTGAAAAGTTGGATTTTGTCATGGCATGGACCCCCCCATCAACTACAGACAGTTAAAAACTGGCATAGCTTGTTCCTACCAGCTGCTTAACTGTCATTTATATTTGTGATTTATACTAACAACTACACTGGCAGTAAATAAAGGCAAAAGAAAACAATGAAAGAAGGTAACAGCTCTAAGATTTTATTCCACCATCCTCCATCTTTCATCTGTTCCATCTTTGTCATATGCAAAGGGTCATGGGTGCTTTGAGAATCCAGAAGAGCACCCTTAAAATTCACCATATGACTAAGCCTCTCAAAGGATGCCTGACGATGAAACGGTCTCTCTGGAAACCGTCTGTAACCACTAGTTGGTAAAAGATGGCCTAGAAACCAACTCAGCAGTCATGCACCAGTATCTATTATCTAGGCCGTACCTGGAGGATAATGAGCAAAGAGGAGGTTCAGATATTTTCCTTGACATTTATTTACAAGACAATACATAAATATTTAAACAATTAAATACAGTAGATAAAAACCCGGTTGATGAATTTCTTAATAGTGTTCAGTCAAGTCAAGTAGTTTCTCTTAAATAAGTCAAGTCAGTTAATCAAATAGGGGCCGCTTTGTTAAAAAATAAAAATCTTGGTTGCTTATCTGAGATCCAGCAGGTTGAAGCCTCTAACGCAGAGGTGTCAAACTCATTTAGTTCAGGGGCCACATACGGCACAATTTCGTGTCAAGTGGGCCGGACTGGGAAAATGATCAGACAATAACCTATAAATAACAAAAAATGCAAATGTTTCCTTTTATTTTATTTCCTTTTATTTGTCAAGATGTTTTTATTTTTTTATATGTTTATAGTATATTATAATTTATGAACTTTTCTTTTAGAAAAAATGAACATGAAATTTATTGAGGAACATAAGTGGTTTCAACAATATTTTGCCTCTTTTAATTATATTTTTCTTTATTCATTTTATGTATTGATTTCAGTCAACATTTTATTGCATATATGACAAAATATTCAAATGCATTTTAATATAAACTCATAAATATGAATCAATAAATTATTTTTCCCTTAAAACTTCTCAAATATTGAATATTTTTAATATATGAATTTTTATAATTTTTACTTTATTATTATCAAGTCATTCAAATACGACACTACGTGTTCATTGTAACTTACAGATCACAATGGATCTACAAAATCACTTGCTATAATATTGAATCACGGGTATCTGGAACTAAAAAAATACAGTATTTGACATTATGATTGGGGTTTTTTTTGTTTTTTTTTTAAGAGAAATAAGATTTCCACATGTGTGAAATAACACTGACCTCATGATATACACTATGAAGTCAATCTGTAAAGTATTATTGAAATACTTCATATTTAGACATTAAAAAGATTCCAAGCTCTGGTGGACCATTAAAACAAGAGTCTGTTTTACTGTTTTAAATGCCTCTGATTGCCTGCAGTACCAGTAGCAACGGCTCGTTCTACCGTTCCACGGTAGTTCTCATGAGAATCAACGGTAAAAAAAAAAAACAAACAAAAAAAACAACCTGCATACAATGACTCTTGTTCACATTTGTATGACACATTTAGCAAAAATAAAATAAAAAAAGAAATTAACAAAACCTTGCAGTTATCTTCATACATTTTCTTTGTTGAGCTTCACTTAACATAAGCACAAAAAAAAACAGAACCCCTAACTAGCTAGCACATAAAAAGAAAAAAAAAGTCTACGGTAACAGCATATGCAGCCTGATATTTCCATCTGCGATAGTTTGATGCAAAGACATGTTGCTCCTTAGCTTAGGGTTAAATAAGTCGGTCCCATGAGAGCCGCAATCAAAGTTTTCAATGTGTCCCTGTTCCAACACACCTGACTCAAGTCAAATGTCTCCAACAGCCCATAAAGTTCTGCATAATGGCTTATTAATGTGACTTCAGTGTGTTGGACTGGTACACAGTGGTTCGGTCCAAATCCCTTGAGTTCCCTTCGTATTGTGCTTATGGAAATGTTCTTATTTTCAATGTCAAACCGCAATTTTACAATTTGATTTCACCAAATTTTGTCAATCACCATTATTGAGGTTATTTTAGACTACATTTCTGCCAGATAGACAATGGTTCCCCGCTATCCTTCCAACTTTAAGTAATGCAACGTACAGTTTTTAACCCAGTTTTAGTCATTTCTGCAATCTTCTTTGATGTTTTATCTGCTTGATGCCATTATCAAGCAGACCCTCCTGAACCCTCCTAACATCATATCCACGACCACAGGATGGTTTAGGATTTTAAAGATACAAGAAGCTTCTGAGGGTGAAATAACTTGTTGCTAGCTGAAACATGATCATCCATGCAGTAAATATCCAATGGGAGGTTCTTACCTATTTGTTTTGTTAAATCCAGGTGTTGACTCTGGAAAAGCAGTGTAATCATCTGTAAGAAACTGTTCACAACGCCAGACCAGACAAGCAATTCTGATGGTCAAATTCAAATTTTAGCTGAACACTGAAATAGCTTTTTGCCCATTTCCATCTCAAGTCACACATCCAGTGCCTGATTTAGTGGAAGACACTCCAACCCACACTTGAAGTGATTACATGATATGACTGTGGTTTTGGAAGCGAAATGAAGAGCTGCTCTGTCATTATGGCAGATAAGTTGGAAACTGAACGCCCACAGTTAGCCATAACTGGATAAACTCCACTGGATGAAAACGATTCTGAAGCTGAGAAGTTGCAAAGCAGATTGTTTTGTTGGTATAGTTTGTCCTCAGACTACCAGATTTACACAGAAACCTGTTGGAAGGTAGAGCTGATCTAACAATGTCTCTCCAACGCTTCAGATCTATAAATCTGTAATTTATGCATACTGTACAAACTGAAGAGGGTGTGGTTTTGAGTCTTTTTGGCAAAGTGCAGGGACTCCTGGAGCATTGCCATCACTAGACTTCAGTAAGTCAATGTGCAGCAGTTTCTTAAGGTCTTGTTTATTTGCCTGAAACTATCATTGTACTGTGCAGATATTACTCAGCAATGTCGGTAAAATCAGCCATGTTACAACACTTGTAAAGTCAATTTCAACACTAAGCTAGGTTACATATGGTTCTGCCTTGTACAGTGTTAATTACACTAGACTTGTGCCCAATTCCAGTTCCTGTTTTCATCCCTTGCCCTTCCCCTTGGCCCGTTTCAAGTGCTAGGGATTAAATTATTCCCCTAAGAAATGGGACAACCATTCGAAATACTCATGTGTCACCAACAGTCGTAAACTAACATTGCTCTAACATTTGCACTAACATTTTCGTTTTCCCCTGACTTTCATATAATGGAGTTCACCGGCGACTGAACCAAAAAGGTCCATAAAAGTCCACAAAAACTTGTCAATATTCCTCCATAATGCTCGTCCAATGTAATCCAAGTGTCCTGAGTGGGTAGCATCCAGAATTTACTTGAAACAACATCATTTAGTATACTTTTAGAGCCTGAACAGTACTACATTGCAATTTCTATTTGCACGTTTGTGCGTGTTTGACACTACGGAAGCTGCCGTGTTCAGCACCTACTCTGCCGATAGTGCAAGCGTTGAAGAAGATATTCGCCGTTTACGTTGTGCTTAAAGGGAACGAGCTGCGAAAAAACACGAGCGGTTTGCTATTGATTTAAAACAAAGAAAGAAAAAAAAACGCACAATCTCGTCTGCCGCGGCTTCCGTAGTGTCATGAACTTGCAAGGGTGCGCTTCGCGGCAGCTGAATGTACTACTGTTTAGGCTCTAAAAATGTACTAAAGGATGTCGTTTTGAGTAAATTTGGACGTTACCCACTCAGGACACTTGGATTACATTGGACGAGCAGTATGGAGGAATATTGACAAGTTTTTGTGGACTTTTATGGACCTTTTTGGTTCAGTCGCCAGTGAACTCCATGATATGAAATTTGGGGGACAACAACAACCGGTCCAATCTCCAGCTGCATTTGAGATATTAAAAAAGTGCTCCAGAGTCTTGCTCAGCATAAAGGCGAGTTGAAAATTAAGGCACATCTTTCCATTTACATCCGTCTTCTTTCTGAACCTCACCTCTCCAGGCTTAACTCTCCCGGCCAGCACCTCCTTGCTCGCCACCAGAAACATCCTCTTCTCCTTGGACTGACTCGGCCACAGCGGGGTCCTGGAAACGTTAGCTTAGCTTTAGCCGGTGCAGCTGCTGGAGCTTCCACATGTTTCAGTGTTTGTTTCTCGCTGTTGCTCTCAACATCTCGAGCTCAAAGCCGGAGGCGGGACTCATAAACGCCCATACTCATGATCTGTGGTTAAAACGCTTTGCACTGCCCGTCCTTTTGTTTTCCTACGGAGAGAGCGGTGGCTCCCGACTCACGAACTGTGGAGAACAGGACTGCTGCCGCATCAGATCTGGACATTGTGTTTTGTCCGCTGCCTTTTCAGCACAAAGTCCTGAGATAAGCAAGGACTTCCAACTGCAGAATAACTAGAAGAGGCTACCAGGACTTTTTCTCTTCCTCCCAGGATGATTCATGTCGGCTCCTCTGTCACTTTCAGCAGCTCGCACCAACTTTTCTCAACATTTGGTCTCCGAAAATATGTAAAAAAAAACTTTGTATGAGCCGTGAGACGGTGTTGGTGTTAGCAGAGACATTTGTGGACAGAGTCAAAGGGAAAATGTCCTGCTGTTGGGTTTTGTTGAGGTGTAACGGAGCCGGTTGTTGGTGGGAGTAAACACACGGATGCGGTCGCTGTTCTGCGGACATTCATGTCCCAGATGATCCGCTTGTTCAAGAAAAAACTTGTTCAACTCTAAAAAAAAGTACCAGCACTGCTGGTCATTTTACTCCCAAGGTTAGAATTACTCTGAAAGAGTTAGTATGATTTCACAACTCAAATTTTACACTGGGGATTTTACTGTGTGGTGTGAACAAACTCTTGAGATTTGAGCCAAGTTTTTCTCTGAACACTCCCTCAGAGGAGCCGTGGATCATTTTAGAAACCAGTCTTTTGCCTTCAAGTGTTCATGACTCCATGTTTCTTCATACTGTATGCTTAGTTGTTAGCATTATAATGACATTTATATACAGTACAGTAACTTTAGATCACATTTTCATTGCTGCAATGGATTCTTTTACCTCACAGTGCTTCCTCTGTCTGTATTCACCTGGAAATCCAAGTGCTGATTTTTACACTTCATGACAATAAAGTCAAAAAAGCTTGATTTAGTGTGAGTATTAATCTGTCGTGCCAAGAGATGAAACACCCTTAACCGGATTTGTGTGGATGGATGAAGGTTGTAGGCTGAAACAAGCAGCCACTTGGCTCAGGTGTTGCAGAGCCTGTCAATTTCTAATCTTCCTTTCTCCCTCTCTCCTCCTACAGCTTTCTTTTCCCCGTGATTTACAGTTTGGCTCATATCATGTCTTTTTTCTTGCTAGTGACCTATTAAAAGCTGTGGAATGTGCAGAGTGGACCCTCTGACCTCGTAATGGTTTGACCCAGCAGTTCAGGATCAAAGAAGAGCTGAACGGCCTGGTCAGAAACACGGGGGTGGACACTCAGGGGTCACATACCTGTGCTCACTTAGATGGCACAGTTTCAGTACGTCATTGTGTAATCAGCACTCAGTGTGTGAGAAACATTAAGCTTCTACTTAGAGATTTTAGTGTGGACGGTGGAAATTTCACCGAGTTGACGGGAAACTTTCCATTTTTAGAATTGAAGTTTATGTAAAACAAAACATATCAATCATTAATGCTAATGTTTCTCTGCTTTTTCCCTGAAGGATCCAGGATTTGTTTTTGCTTTAGAAAGTCCTAACACTTCAAAAGTATGCTAAATACATGCTCAGTCTCATATTTGTTGTATTCAATTAGACATAAAGCATAATAACTGACATTACTGCACATTCTAGTCCTTCTTCAGGAGGATTGGCTGTGCGGAGAAATGTTCAGACTTTGCCGTGATTCATGTGAGGAATCCAGGCAGAAAATTGCTGTTTGTGATATCCGGGAGATGAAGGATGTTCGGCACATAACATGTCATTACTGCCACCACCGTGGAGGTTTAGGTTGTTTTCTCTTTTTGTCTTTTAATTATGTATTTAAGGTTTCAGAACGTATGAACAGCTTTTAGAGAATATTAACAGAAAGTACAAGCAATTTATTTTAACTAAGTAGCCTCACCGGACTGGGAGGTAAAGATGTAAAATTCCTCTCTGCTCGTTAGACAAAACTTACCCATGGTGCTCATCAGTATTTATGCTCTTACTTCTCAGCACAGCTGATGTATCATGTCAGCTTTTTGTTAAATTCTTTGACTATTTCTACTTGTTAAAATATTTTCTCCTGGTTCTTGACATCCATATATTTTATATTATTCAGTGTGAACATCACAATCATTTCAGTTTGTTAAAATAATTGCTTTAGTGTTGTGTATTTATTTAGGTGCAGGTTTATTAATGTTTTACAGCCTGAAACTTGAATTGAGGATCTAAAAGTGGCGGTCTATGGTGCAGCTAGCAGGTAAGGGGTCAGTTTTGACGGATTGAGTCATGAAACATTAGCCACATTCAGAAATTTGGGATCTGTAAATGCAGAAGTCAGTTTAGTCCACTTGATTTCTTTAAACATTGTTCTCCAACACAGTTTTTCTGACAAATTCATAGAAGGTTGTTAAGATGTTGTATCTGGTCCCTCTTCAAAAAGGGGGATGGGAGGGTGTGCTCCAACTTCAGGGGGAAATAAGGGGAAGGGGACATCTCCCAAACCAATGGGAGGGAAAAAGGGGGGGGGGGAGAAAGATCACACTCCTCAGCCTCCCTGGTAAGGTCTATTCAGGGGTCCTGGAGAGGAGGATCCGTCGGATAGTCGAACCTCGGATTGAGGAGCAGTGTGGTTTCTATCCTGGTTGTGGAACAGTGGACCAGCTCTACACCCTCTTCAGGGTCCTGGAGGGGGCATGGGAGTTCGCCCAACCGGTCTACATGTGCTTGGTGGACTTGGAGAAGGCATTCAATCGTGTCCCCCAGGGACTCCTGTGGGGGGTGCTCCAGGAGTATGGAGTGCCGGACACCCTTGTTTGAGCTGTCTGGTCCCTGTACTGTATGATCGGTGAGAGCTTTGTCCGCAAGGTTGAATCCATTTCCGGTGAGGGTTGGACTCCACCAAGGCTGCCCTTTGTCACTGATCCTGTTCACAACCTTTATTGACACGATTTCTAGGCGCTGCCGAGGTGTTGAGGGGATCTATTTTGGTGGTCTCAGGATCGGGTCTCTGTTTTTGCAGATGATGTGATTCTGTTGGCGTCATCGGGCCATGATCTCCAACTCTCGCACCTCCAAATCCGAGACTATGGTCCTCACCCGGAAAAGGATGGAGTGTCCTCTCCGGGTCTGGAGTGAGATCCTGCCCAGGTGGAGGAGTTCAAGTATCTTGGGGTCTTGTTTACGAGTGAGGGAAGGATGGAGCAGATGGACAGGTGGATCGGTGCAGCATCTGCAGTGAAGAAGACTGGATCGGTCTGTCATGGTGAAGAAGGAGCTGAGCCAGAAGACGAAGCTCTCGATATACCAATCAATTTACGTTCCTACTCTCACCTATGGCCATGAGCTGCGGGTCATGACCAAAAGAACGAGATCGAGGGTACAAGCGAGTGAAATGAGTTTCCTCCATAGGGTGGCCGGGCTCTCCCTTAGAGATAGGGTGAGGAGCTCAGTCATCTTGGAGGGACTCAAAGTAGAGCTGCAGCTCCTCCGTATAGAGAGGAGCCAGATGAGGAGGCTCGGGCATCTGGTCAGGATGCCTCCTGGACGCCTCCCTGGTGAGGTATTCCAGGCACGTCCCACCTGGACCAGACCCCCGGGGAGGCCCAGGACACGCTGGAGGGACTATGTCTCCCAGCTGGCCTGGGAACGCCTAAGGACCCCCCAGATGAGCTGGTGAATGTGGCTGGGGAGGGGAAGTCTGGGGTTCCCTGCTTAGGCAGCTGCACCCGCAACCCGACCCCGGATAAGCGGAGGAAAATAGATGGATGGATGGAAGATGTTGTATCACAGTATTACTTATATAGTTAATCTCTTCCACAGAACTATGAGTTAAAGTTTGGCTCTAAGATTATTGTAATCTTAAGTGTAGCTTTGTTAGCTATGTTGTATTTGTACATTCTGTACAGACAGAACTCTCTGTATTTCAATTTCAATTTATTAATGGAAAACCCCTTGAGATGCAACATCTCGTTTTCAAGGGGGACCACAATCCTGAAGTTGTATCCTGAAGTTGTATAATTACTTTGTATGTTGGACATCTTCCTTTGTCTTTTTATGTTTTAAAGGTATCGGTGTCATATAAGCCCATATGGGCTGGGCACGCAAGTGTATGACACTCAAATAAACATCTATTCTATTCTATTCTTGTACAATGCCAGTCGAAAATTTGAACACACTTTCCTTTTTAAATCCAATAGGAAAGTGTGTACAAGCATTTGACTGTGTTGTCATTTTCACAACTAGCTGTTAGATGTTGTTAGCTAAAAAATAAAAGCTCTTTGTAAGGCTACTATGTATAAAAAATGTTATACAAATAAAGTCTGGTTTGATTTGATTTTAAAGATGGGGGAGGAGATCCAGTACAATCCACTGATGCAACTTGGGCAATGAAGATTATCAAACAGCTCATTTAAAAATAGACTTAAAATGGTCTTAAATGTGGGCTCGTCCGGGAGTCCTTGTAATCTTGCAATCCTAAACTTAAAACACTACATAAGTGTTTTGATTTATGTTGCACTTGAATATTTATGAAGTAGCATAAACATCTAAATCTTACATGGAAAGGGCGGAGCATGATGTGGGAACATTTTAGATTGTTTTCAATCCATAGCTGGACAGGAACTGGAGGTTAATGATTTGCACCAGTTTCTAAGCATCCTTCTGTTTGAGCTAATCTACAATCACATTCTTTCATTCTAGGAAAGTCCCTCTGGACCCGGTATCCCTGCTACATGAGCGAAATGTTCATCTACAGCCTCATAACTGCACTGCAGCTTCACATCTAATGATAACGGCATAAACAACTAATTATGTAAACACTTTAAATGTGTTTACATAATTTGTGAAAGTGGTGACAAAACCAGATACAGTACAGTTGCATAAGGCTATGACGACGGCTGCGGAGCCAGAAGATCAGCGTTATGTTGAAGGTTTTATGAGGTGAATGAAATGACGGCTCAAAGGATTATTCAGCAACCAGGGTTTTAATTAATTCAGGTCTTAGTTGATGAATACATGGAAGTCATAACTGCAGGTCCGCTCATGTAAGGCACTTCTAAGGAGTCCTGATCAAGTACACCTATGCCAGTTTGCATATGAGGAAACAGCTTTACGGGAAATCTGCGACCAGACTCTAAACAAACATATACACTACATTTTTTGCATTTGCAAATCTAAGTTCTGCTTGTGGTCAATATTTTATGACCCCATCGCAACATACAGTAGATGCTGTCAGAGCTGACTCATTACCTGCAAGCAGTTTTCCCACTTCAATAAAAATGTTATATCTACAGTCATCCTCAAAATTATTCATACCCTCCAATTAAAGAAAAGGCTTAATTAGGCCCGAGCACCGAAGGCGGTGCGAAGGCCTATTGAAACCCTCGCGTTTATTATTATTATTATTATTATTATTCTTTTTCTTCTGCCACTTTAAGCGCATTTTAGGGGGTCTGAACGTGCTCAAAAACTCACCAAATTTTGCGTACCCCCCAAGGGAATGTGTAAAATTACGTATTTTCGGGTGTTCGGGCATGTTCGGGCAAAAATTGCGCAACGGCGCCACCTATTTTGACTGCCCCGCCACTGCATCCTATCAATCTTCATGAAAATCGGTACACATGTTCTACATGCCAGGGCGAACAAAAAAGCCTCATAAAGCAGATTTGTGAAACTTACAGGAAGTCGGCCATTTTGGGTCAAAGTCGCCATTTTGGCGTTTTAGTCACCTCGCATTTGAACGAACTTGTCTCAGGGCTTTGATGGTAGGGACACCAAAATCGGTCAGAATGTTCCCAAGGCATGTGTGATCAAAAGTTATCAAAAGATTTTTCATAAGTCAAAGCATGTGGACTGGGCGGGGCCTCAAAGTTTGATGTCTCGCCATGAAAAATCAATCTCATATAACTCCCACATGAAATGAGATATCTGAACCAAAACTCTTGGGTGAGATGCCAATATGACCCTGAACAGATCTACATGTCAATATTTTGATTACATCATAGCCCCGCCCCCTGGGAACAGGAAGTCATAAGTTTTCTTGAGCATCCATTTCTCTGACATTTTGGACACAAGCAGCTCCAAACTCCTTCAGAGGGCAGAAAACATGTTGATGATGACTTCCATTGAAAATCATCTGTTTACACTGCAGGGCGTGGTCATGGCGGCACGGCGAACTTCGATGTGACGCCATGACCACTAAAATGGTCATAACTTGAAAACGAAAACAGATAATGATATGAAATTCAATGACCAAGTAGGGAATTGCAATATCTACGTGTGTGACGATTTTGGAAAAATTCCAACTCTAGGGGGCGCTACAATTGAGAGTAGTTTAAAGTAGCTTATAGCGCCAAAACGGCTGCACGGATATGCACCAAAATCACTACATATATCCACATAGACGTCCTCAACATAATCCTAGAATATGGTTATGATTGTCAAAAGTGGGCGGGACTTGTGACCAAAAGAATGTGGCCACGCCTCCAAATTTCAGAAAATGATGAAAAATCAGCCGTTTGTCCTGCAGAGCTAAGATTTGGAGGATATTTTCACTGAATCGTCCTGAACATTTCACTCACTGGGACTTGTGTTCTACAGACAAGTCGCACACTCTACTTTTTCACAAGTATGCAAATTAGCTCAACATGTGGATCTCTGTAATGGATTACTCAATTCCCACCAAAATTGCAACAATGGTAGTCTTAATAGTCCTTGTGAAGTGTCTTGCGTTTGAAGAAGTTTCATCAAAGTATTGATTTTTAAGAAATATTTATACTTTCTCATTAAATGCAAGAAATGTTTAACAATTTTTTAATCTGAAATTTTTAACTTGACATAAACCAAAAAAATTCATAGCATTGCCAAAACTATTCTGATCATGTATGAATATTTTCAGGATTTTTAGACCAACTTTCTATTTTTAATGAATATTTTTTTTAATTTTTCCATGCTTCATCCACTTCTAAAAACAGGAGGTCTTTTGGGGGTCTGAACATGTTCAAAAACTCACCAAATTTTGGCTACCCCCCAATGGAATGTGGACATTTACATATTATGGGGTGTTTGGGCATGTTCGGAGCAAAAATCGCGCAACGGCGCCACCTATTTTGACTGCCCCGCCACTGCATCCTATCAATCTTTATAAAAATTGGTACACATGTTCTACATGCCAGGGCGAACAAAAAATCCTCTTGGAGCATATTTTTAAAATGTACAGGAAGTCGGCCATTTTGGGTCAAAGTCGCCATTTTGGCGTTTTACTCACCTCACATTTGAACGAACTTGTCCTAGGGCTTTAATGGTAGGGCCACCAAAATCGGTCAGAATGTTCCCAGGGCATGTGTCATCAAAAGTTATCAAAAGATTTTTGATAAGTCAAAGCATGTGGACTGGGCGGGGCCTGAAAGTTTGATGTCTCGCCATGAAAAATCCATCTCATATAACTCCCACATAAAATGAGATATCTGAACCAAAACTCTTGAGTGAGATGTCAATATGACCCTGAACACATAAACATGTCAATATTTTTATTATGTCATAGCCCCGCCCCCATTGTTACAGTCACCATTTTGGCATTATGTCACCACGCATTTGAACGAACTTGTCCTAGGGCGTTTATCGTACGGCCACCAAAATTGGTCAGAATGTTCCCAACACATGTGTGATTAAAAGTTATCAAAAGCTTTTGATAGGAAAAAGTATGTGGCTTTAGCGGGGCTTCAAAGTTGGCCCTCTCACCATGGAACACAATGTGCCTTTGCTCCGCCTCCTGGTGACAGGAAGTGCTGTTTTTCTTACTCTTACTGGCTCACCTCAAAAAGCAAGTCAACACCTTTCAGGACCCATTACAGTTTGCATATCGTAATGGGCTTGGGGTTGAAGACGCCATCATCTTCCTGCTTCAGAGAGCCCACTCTCATCTGGACCAGTCAGGCAACACTTTGAGGGTCATGTTCTTTGATTTTTCAAGTGCCTTTAATACTATTCAGCCTGCATCACTATGTGAGAAGCTCCAAAACTTTCAGGTTGATCCTCCACAACCACCTGGAATTATGATTGCCTAACAAAAAGACCACTGTTTGTGAGACTGAAAGGTTGTGTGTCTGAGACGGTGGTCAGCAGCACTGGAGCAACACAAGGAACTGTACTCTCACCATTCCTCTTCACACTATGGGGATACAGAAATTCATTCCTACCAGCAGCATCACACTGAAGAAAAAAGTGACTTACTGAAATAGTAATAAAGCAACAAAATAATCCATGTCCTATTAACCAAAAAAGTGAGCTTTATACAATACTGAATTTCCCTTCTGGGATTAAAAAAAAGTTTTTTAAGTCATTTTCTGACTCATTGCTCATGATCATCCAACATATAGGCCAGATATTTGAAAATACTTCACGTTTCAAACCTTTTGCTGACACTACAGTGTCATCAGGTGGATTTGCCAAAATAAACCATGGTGAAATTAGCCCCAAAGCCATGAAAACAAGACCTCGAGATAACACATAAAAAACGGTTGATCTCTACCAAACTCGCCACAGATCCTGAACTCATTTAAATAGACATGTGCTGGATAGGTTAAGTCCCTATAGCTCCATAACACCCCCAGAAAACTTCAATTGGATACTCCCAGCCAGCACAACAAACTGCAGGCATGAAAGTCGGCACACAGTTGTGATGTGACATGGACTACGCGGTGCATAGGCCGGAGCGCCGCCAGAGGTGCGAGGGCCTTCAATGCCGCTTGCGGCTTTAATTACTAATGGTAATTCAAATAGCAGTAAACGTTAAAAAGTAATAATAAACTAAATTTACAAAATTATAATTTAGTGAAAAAAGGTATTGCCTTTGAATTGTAGTTTAAAAGAATATTTTTCAAAAAACAAACAAAACTGTCCCAGACAAATTAAAGCACCATACTCACATACTCATACCTGTCAACAGGTGCAGAAGTCTTTTTAAACATGACAGAAAAACCTGATTACAGTGATTGTCTCAAATTGTTGCTCAACAAAATTTTAGCTTCAGAGCCCCATAATGCTTTTTTGTTTTATTTTTTGTTTGTTATTTCTTCAGAACGACAATTCAAAATCGATGTCATGATTTTCATAGAATTTTTAATTGGAGGATATGAATAATTTTGAGGATGACTGTAGTGGTTTATCAGAGGTAGCTTCTGAATTGTTTAAAAAAAAAAGAAAACATAGATTATATACAGTATAACTCAATAAAACTGCGATTTGGTCTAACCAACTTTGTATTTGACACGCAAACACTGAATAACTGATCTAACACTTGATTTTTTTTCGAAACGGTTTGCTGAATTTGTTGGTCGTTGGCTAAAAACTGGCTTTCATATAGTTTTCAATTTTATTGATTCTAATGAAATAAAGACACTTGTTGTGTTTGAGCTAATCTAATAACACACCTGCACCTTCTGCCAGCCTCATCCCTGGTTTGCCGACTTTCATTTACAGTTGTGCGTGAAAGTTTACATACCTTCCTGTTAAAGACAAAAAAAAAAAAAAAAAAGCTGCCAGTGAAATAAGTTGAAATTGACATAAGTAATAAGTAAAAATTTTATGCAAATCATGACAATGATTTTGAATTATGTTTTAACAGAAATGTATATATATAAAGAATTGATAAATAAAACGAGCAAACAAGCATGATGGGGCTCCTGAACTAAAATTTTGTTGAGCAATACTTTGAGGAAATCACTGCAATTAGGTGTTTTCTGTAACATCCAATCAAATGTCTGCACCTGTTGACAGGTATTTTGGTCCACTGTTCATGAGCAAGGTGCTTTAATTTGTCTGGGAGAGTTTTGCTTATTTATTTTTTTTATTATGTTTTGAAACCGCAATTCAAAAACAGTATTTCATTTAAATGAAATTAAATTCAGAATTTTTTTTTTATTTATTATTACTTTTTTCACTTTCTTGTTATTTGAAATACTGTTGTGAATTTAGCCTTTTCTTTAAAGAAAGGGGATGTAAACTTTCAACCACAACTGTAGCTGGCGATTTTATCCAGAGAAACTTAAAAGTAAGAGGCACATTTTAGAATAAACTTGACTATCGTGCTCAAGGATGTTTTGTTATTGTGAAAGTTGGACCAGCAACCTGAGCCACAGCTGGCCCAGTTAGCCAATAATCTGCTACGGATGGAGAACAAAAACCAAATCTGCACTCGGATCTCACCTCCACCTACCAGGCGTCAATCTGACTGATCAAGGAGACCTTAAGAAAACTTGAGACAACAACTAATTAGTATCACAAAAAAATTTATTTGTTTATTGTCGCATTTTCATCATATGATTGATTTCATCTTATTCTGTGTTTTACAGTTTCTCTGTCGGAGCACCCACGTTTCATCGTGCCACATTGATGATAAAGGCTCCTCTTATTGTCATTCTGATTACGTAACTTTGGGATTAACTCCGGCCTCAGTCTCTTGCTGGCTGTAGGAGTTTTTTAAACCAGCTTGGACTTGGCCAAGCTCATTTATCATCCTTATTTCTCCTAGAGAAATCCCAGTGAAAAGATTTTTTTTAAGAACGAAATTAAAAATGTCCTTTTACTTGTCCCAACGCGACTATTTTCTTCTCTGGTTTGCTGCTTGCATCAGTGTGTTACTCACACCATCTGCTTAGCACTGTGACGTTTGTGCTTGTGCCACACCAGGGGTGTGATTTGATTGACAGCTCAATACCATTGAATAAATAACCCATATAGCAGGCATGTTCGGGGCTAATCCAGGCTACTTTTGCCGCTTATAGCTCAGTCATGTCAGTGGAAAGTGTTGTGGTCCAGATTGCAGCTGCCATTCTGGACAAGGGTTGTGGGAAATGTCTTGTGGATCGCACGTTGTCCAGATGGTGGTGGTTGGCTTGGGTGTGAATTATGTTTGTGTGGTCAGAAGTGGTCCACTTATTAGAAACCAGCCTGGACATGGATACAGCAAGTTTCTTAGGGACCACATGTGGAGGTTGTGGTTGAGTTTTGGCAGCTACACTCGCATTAAGTCGGCATATTTAGTCGAGGCCAAATATGAGCCAAACAAAACTGCAGATACGGGCCGCAACTGGACCAAACGTTGTTTTTCCATCTGGGAAAGAACCTGAAATAATGCTGGGTGACCTCAGGGTGCTGGGTTACTGAGATGATCTTGACAAAGCTAATGAGAGGTCACCGTCAGGTCAGCTTTTTAAAAATGGACCCATTTGGTCAGCACCCTCACCCTTAAAACAAATTTATCGATACAGGAAATTCTTCATCAAATACAACCAATTCTCAAGAAATGCTGACAGAGTATCAAGCAGGTACACAGTACAAGTAATTAGGGCTGGACGATATAGAAAAAAAGATTATTGATAAAAAAAAAAAAAATCTGTATTGATCGATATCGATATTTATCAAAAAAAAAAGCCATTATTTAATTAAAAGCCACTTTAGGTGCATCCCTGCCATTGAAAGGGGAAGCTCGGTTTTTTTCAACCGGGACCTATTTTCTAGCATGAAATACATTCATTTCCTCACCTAGACAGTGTGGTAGCGCAACCCTTCTGGTAGCTAATCAGAAGTGCTGTTCGTTTAGGAATAATAATAAGAGAAACTAATGTTGTCTTATGTGTCGGAGTACAGACCTGAATTATGGACTCAGCAGCGTGGTGTTTGTAGTCAGGCACCTCGTTGGTCAGCCTGCTAGCAATGGCTGAGCTAAGACGATGCAGCGGTGAAAGGATCACAGACGCGTCGCTTAAGGTTACACGTTTATTACAATATAACTGGTAAAATACGGCAGAGGACTGTGTCGTCAGATCCTGTACGTGTCTCAGCGGTCAGTAGTGAAGTTCTGCCTGCTCAGCTGTCTGTCGTCTTCCGGACCCACACTTTTTTCTCTTCCTGTTTCTGTCATGCTTAAAAGGTCCCTCTGTGTCAAACCCCTCCCCTCCTGTCTGATATGCAGTCTTCTGTCTGTGAATACCACGTCAGCCCATCTTGAAATCTAGGTTCATAACTTGTCACGTCGCCCTAACTTTATCCTTGTCCTTGTCATAATCTTAACAATATATATCTATAGAGTCAGACTGTCTGCCACCACAACAGTTTTGGTGAATCTTGAATTCCTTCAGAAGATATTTAGATCCACTCCAGATCAGCGTAAGTCCAATATAATGGAAGTGATGGGGCAACCTTTAAATAAAGCATTATCTGCCACAAACTCCTTCATTTCACCAATGTTTTGTTACGAAACATTAGTCAGACCCCCTGTGAGCTCGAAGAGGCTTTTTTGTGGTGATTTGTCCTTATATTGGACATACGCTGATCTGAAGTGGATCTTAACATCTCCCAAAGGAATTCAAGTTGCACCAAAACTGTCTGGGTGAGTAAATGAATGTATTTCATGCTAGAAAATGGGTCCAGATTGAAAGAAACTGAACTTCCCCTTTAAGCTTTTGCTGAATGACCTACTCATAATAAAGATCACACTAACACTGAATTCCAGTTCAGCCTTTGCCTGGGTCTGCGTTTGTGATTGGTTTGGCGGAAGTAGTGACTGTAGTATTATGGTACCTGATAGGCTACAGCGAAAAAAACTGTGTTTCTATATTGAATTTTTATTGACCCTCTTTTTTTTCTATTGAAAAAACCTCTATCGATCGATATATATCAATATTGAATTATCGTCCAGCCCTACGAGTAATCTATTTTATGTACTTAATAATTTATGTTTGAGGAAGGCCGCGATGGGGTGGCATCCCAGTCGGTTTATACTTGCTGTTGGTGAAGCGTCCGCGTACGTATCATGGCTGCCACATGTTCCTTGTGTTCATTTTTGATGAGAGTACGCTCACGTTGATGCGAGGTAACGTGTCTTGTGCGCGTGGTGCAATACTGACTTGAACACTAGCGGTCCTCGTGTAGAAAAGTGTAAACACGAGATCAGAGGCAAACATAACAGCAAGTTGTTTAGATGCTGTTTGCAAACAACAGTTTAAGGTAAACTGTTGTTTGTAGAAGTGCACAGGAAATGCGCTGTGACCGGCAGATTGGCTTTTCATTCAAAGAGCTCTGTAGTCCTACTTACGGAGACCTCCGATATTGAGCATTTCGGACGCCCAGTGCTCCTCACGCACTGCAGCAACTATGTACACAAACGTTCCGAACGCTGACACTGACGTGTGCATACAACAAGTATAAACCAGGCCTGAACTGTCCTTAGGAAGGAATGCGAGTGTGAATGGTTGTCTGTCTCTCTGTGTTGGTCCTGGGACAGACTGGCAACCTGTCCAGGGTGTAACTGCCTGATAATAGCTGGGAAAGGCTTCAGGGATCCCCCGCAACCCTGAACTGGATAAGTGGTACAAAAATTGAATGAATGAATGAATAATTAATAAAACAAAAAAAATAAGGAATTTGTGGTTGGTGGATGATTTTTGTTGTAATAATGCTTCTCAGCTTGGAAAGCTTGTTCATTTCGCTTTTAAATGGTTTGAGGGGAGCATGCAACTGTGGGATGAGCAGCAGAGTTGAGTTTGTGGGTTGTGCTGAGACTTTTCTGATCAGGTCAAACAGCTGATTCTGTTACTAACTTCCTTCAAGCGTGCCTGATGGTGAGGAACAGTCAACAGAAAAAGCAAAGTAGCATTTAAAGAGGAGATTTGGTGAGTTTTCTTGGCCACAATCCACATACTGAACTCTGCTGCTCATCCCACAGCATTTTCCTCACACGTGGCACCAATCAAAGGAAATAAACTGACTTTTCAGCTGTATATTTATTAAAAATGTCTTTACTTCTGTTGCTGTGTTTATGTTACAGCTTGTTTGGTACAACTCATTTAAGGAAATGAGGAAATCTTTGGTTACATTACTGACATACAGCTGGGTCCTGGTCTGCTTTGACTTTGTAAAAGAAGTCATCAGAAATTCCCAGAGGGTTTCTCGGACTCATACATGTGCAGCATCGTGCCAGAAGAGCTGTGGTTCTGGTTAAATCTGTCCCTGTTTCCAGCTGTGCGGACTAAAAAGGAAAGTCATGTGTTGAAGTCACCTTCTAAACACACATACTGTACATGCAGCCGTCAGGAAGTAAAAAGGCAGCATCTGTTTCCTTCTATTCATCTGTTGGTGAGGACGATGATTGTGGAGACCACGTGAACATCCTGACCGTGCACACAGGATTCCTGGCCAGATGTGCAACCCCTCCATTTCACATCATCTGTAAAGTCACTCATGCCTTGCGTCATTGCCCCCCCGAGACATCTTCCGATTTCTATCTGCTTCGTTTGAAATGATAGTGGCTTCTGAAAAGTGCCTTTGTGCCAGATATTCACGCGCGCAACAGCCAAAGGAAAAGCTCAGCATCTAGTTTAGTCCTGAATGTTCCTTCTTTTTCACCGTTTTAATGTTTTTACAGAAATAACAAAGCTGCTGCCTCGAATGCAGCGCAGCTGACCTTTGTCTAAAAACCAGAAATGACTAACCTGCTTCAAGCCAAAGACAAATTTACGAGTCAGTGCCTTGAAAGCACAAAAAAGCACATTGTTCTGTATTTATTTCTTAAAAACTAAGTTTAAAAAGTAGCTCTGCAGTTATCTTCCTAATAATCAATACATAAGTTTTCTAAATTAACTAACCATGTAGAACATCTCAAATCTGCATTTGATTAGTTTTACTCTCCAGATATACAAATAGAGGAGAGGATTGTCTTCACTTGTATTTTTATGATTCCAGATTATCTCCATCTTAAGTTTTATGGAGCAGAAGCTTTTTCTTCTTCATTTTTTCTGCTGTAACATCAGTGATTGTTTTCTATGTTTGTGATAAGTCAGTTGTGTTAGCTGCTCCGGTACGAGCAGAACAGTTTGGAACCGCATGGATGGATGTTAAGAGTTGTGTTTGCTTCTCAGTACGACACCGTTATTCATCTGGAATTCCAGTGGAGGATGATTGATATGTTGCTGGCGCTCAGCTCTGATCCTCCCACTCATGGGAACTCCTTTCAGAGTTCACACACATTTACACACTCGTACGGTGCTACGACCTGTCAGCTGTTTTCCTCCTGGGAACATTTAAAATTCTGCTGAGAAAACTGCTCTGCTGGATTCCCCAATATGCCTCTCTCTCCTTTCTCCTTCTCCCTCCACACACACACACACACACACACATCCATGTTTGTTTTTACATCCCTGTGGGGTACATCCATTGATGTAATGCATTCCCTAGCCCCTTACCCTAAACCCAACGCCCATAACTGATTGTCTAAACCTAACCCTTGTCCTAACCCTAACCAAAACCTAATTGTAACTTAATCTCTAAAACCTAATTTTGACCCTCAAAACGGGGTTTGTACCCGTGGGGACTGGGAAAATGTCCCCACGAGGGCAAGACGTCCCCACGGTGATGGTAAAAATCCGGAACATGGTCCTCACAATGTTGCAAAAACGCGCCCACACGACACACACACACGTAGTAAATGTCATACAATGCACTGCTTGGACAGAACTTGAACATCGGCAGGTTTATTTGAGGAATGAAGGTAATGAGAAACGTGAGGTCAAGCTAGCCTCAGGCAGTGTGTGTGTGTGTGTGTGTGTGTGTGTGTGTTTTGACTGCTGGCTGATGTTTAACTCGGAGTTTACATTTCTGTAAGGTAGAGCATCACCCCTGAACTCTGACCAGGAACCGGGAACATCCTTGGAAAACTTGCAGATATAAGTAGCAGGTAGTGATGTGCGATACAGCTGAACTGCTTTCTGATTCAAGTAAAGTTAAAGCCAGTATCATAGATATAGATACTTAAAACTTTATCTGTGTTTAGAAAACTGCTTTGAAAACAGCCTTCACTAGAAAAAGCTCAGCAGTGCTGAGCCTCATTACAAGTGACAATGGCAGGCAGAAGAAAAAACAGTTCCTGCCAACTGAGTATAATTTAGACACGATTCTGATAGTTTCAGCTGTATTTTTGTTTGAGGGTTTGAGGAAAACTCCATATTTACCAAAAATGACAAAAATATCGATATTCTGACATGAAAATCAATTCTACAAAATAAAAATGCTGTTACGTACTCCACAAAAAGCGAGAACTTTCTTCTTGTTCTCGGGGCCACTAGAACAAAATGACGTCATTGACGTGATTGCAGACGGCTTGCGGCTTGTTCTCGACCCCTCAACCAAGCGGAACTTTCTTCTCGGGGAGCTCCGCGAAGCATTGTGTGATTGGTCGGACATTTGAGGTGGGCGGGGTTAATGTGGAGACGCTTGAAGCAGCAAGTTGTCACCACCGCTTTTCCACAGATGCGACGTTGAACGATAGTTTTAATGAACAGCTGATCGAGGTTGTGAGAAAGTATGGAAATGGAAACTACAGGCATTTAAAGGTAGAGTCCGAGGTTTCATGTCTGAAAATAAACGTTAGACTTCTGCAAGTGAAGTCGTCTCAAACTGCGCCTTTGGGCCTTTACTCGCGTGCTGTGGTGAGTTTGAATGCAACTCCCTCTCCCCCTGTCTGTAATTCGCTCTTTCGCTTTGTTATGGTCTGGTTGGGACGTTTCTGGGTGGAGATTTCTGTTTATATCTCCAGCCAATGACAGAGCTAAGGACATGACGCTGTGTGGGAATAAGCTCATGATTGCAGCAGACGCCAGTCACTCAAACTCTCGAAGGACAAAAAAAAAGGAAAGAAAAACGGTGGATGCACTGAGGAAAAGGTAAGAGCAGATGGTGCACGTTTGAAAACCAGGGTTAATATTAGTTTTGCTTTTACCCGCATCTGAGATCTGAAGGAGAAGCTTGAAGCTGAATAGGCTGAAGAACGAGGCGGCCATTCGCCAGAGAGGGAGGGGCGCTCAGTTTGAATGCTATTGTTTGCAAACAGAAACGGTGGGGGGACTTCGGACTCTACCTTTAAATCAGGGGTGCCCAAGTCCGGTCCTCGAGAGCTACTATCCTGCATATTTTGGACATACCCTCTCCAACACACCTGAATCAAATTGCTAATTCCCTCATGCGCATGTCATTCAGCTCTGCAGAGGCTGCTAACGAGCCTTTCATTTGATGCAGGTGTGTTGGAGAAGGGATGCAACCAAAATGTTCAGGATAGCAGCTCTCCAGGACTGGACTTGGGCACCCCTGCTTTAAATACACGGACACCATGGCCCTCCACTGGTGGAATCAGCATCACTAACCAGGTTTAACAGCAGAGGTGGAAATTAACTAATTACATTTACTCAAGTTACTGTAATTGAGTAGTTTTTCTCATTTTTTTGAGTAGTTTTTGAAAGGGTAGTTTTATTTTATCTCAAGTACATTTTGACCCAAGAAATTGACTCCATTACTGAATAAAAACCTGTGTGAGAGGGGGGAAATAAGCCTGAACTGGTTTTATGCCAAAGTTACGTATTGTCAGTCTCCGCTGCCAGTAACGCCCACTGAAAGGAAATCTCACTGATGGCTGGTGGAGAGCAAAGAGATGGAGATGGAGATGGAGATGGAGATGGAGGAGGCTGAGGGTTGAATTGCTGTAAAAAAGATGAAGAAAATCCTCTGCCATGTCTCAGCCAGCTCTGTGTGTTCAAACAAAACAATAAATGTGTTTAATGCTAGTACTCAGAAGTCAGAAAATTCTGTGGAGCAAAAAAAAAAGTGCACAGGTTGGTAAGTAACTGATCAACATTTTCACTTTTTTGATATTTCTCTTTTTTATTGTAATGTTGTAGAAGATTGTCAAAAACAGTTAGTGTTGTATTTATAACACGTGATTTCTTACAGCAAGTAATTGAAAGTAACTTTTACTCAAAGTAAATTTTAATTTAAGTACTTTTTTATTAAAATGTTTACTTAAATTCGTATATTTCCATATGTGTACTTTTACTTGAGAAGAATTCAAACAAAGTAAAGATAGTTTTACTTAATTACAGTTCTCAGTATTTTTCCACCTCTGGCCATTAAGGTGGCTCGGGCATCTAATGCCTGCTGGACGAACACCTCCCTGGTGAGGTGTTCTGGCATGTCTGACTGGGAGGAGGCCCAAGAGATGCTGGAGGGACTACGTCTCTCATCTGGCCTGGGAACACCTCGGGATTTCCCCCAGGATGAGTGGGAGAGAGATCTGGCCTTCCTGGGTCATGCCCTTGTGATCCAGCCTTGGAAAAGTGGTAAAATGGATTTGATTCAAATAGATTTTTGATTCAAAGATGTTTGACCGTGGGTTGTAAGGAGCCAGTTATGACATCAGTCTATCATTTTTAAACATCTATACAGTGGGGGAAAATGTATTGAACATGTCAGCTATTTTCTCAGAAAATATATTTCTAGTCGAGCTATTGACAGGAAATTTTCACCAGATGTTGGCAACAACCCAAGTAATGCGCCCCTCCCTCTCTGGCTAATGGCCACCTCTTTCTTCAGCCTATTCAGCTTCAAGCCTCTGCTTCAGAGCTCAGAAGCGAGTAAAAGCCAAACTAATATTAACCCTGGTTTTCAAACGTGCACTATCTAAAGCTCTTACCTTTTCCTCAGTGCATCCACCGTTTTTCTTTTTTCTTTTTTTTTTTTTTCCCCTTCGAGAGTTGGAGTGACTGGCGTCTGCTGCAATCATGAGCTTATTCCCACACAGCGTCATGTCCTTAGCTCTGTCATTGGCTGGAGATATAAACAGAAATCTCCACCCAGAAACGTCCCCAACCACACCATAACAAAGCGAAAGAGCGAATTACAGAGGGGGGGAGAGGGAGTTGCATTCAAACGCGCCACGGCACATGAATAGAGGCCCAAAGGTTTGAGACAATTTCACTTGCACAAGTCTTTTTTTTTTTTTTTTTTTTTACTTGTCCTGTCCAGCATCGAAGCAAGCAGAATGGAAATCTGATTGCTTTATTCTGTTGAACAGTTTTGCTTTATCAAGCGGAGCTTTATGAACATAAGGCTCCATTTGATATCATGTTTATTCATTTTATTTCTTTATTTAAACATTTGTCTATTACACCATTCCATTTCATACTGCTGGGCCTGACAAGGGAGAAATGAAAGTTAACAGAGGTAATGATAGAAAGTGAAACAGAGAGAGAGGAGTAAGGAAGAGGAAGAGAGAGAGAAGAGAAAACATGAATCCACTTACACAGTTCACTGGTACATCTGTACAGCGATCCCTAAACAACCAAGGTCTCTGTTGGAAAACAAAACAAGCAATCCCCTACAGGAGGACCTGCAGGTGGCTTAAATATCCTCAGATCATACAAACACACGCAGAACTACGCAGAGAAGAGGTACAACCTAGTCAGCGCAATGGGAAGTAGAGAAGAGGTACAACCTAGTCATCGCAATGGGAAGTAGAGAAGAGGTACAACCTAGTCATCGCAATGGGAAGCAGTGTCACAGTGTCAACATGCATAATAAAGGGTGCTCCGTGGTGATACAGTCATGCAGATGCAGCCTCGTCTCTGCAAGGAGGAGGAAGCCCGCAAGGCTCGCGACCCAGGCCCCCAGCAGCCACCCAGAGGCCCAGATCCCCACTTGCACAAGTCTAACGTTTATTTTCAGGGGTGAAACTTCAGACTCTACCTTTAAGTTATGTGTAATATAGTGAAATGACACAGGGAATAAGTATTGAATATGCTTACTGAAATTTATTCAATACTTAGTGCAAAAACCTTTGGAAAGAACTGAAGATCCGCAAGTTCACAGAAGAGACCCGGTACTTTCAAGATTTGAAGGGAGTTTGTGTGAAAGAATGGGCCGAAATCACACCTGAGCAACGTATTCCACTGGTTTCTCCATACAGGAGGCGTCTGGAGGCTGGAACCACCAACGAAAGCTTTTGCACTAAGTATTAAATAAATCTTAGTTGGCGTGTACAATACTTATTCCCTGTGTCGTTTCACTATATTACACATAATTTATGGACACAAGTGTTGGGATTTGTATTCGGGGGTGAGGGTTGGGGTGGGTATGGAAGCGTATTGCATTCACCTGAAAAAAATAAAATTGGTCTGTTTTTCTGAATTAACGAGATAATTTTTACAAAAATAAATAAAAACGTTCTGTTTTTCTGAATTTACGATATAATTTAAGGCAAACAAATAAATAAAAATATTCTGTTTTTCTGAATTAACAAGATAATTTTTTACAAAAGTAAACAAAAATGGGGTGGCCCCGGTTCGACTCCCGGTCGTGGTCCCTTTGCTGCATGTCACTCCCCACTCTCTCTGCCCCTTTCCTGTCGCTATACACTGTCGTATAAAGGCCACTAGAGCCCAAAAAATCCTTTAAAAAAAATAAACAAAAACGTTCTGTTTTTCTGAATCAACGATATATTTTTTACAAAAATTAATAAAAAATGTTCTGTTTTTCTGAATTATTGAAATTCACGTTATTTACGAAGTAAAGCAGGGACATAGAACTGGGCCGGAAGTGGGCCGTCTTAGTGTTTCTAACCGGAAGTTCGGAACACAGAAGCGTGATAATCCCCCATTGGCTTTTATTTTGCCGATTCCTCTGGCTTGCACGCGCCAGTCAAGTGTTGCTCCTCATGAAACGGTTGTTCTTTCTCTCCTCCTCCTTCTTGTCTTCACTATTATCTCGTTAATTTAGAAAAACAGAACGTTTTTGTTTATTTGTTTTGAATTATCTCGTTAATTCAGAAAAACACAACGTTTTTATTTATTTTTGTAAAAATTATCTCGTTTATTCAGAAAAACAGACCAATCTTATTTTTTTCAGGTGAATGCAATACGCTTCCGTAGGTGGGGGCTGTGTTCATCTTCTGGAATATTACTGGCGACCTAGCAACTGGTCTGGGATCTGTTTACACCTAGTAAGGTTGTATGGACATATTGGTGAACGAAGCGGAAGGAAGAGCTCCCAGCGCTGTAAACATGCATACACTGACTGGTCCCGATTTGCTGCTGATCTACATGCTTTCGTGTAAGCGTGCGCTGAGGACAGTCTTGATGTCACCACTGTTGCTACTGTATGCTGATAATAATTTGTTGTTGGAAAAAATAAATAAATTAATGTGAGGATTTCTTTGTGTGTGTGCATTATTTGGGTTGTTGCCAACATCTGGTGAAAATTTCATGTCAGTAGCTCTGCTAGAAATATATTTTCTGAGAAAAATGTTAACATGTTCAATACTTTTTCCACTTCATCAAATGTCAAACATCAATATGAAAAGACAGCAGTTATGTTTGGTTGTTTATACATTCAATTTTGTTTTAAACTTTTTTTTTTCTTAAAGGTTTTAAAGTAGTTAAAAGTTTTTGCAACCTGATTGATTCATTGTTGCCACTTCCATCTATATTCTAATCCAGTTCTGGTCTCATAAACAGCTGATGATTACTCTTGATCACCCACAGACACATAAGCTGTTTGAAATACTTTTACTTAAAGGGAGGTACAGTATCTACAAACATAAACATACACCTTTCATGGCTCATGGACACCTGAGGGAAAAGTGACCCTAACAGATGCAGAGATGTTGCTTGATTGCAGCAGCCTTACTGGATTAGGTTTTACATCACAGATCTGATGGCGTTGCCCATTGCTCCCCTCTGTTTGACGTGCCCTGCCCATCTGGAAAACTAATGACTAAAATAGATGAGCGGATGTCCTTCCTGTGATCTGATGTGAGGACAACGCCACATAAACTGCTCTGATGTGTGCTGCCAGTTTTCCAACACGCTTTTATCTTGTTTTTCCAACAGGTGATGCACTGATGCCTCATATCATTCCGCTTCCTCTCTCTCACTCGCACTCATGACCGGCTCATTCTGGATCTGCAAGTCCTCAGCTGGATTTTCACCCCGAGTGCAGGTGCTTCACTGTCTGCGGTGTTTTAGTGTTGCTCAGATGGAGGCTTGCAGTGGTGGACGGAATATAAAGTGGAAACGATTTGCCCTCGCCGAGTTCCATATTTGTTCTTTCTCGCAACAAATTATTGTCAAAGACTAAAATCAATAAGGATTCTTCAAATGTGTGTGTGTTCTTGTATCTGCTACATTGTGAGGACTGTTTTGCGTCTTTAACCAACAAAGTGAGGACATTTTTGCAAAGTGAGGACATTTTGGCCGGTCTTTACTAAAAAGGCTGAAGAAAACCCCATTTTTGAGGGTCAAGGTTTGGTTTTAGAGTTTAGGTTACAATTAGGTTTTGGTTAGGCTTAGGACAGTGGTTAGGGTTGAGCTAAAGTGCAAGGGAATGCATTATGTCAATGAATGTCCTCACTAAGACAGAAGTACAAGGATGTGTGTGTGTGTGTACGTGTGTGTGAGAGAGAGAGCATGAGTTCATACTACAGTTTGATGGAAAGAGCTTTTAATATTTATTGTAAATTAACCCATTTTGCCCCACTGGCAACAATTGCTGCCGAAGTGTATCACTGTCCTTTTCTTCTCACAATAAAGACGAAGGTTTTGGTTTATGAAAATGGCTTCCAAGTGCTTCCTGTCACATGACATCATTTGCTTTCTGCTGCTTCTAACGGAAGACATGAGGTGTGTCTCATGTTGAAGTGCGCAGACTACGTAGGCTACGGAGTGTGCTATGTAGTCTGCACACGCCGAAGCAGCCTCCTGAAACAGTAGGCTGGGGGGGGGGGGGGGGGTGGGGGCTGAAATGGGACATCCTAGCAGACGAGAATTACCCATAGTGCTCCACTCTCGTTGCCTAGTAACTGCAGACTCCACAGCTGTCTAGTTACAGCTTTCTTTCCGTTTATTCCTTCAGCTATGTTGTTAGAAAAAAAAGACAAAGAACTAATATGGAATACATTTTATTCCTTTTCATTTATCTGTTGGTACCTGAACGTGGACACCCCATTAACCCCTTGTCAACCCATGAATAATATCAAACAAAGTGGATTTTCTGAGGCAAAAACTTTCTCTTTCTTTCTTTCTTTCTTTTTTATGCTTGCCCTCATATTTTTAAATTTTCCACAGAGATTATCTGTTGTTTCTTACCAGTAAACACTTCATTTAACACTTAAAAATCCACAAATATAACCAAATATTACACTCGTAGCTCTGCAGCTTCCCTCCCATCTACTACGTGATGAAACAAAATACCTAACTTTGCCTGTTTTATTGATTTTTACAATATTTCTCATCACTCAAAAAATGTCACGTAGAATTGTGAAAAAGATCTGTTTGAAAAAGTCTCCTATCCTTCTGTTTTAAAGTTGTACTTCCGTGGTCATTTCATTAATATTTCTGTGTTCTCCATTATTATTGAATGCATTCTGCATCGTTTCTGTTTAAAAAAAACCTTCTGGTTGCTTAGTATTCAGCTGTATTTGTATACTAGAAGAGAGGCTTGTGGTCCAACGGCAGGCTTTTCCGGGTCCTTCTCATGAATTTCCGTCTGATTGGCTGCCTCCCATCAGTGTATGAAGGAAGCTCCGCCCTCTGCTCTTATTTCGTTACAGACAGGAAATAGAGCCGACAAACAAGTTTGTTCCATCATGCTAACAAACAGTTAGCTAATTAGCTTCTCAACTCCGAAGCTACAGTCGTGCCGTCTATACTTCTAGTGTGTAGTGGAGGGTTACCTGCCTTCCAATGGACAGATAGAAACCCCACGTGGGATACGCTATTTGCAATGTTACATAGAAGGGCAAGGCTGTTCCCGATTCGCTCTTCTCTTCATATTGTTTCTGTGATGAGGAAGCACAGCCGACTGGGGGGAACGCAACGCTAGCAAGTCAGCATGTGTAAGTAAACAAGGGGAAACCCTCCGTATTTCAGAAGGAGCAAGTTAAACGGGTTTTCAGTGGAAGGAGGCCTTTAATATTTCCCTTTCTAACTTTGTGTTTACATCGCTTTGTAACTATAATTTATTTTATATTGTGCGCTTAATATCTTATTTTCCTTTATTGTATTTAAACCCTTTTTTAGGTTTATTGTTCAAACCTTTCAGTGCGTTTGTTCTTGATATAACCGTACAGTATTGTATAAAACTCCTTGTTACTCCCCTCACAAGAGTTTGTACATTCTGCTTATGTAAATAAAGTTGTTTTTTTTTTTTATCTTGTGTGCAATGAATTCTGGGATAGGCGAGGCCATGAAGGATACATGCGATGCATCCTTCGTTTCAGGCCAAACGGAGTGCGGGTTTGGAGGCTGGATTCGGAGGATCCTCCAGACGTTTTTGAAACGGGACGGGACTTGATGCGCCGCTGTGACGTATGCAGCCGACGAATCCGCACTTCAAGGTCTGCAGACTTCAACATGAGACACACCTATGGTGAATGCAAATCCTCCTGGAAAGAGCTCATTTTCATAGATTTCTTATGATTCCCCCTCAAACATGTTTATTATTATTTAATTATTCAAGTCTGTAGAAAAACCCCCCCACCCACCCCAAAAAAAGAATTGTGCCTGGGATATTTCTTTTTGTTCATGGGCTTGTTTCAGTGAGTAGCAACCAAAGTTGCCAGTGGACACATAGCTTGTCGCTAACTAAAGCCAAACATTGTCAGCAGGATTGCTCACAATGGGGGATTATCACGCTTCCGTGTTCCGAACTTCCGGTTTGAAACACTTAGAGGACCCACTTCCGGCCCAGTTCAATGTCCCTGCTTTACTTCGTAGATAACGTGAATAAACGCCAACCCTACTGAAATTTTCACAGATTCCAGACTGAAGTGATACTAAGGAAGAAGTGGATCAAAGCGATTCTCCAGAGTGAAGGGCCGCACTTTATAATAAAACAACGTAGCATGTTTGTTTCCAGCCGGTGGGGCACAACACCGGCATGCTAGCATTAGCCAGCTAGCGTTTACCGACGTGCTTAACTTTGTGCGTCTTAAAACACACATACATCTGAAAATCGGGTCTGTACCCCCCCGTTTCCAGTGGAACAACTGGGGACTGCCAAGAAAGGAGACGCTTTCAGATGCTTGTGTGTTTTCAGCTGTACAAAGTTAGGCATGTCATCAAGCTGGCTAATGCTAGCCTGCTAACAGTAGCCTGCCGGCTACTACTCTGTTAAACTTTGTAAATAAAAAAAACGCCAATGCCAAGTTTTCATTCCAGACTGAAGTGATGCTAAAGAAGAAGTGGATCAAAACAACCGATTCACCGCGGTGAAGGACCGAACTTTATGATAAAATGACACACGTTTGTTTGTAGCCAGCAGACTGTGCAGTCGTGTTGGCAGGCTAGCATTAGCCAGCTCGATGACGTGCCTAACTTTGTGGGGCTGAAAACACACAAGCATCTGAAAGCGTCTCCTTTCTTGGCAGTCCCCAGTTGTTCCACTGGAAACGGGGGGGGTACAGACCCGATTTTCAGATGTTTTAAGACGCACAATGTTAAGCACGTCAGTACACGCTAGCTGGCTAATGCTAGCATGCTGTGAAGTGCCGGTGTCGTACGGTGTTGTGCCCCACCGGCGACAAACATATGTGTTTTATTATAAAGTTCGTCCCTTTACCGCGGCGAATCGATCGCTTTGATCCAGCTTTTGATCCAGTATCACTTCAGTCTGGAATGAAAACTTAAAGGTGCCACGACATCAAATTTCACTTTTCTGGGGTTTTGGGTGTATAATATGATCTGTTGTGCACTGATGAGGCCATGTGAATGTCCAGAGTGAGAATCAAAGTTCCTGTTTATGGTCTGTCAGCTTTGTCTCTCTGCTCAGAAACAGTTGAATCAGACAGCAGGCTATCATTCTACGTAGTTCTATCATTCTACGTAATTTAATTGACCTATGGCTAAACCACGCCCCCAAACGCGATGAGCCAATCACAGTGCGCACAGCTTTCCCATACACTCGGACATTCTCTGCTTAAACGTCCATTGATATGCATTGAAGTTAGTCCGTTTTTGTTCGTTTTTATGTGTTCTTTTTAGTTTAAAATGGTCAAACGTGTGCATGGGGTACATGCAACTCCGATACTAGGTATCCTGAGAGGCTGGGTGACAGGGCGTATTTTTTTGCCTTTTACCAAGTCACATCAAGCCAAAGTTATGCGGCAGACCACAACATCAACTGAACGTGGATAAAATGAACAAGGATGCCTACATCTGTTCTAAGGTAAGGGAACATCGTATTCGAGGCAACATGTTGTCACTTTGCTTGAAAGAAATATGAAGTTACCTTCCCTAACGTTAGTTTAAGTTGGCTAACGCTAGCTAAACATGCTAGTTTTGGTACGTGGTAACGGTACATAAGACGCTCTCGTGTAGTACAGGTGTCGTGTAGTAACGTCAATAACGACACGCCTCTGGCTTCCAAGCTGCAGCCAGACTGCTCCGCTTCCGTGGCTGTTTAATCAGTTTTTGGCAGACGATCACTTTTTGGCACAACGGCAGCCGTGCAGTAGTTTGTACAAGAAACTGAGGGAGCGACACGAGTCACATTTAGAGATTCACAGGCTGATTTCTACTCCCAGTTTAAGACTTCTGAACAATTTCTTTTTGTTTGTTTGTATTGTTTTTATGTTTTTTAATTTATCTTGTCATGATCTCTCTGTCTGATCACGCGTCTGTTGTCCGTGTTGACAGCTGTCATCTCCCGAAATGTCACATAGCGCCTGTCACCGAATGTTTGTTTGTCCAAGTGAGTGGAGGGGGCGGGGCTTAGCCATAGGTCAATTGCTCCAATAAGAGCACACTATCAAGTAAACAGCGCCCCCTCTCTCTCTCTCCTAACGGTTTATGCACCGTCCGCTCCCCCCTCCCCTCCCTGTCTGATTCAGCTTCGGGTATGGAGCTAGTAGTAACTTCTGTGCAGTCAGGTCTGGATTTTCAAACAAATGGATTTAAAAGAAAACTTCTGCAGCAACACTGAGGGAGGGGGCCACAACCTTGTCATTACCTGTAAGTTTACTTATTTTCTAAATGCTGTCTTGTCTGATAAACGTAGCTCACACTGTCTGCAGTGCCCATGTTGCTAGCAGTTAGCCTTTAGCAAACTCCGACCGCAGCTTGACCTAGATTCTCCAAATAAGGTCATAGCCAAATAAGGTGTAGCCAATCAAAATGAAGTCAATGTGGTCTCCGGGTAAAGCTGCATATCATCACCAGACCCAACTGTATTACTGAGGAAGTGAGGTCTGGCGTTTCAAAACAATACTCCGCTGTAAAAAATGCCGTTTTTTTCTTTGGAGTATTTACATATGCAGTAATGCCAACAACATAAACTAGTTTTTAACTGTTATGTCATCACTCCTTTAAGTATGTTTGTAGTTTATACGATTTAAACAGTATAACAGAGCAGGAACGGCCGTTGTTAAAATGGCCCGGAAGAGGAAATGCCCAAATACCGGGAAGTTCCGGTAAGCGTGATAATCCCCTATTTACTTATTTCAAATTGCAGGATGATGCACAACAGCTCATTTAGTCTTACAAAACTCTTCCTAGCTAAAAAAAAAATTACAGGTATTCAAAGCCCTATAATGTAGCTGAGATGCACATATCCAGTCCCACAATCCTGCACCTATTAGAGCACCTTCTCCAACACACCTGAATCAAATGACTGAATTACCTCATACGCATGTCATCCAGATCTGCAGAGGCTGGTAACGAGCCATTCATTTGATTCAGGTGTGTTGGAGAAGATCACCTAAAAGTTGCAGGATTGGGGCTCTTGAGGACTGGACGTGTACAGTCATTCACAAAGCTTTTTTGATTGGAATCAGAGTCCGTTTGCTCGGAAAGTCCGCTTTGTTTGTGGGAGTTGTGAATGAGCAAACGGACTCTGATCCGGAACAAACAACCGGACTCGATCCGCCCACAAATGCAAGTCTCATCCGATTCAAGTGGACCAAATACAGAAGTGGACTGCAGAATTGCATTGGCATTGTAGGTAAAATGTTGGGCAACGTGGGTAAACGCTATGACAACAAACACGCGTGTGGGACTGCAGTACTTATAAAGATGGCTCGTGGTTGGACGTGGAGTGACAAGAAAGTAAAAGCTTTCATTGATATTTGGTCTGATGAAAGCTCCTCTCAAGTGCGCACAAAAATAATGTTTTATGGAGGAAACGGAAGTTGTGAGAAGCTTCTTGTTGTTCATTGTATGTCTTGTCCTCGCCTATGGTGAATCTGAACTCAGCGCCGCCTGAGATTGGGAACATTATTCAAAAAGTTTTGCCTGTTTGGCTATGGTGCAACGTGAACGCAATCTCGGTCCGGAACACCACCCCTGGCCCGGGCCAAGTCCCCAAACAGACCGGGTCTTCCGGACTATGCTTTCTGAATGCGCCCTTGGTCTGTAGGGTTTGATACGTTACCACACATCAGAGTGGCCAAGTTCAGTCCGTCCTGGGATGATATCCAATGCTGTCCATGTACAACCGAACTTTTTGTTTGTTTGTTTTACACCCCACACCCCCTCCACCTTTTTATTTATTATGACTATATAATTATTTTTTTTATCACTATATCTTTTTATTATTATTTCTGTATTATCATGAAACTATTTTCTTCTAAACAAAGTACAAAATGGAAAAAAATAAATACATGATTTAGAGACTCAACTGATAAAGCTGTTTCCCTCACATCTCTGAAAAAAAAATTGGCATAAATGGGTTAAAGATGATAGTTACAACTTTTTCATCCAATCAGCAGAGGGTTGGAAAAATAAGTCTTAATTTTACACCCCAATTTTTTATAACGTAGAAATAATTGTTTTATCAATTTTGACAGGTCTAAGAAGTAAATATTTACATCCAATTACCATGCCAACATCAGGGTTCTTCCCGTTAGCAGTAGCTCACAAGTTGCTAGCTCGATTGCTACTATGTAGAAATAGCATCCTCTTTTCGTTATATTTCTCAAATTCAAGCGGACAAAAAACAAAGCAGGATGAGGGTGAAGGTAGCAAAGGGGCTCAAAATCCCCACGGAGGTTGCTGCTTTCCTCCTGGACATGTAAGTTAAACATTTGGTCATGCCAATTAATGATTAGCCAGTTCCATAACGTTGATAATGCTAATTGAGTAAGCAAGGAATTAGACTTGTAAATGTCACCTTTAAGTTAATTTAAAAAATGAAAGAACCAGCTTTACCCTCAACTTTTTGTACCTAAAATATTTGGGAAAGTGAAAGCACTGAAGTCTGGACTTGAGGTTTAAATTTTGAAGGAAAATAAATATTTATGCTTAAGAAGACAATGGTTTCTCATTATTACTATTATTTACTGTATAATGTAGGCTACATGAAGCCATTTGAAAAACAATTCAATTACCCAAACTTAGCATTGTGAAAAAGTCCATTTTAACCACAGTTACTGTACCACCTAAACATGTACTCCCAGCCTACAAACTAAAATGTACAACACTGTGTATGTGACAGATAAAGAAACTTGAATTGTGGCAAAAATGTGTATTTAAATGAATAATTTCCTAGCAGAAAAGCAAACTAAGGATCTGTCATGACAGAAGCTTCACAGGATCCAAACTTATAAAGAGAAGCGGCTTTTCATTTTTATTTTGCTGCACTCAGAAATCCTTACAGTAAATCCAGAAATCAAAAGTACATCAGAGTTAAAGTGTACAGAGTGCAGAAACAGACAGTTTGTCAGCTTAAAGGCTCATACTGCAAAAAGCCAAAGCGAACTGTGGTTGTCCATCTGCAGGCTGTCCTCCTCTCTGATGGACATTTGCAATCACTTTCTGCCATCGTTGCATTCACTGTTTTATTTATTTATCAACTTTTTGTGAATTCACAACAAGAAATTGGAATTGATTGAAAGAATAAATGGGAAACTTCCAAAACTCCACTTTCTCTCCATTTTCAGCTTTGTGCATTTTCCTTATTTAAATGTGTGCAAACATAAAAAGAAATGCAGAATAAAAGGGAGAATAGAGTTTGTAAAATTCTGATGAGCTTGAAAGTGTTTGGTCTGAACGGCTTCATTCTTTATCGCACCTGAATCCTCTTAAACTTTCATGTGTTTCTGTAAGTATGGTCTTCAGCAATCGGTTGTCAGGCTTCTTGAAGGACTTTCCGAAGCTCTTTCTTGTATATTTCTGCCTTTTGTTCTGTGTTCTGCCCAGATGATCCCACACTGCTTAAGTAACGCTGAGGTCTGGGCAATGGGGAGGATTCATCCTCCATAAGACCTGTTCCAGCTAATTTTCATACCTCAGCCTTTCCTCTCTGCTTCCCTTCCTTGAAAATGGCTTTTTGACCGCTGCCCTTCTCTGTAAAGACCATTTCTGATGAGGCTTAAAGTAAATGAACCAACTGAAGGTCCAGGTGCCTTTTCTTTCTTTCCGTCACTTCACTTTTATGGTTTCCTCAGGTTTTTTTAAGCACACTGCACACCAGACTGAAATATGCCTGAATTTGTTGCTGCGTTTTCTGTCAAACTCTGTTATCTTTTGTATTTTACACTGATACAACAATAGAAATGGAAACAAACTATAAGACTTTGGAATTAAAATGGGCTCGACCACAATGTTGTAATGTTGTCATGTACTGTTTTGTATAGACCAAAGACTGTAAAATAATGGACATTGTATCCGCTTACGTCACCCATTGGTTTATGAAGAACTAAAAACGAAGCCAGTTGGGCGTTCCCACTGTCACCATCTTTGCTGTGCCACGTGTGTCGTCAACCCCGAAAAATGCAAAAAAGCAATGAGGCGCCTCGGGGCAAATGACTGGTAGCCACGTATGCCAAGCTAAATGCTAACTGAGCTAACCCAAAGTTGACAGAATCTAACAAAAATAGGCAGGCTAAAGGTAAGATACGCTCATACTTGCTGTTAACCAGCTAAAAACCGACATTGTGTTACTGAGGCCTCCTGGAGAGCAAGTAGAGACCTAGCCATTAGCCTCCACGGCTAAAGCCGGCTACCGGTCGATTGACATTCATGGAGCCTGTCTTAAACTGCACACTTGCCCGAGTGCACTGGAACTCAGTGCATAGTGCGCACTGTGTACTTCGTTTGTAGTGCACACTATTGTCGCTAAATGCTGACCAAAACAGAGCACTGCACTTACAGGAAGTGACGGACTAGCACTGCCAGCTAACATGAGCTAACTCTACTGAGCCGGTATAACCCCAGCCTCAAACATACGACCAGATCATAACTGTCATCAGGTAGTGAACAGCTTAGTAGCCACAATATACATTAGTGATTATGTCTAAATCATTTCACAAACGTTACTTAAATCAAGTACAATACCGCCTCCGATGCAGCAGGGGTCGCCACTGCTTCATTCATCGCCATCATTCAGCTCTGAAAGCAGTTCAAAAGTCCCGCCTCTTCCTCCACGTCAGCAAGATGGCGTCCGTTTAGTGCGAGTAGTGTGCTTTTTAAATGTATTATTCGGCACGGGGGGGGGTGGGGGGGGGGGGGGGGGGGGGGGGGGTGGTTGGGGAGGGGGGGGGGGATTTTTCGGGGGGCCCCCCCCCCCCCCCCCCCCCCCGGGGGGCCTTCGTTTTGCACTTATTTTTGGGCCGTTATTAGGGCAACATCCTGGTACTTTCAATGTACTGTATTGTCGCTTAAATGACACTATGTGTGCACTACACACTCAAAAACAATGTTTGAAGTGCTCAAGTGTGCGGATTTGTATTTGTAATTTCAAGTGTAATTTCAAGATGAAGACACAACAGATAATTTTTTTTTTTTTTAAAAAGAAGGGAAATTCACCCCCCGCACAGTTGACATGAAGGTAAACTTGACCTACTAAACCTAAAATGATGTTTTGAACCAGGCTGTGAACATGTTTATTTCTGCTGTAAACATGTTTATTTCTGCTGAATTTGGTCTTTTTAACACGGGGGCCTATGGGGATTTACTCACTTTTGCAGCCAGCCCCTAGTGGATGAGGGAAGAACTACAAATTTTGGCAACCAGCTTCATTTTTCTTGCCAGAGGTTGCCGATTGGTCGACACCAAGAATTTCCAGCAGAGAAAAGTGAAGCCAGTTCACCCCTCATCCATAAGAGTCCGGCTGCAAAACAGTCAATTGACTAAAAAGTAAATTTTTTTAGGTTTAATAGATGGGTTTCTTTTTGTAACTCATGCGTTTTGATGTAATCTAATTTTGAAATTATGCATAATTTGTCCTGTTGATTGCTAGGTGACAGATCGGCTGTCAGCGCTAGCATTGGTGCCTAATTCACTCCACTGTGTGGAATCTTTTAAAAAGCAGCAGAAGACGTATTTACTGTATTTAGGAAAGCTTTTGGTTGATCTGATTGTGATTGGCTGGGTTTATGATTTATTATTTTCCCTGTTAATATGTTAATTATGTCAATTTTTTTGTACCCTTTACCCTTTTATGTACAGCGCTTTGTGATTTTTTTTTATCTGTGAAAAGCACTTTCATTTAGAAATTTCATTTTTACTTACTTACCTCCCTGCTTGCTCCTGGGAAGGGCTCAACCTGTAACAGAGTAGCACAACCTTAGCTTTAGCCCGCTTACTTCCATTAGCTCTGAGTTAGCTCGGTGAGCTCTTAGCTGAGGCAACTCAGAGTTCACTGGATGTTTAGCCCCCCCACGCTCACAGCTCCCCTCTCAGCTCCACGACTATAACCTTTTTTATATTTTCCAGGATTAATCACACGTGACGGAGGGAACATCCCATGCAGCTTCAGTTCAGCTCTTCAGAAACCTACAGGTGATGCCGCAACAAGTTTGTCCAGTAATAGAAAGCCCATGGTGTAGTTTTTTCGTTGATTTGAGTACAAATTTCATGCTTAAATGATTCACAGATCTTTCCAAAGGGGCCAAACAACAAAAGAAGACTTTTAGAAAGTCTAGATAACTATTCCTGAAGACCACTTTAAGAGATTAACCCTTTGATGTTGCTTTTACTACCCTTTGGGGTCATTGGAGGACAAAAAAGTCTTCTACAAAAAAATCCTATACTGACATTACACATTATATTTCATGCCACAATATAAAATTAATGAGTATTTTAACTTCCATCACAAACTCTGGTTCATAATCAACATTTTTTCTTATTTGGCTACAATATGCTTCAATATTACTTCACATTTTCCTTTAGAAACTGAGATCCCACAGAGGATTAAAACTTCCTCCAGATAGACAACCCCAACACAGGTGATGCTACCCCAAAGATGAATTAAATATACAGATTTCTGTAGAGAAATGTTTTCATTTCAGTTGGATTTAAAAGATTTATTTGTTTAACAGGATAAGCAGCTTAATGGAGCAGAGGTCAGTATTTGACTATTGGGACTATTTTTAGACATTTTATGGGATTTGCAGGCAAAAACACCTAATGGCGCATTGTAAGTTTGTTTATATTAAAACGGCATAAAGAGTGTTGTTTCTACCAGCAATGAAATAAATAAGAATGCATAAACACGGAAGATTATTTCGTAACCATCTACAGTCGTCCTCAAAATTATTCATACCCTCCAGTTAAAGAAAAGGCTAAATTCACAATAATAATTCAAAAAACAAGAAAGTAAAGAAACTATTAATGAATAAATATTTACAAAATTATGATTTAGTGAAATGAAATATTGCTTTTGAATTATGGTTGGAAATAATCATTTAAAAAAACAAACAAAACTGTCCCAGACACATTAGAGCACTTTTCCCATGAACACTGGACCAAAAACCTGTCAACAGGTGCAGACGTCTTTTTGAACATTAGAGAAAACACCTGATTGCAGTGATTGCCTCAAAGTGTTGCCCAATAAAATTTTATCTACGGAGCCCCATCATGCTTTTTTATCTTATTTTTTGTGTGCTTGTTTTTAATATTTCTTTCAAACCACAACTCAAAATCAATGTCATGAATTTTTATTTATTATTATTTTTGTCAATTTCAATTTACTTCTCTGAAAGCTAGTCTTTTTTCCTCCTTTAACTGGAAGATATTAATAATGTTTAGGACAGCTGTGTGTAAAATATGTTCATTTCCATTTCTTTGATTTATATTTGCAAATATTAGCTCAGGAGTAAAAAATATGTTGGAGCTAAAAGGTTAGAAAAATGTTTTCAGATTGCAAAGATCGTATTTTTCACATGTTGGTTCATTTCCATCATGAGTCCGTATAGTTTTAATTGTGGCTGATTAAAATTACACGGACTGATGTTCTCAAACAAAACAAAGCAGGAAGATCTGACAAAAACATTAATCCAGGAGGAAATGCAGAGCAGATGGGGGGGTAACAGTGTCTGAGTCATGACTACTGCATCAGCTCCTTTTAAACGGCTCATCAGATCTAATAAGCTGCTGCTGACGTTCAGACCTGCTCGTTCTTCTTCACACAGTCTGAAACGCTCCGTCTCTGTTGAGATCTGCAGCCTCTGACGTCACTCGCAGCCGTCTCCGTCTGTCAGGCCGAGCTCCCTTCATGAAATATTGATCATCTCTCCGCCCTCCCTGCTGGCGTTTGCCTTAATTGACTGGCAGACGAGTGCAGAGGCAGCACCGCCGAGATGATTGAGGTGTCCGAATAAAACAGAGAGGAGAAAAGAACAGAACCGGCTCATCAAGTTCATAAACGTCAAGGCCAGACTCCCGCCTCCTCCCTGTGTAAATCACAGCGTCCTCATACTTCTTGTTTATCATCTGCTCTCACACTCCTCACTTTGTGCCCTCGCTTCTGTCTCTTTTTGTTGTTTTAACCTCCGTCTTTCTCTGCTTTTCTGGGTAATGACAGACTAAATCTGACAGAGCCCTTTCAGGGAAACATGCTGGAACAATCCGATGAAAAGGCCATTGTGTTCAATTATAAGGACAGGGTTGCAAATTTAAACTTGCACTTCACAGCTTGTGTATGGAAGATTTTATCAATCTGAATTACAGCGCTGTAATACAAGTCTCCCGTCCCATCAGTTACCCCAGGAGAGGTGTGCCAGTCCAGTAATGAGGCAGCAGAACTCAAAGTAATCATCTCTTCCCATAGCTCACTTTTCTAACGACCGGGAAACCTTGTTGAAGCAAAGTTGGTGTTCTTTCCACCTCCATTAATCAAATACATGGTTGCCAAGTGGTTTTATTGAGGATAAAATTGGCAGGATCGCCCACCACATTAATTTGCCTCTAACTTTTAAGAAATGAAATCATAAGTTGGCAACAGAAAGTAAATCAGCCGAATAATCACCTGTTCTTGTTTCATAAGGAGGCTGCAACCAAAAGAGCATTAAACACAGAACTGCTGCTGGATCGGACCAGACCTCAAGATCAGAAACCATACGGTTTATAACCGGATATCCATCATGTTTTTTGTTTTTTTTTTTTTTTACCAGTTGGGTTTTTATGCTTTTTTGGTGCCACTTTTGTGGCTTAAATGTTATTAGAGATTATTAGTAACTTAAAAATTTTTCTGTGATCCTCTTCCTTCCCTGCACACTGAAAAAAACAGACAAACAATAAAACAATAGTTGAGCCAACTTAATTGTTTCAATTGGTACCGAGTGATTGAAATAAGTTTATCCAAGTCCAGTTATTATGTTTGTTCAACTTGACAGTTTTGAGTCATATTTAGGTAAAGTTGCTTTCAAATAAAGAATCTGACTCACTCTCACTCAGTGTGGACAGCATAGGTGGTTTTAAACAAAAACTGCAGAAAAAATGGATGTGGTGTCCGGTCACGTCTGAATAGTTCCCCTATTCAGACGTGACCGGATACTATGTCCATGAAGCCAGTTGGGCATTTCCCACCGTTGCCATCTTGCCGTGTCACGTGTGTTGTCACTCCGGGAAAGTACTAAAATGGGCAAAGCATAGCTGTGGGGAAAATGATTGACAGCCAACGTACTCTGGGCTAAACCATAGACCGCTAATAGAGAAGGACGAACTTCCACTCACATGGCCCGTTGGTTTCTGAAGAGCTAAAAGTGACGCCAGTTGGGCGTCCTCGCCACCCTCGCCATCTTGCCGTGTCACGTGTGTCGTCACTCCAGGAAAATATTAAAATGAGCAAAGGCAAGGCCGCTCCAAACCGCGGGGCAAATGATTGACAGCTGACGTACTCTGGACTAAACGCTAACCAAGCTAACTCAAAACTAACAGGAGCTAACGAAGATTAGCCCCCTAAGCGGTGGAGTAAAGGTAAGACACGCTTAGATTTGCTATAATCTGACTAAAAACCACTGTTGTGCTACTCTGCTACAAACTGAGACTTTACTGAGAGCGAGCAAGGAGCTAACTGGGAGCCACCGGTCAGCAGGCCGGCTTCCAGTCTGCCGTTTGTCAGTCCAAAAGACACACCCCTAATTATGAGTAATTTCAAGAGTAGATAACATCTAAACAGATGCGTTATAAAAAAATTTACCCCCTCACAGATGACATGAAGGTAAACTTGACATATTAAACCTAAAATGATTTTTGAACCAGGCTGTAAACATGTTTATTTCTGCTGTGAAGTTGGTCTTTTTAACATGGGAGTCTATAGGGATTTGCTTTGTTTTGGAGCCAGCCTGTAGTGGATGAAGAAAGAATTACAATTTTTGTGCAATGCGGAAGTAGTCTCACTGTTCTCCTGCAGTTTGCCCCTTGGTTTTAATCCATTTTAATGGTTAACTTTGTACTTTTTTTTAAATAAACTTTAAAAGTGTAAAAAAAAAAAAAACATACTGTACCGGTACTTTGTTGAAATGTTATACTGTATTTTCACAACAAAAATACAGCAAACCCCACCCCTCAAAAATGGTTTGATCCCGCCCACTTGTTATATTTCAGATAGCAGCAGTAACAGCCTAACTTTGTTTTTATGATAAATATTCTAAATGTAAGTTTGGAAAACTGTCAGAATATCCATAAAGGAGGTTAAATGGGATTGTGATGGATCTGGTTCACTGCTTAGACACAATACCTGCAGCCCAAAATCAACTATTCTCATCCAGATAAAGCTGAATGTGGATTTTTAAATGGCAGAAGTAATAACTTTGTTTCTGGACACTTGATGATAAAAACTTCAATCTAAGGCTTGAAAAGGATCAGAAACTTTGTAAATAAAGAGGAAAAAGTGGGTTTTGGTCGATCTGGTTCACTGTTGGAACAAAGCAGCAACATGCTGGAAACCAACTTCTATCACAGCTTCTCTCTGGATAATTAGTCACAGACTTTCCCAGATAGTGTTTTGATGATCTTTCACACATGTGGGAATGAAATTTAGTTAAATTGTAAAACAACAATTAAGTTTATCTTGCCTACCCAGGCAGCTCTCTGGGGGCTCAGCACCCCTAAACCTCCCATCCTAGAATCACCATCGGTGGAAAGTCAAGTTAAAGGCAGTATAGTATATATACATATATATATATATATATATATATATATATATGTATACGTATATATATATATATATATATATATATACACACATGTATAGTATTTGCACACCTAAGCAGAAGTGGCTGTCAAACGTTTCTGTCAAATGTTATGTTGTGAAACAAACTTCTTTTGGCTTATTTAGCTAGTGAATCATTATTTTGCCACCAAAACTCTTTTCTCAGTGTTGTATTTGTTGTTTCATAGAAGTAAACAGCTGTTTAGATGATGATGGTGTTACTAAAGTAAACTTTTCCACTTGAAGCACATTGCAGCATTTAAAGCTCGTTTTCTCATCTTTTTAGTCAAAAGCGGGCATTTTCGCTGCAACAAACCCATGTTCTACTGCAGATTACTAAAGAATGGAAAAAGCTAGAAACAAATGTTTTTTTTCTGATAAAAGAAGAGAGTCTAAGTTTTCCTTTGGTACATTCAGTGTTTGCATAGGCATAGTACACAATATTCTGTGGCTCTCCAAAAATCAGTGAAAATGCTTAAAAATCCTGGCAATATGGAGCGCTCTGCTCGGAAAAGGTCTGGCAGTCAATGAGTTAATATGCAAACCGAACGGGACATCCCAGCAACTTTGTCTAACTTAGCACAGGGTGTGACGATCCTGCTGGATTTGCATTTCCTACGAGTGTTTGCACAATTGGACCTTAATTATTTAATGACTGGAAATAAGATAACAAATTAAGTTGGATAAACTTGATTCAATCACTTGTTGATTCTACAATTCTCTTGATTTCAAGTTAATTGAATAAAAAGCAAGTTATCATTAAACAAAAGAAGTGGGATTCATATGAAAAAGTACTTTACTCATACTTCAGCCCCCACAGACTGTTTAGAGCAGCAGAAGCAGCATCTTTGTAGCTGTGCGGCTCCTGAGTTCATGGAGAAAACCAAGCTGCTGATTTTTTGTGATAAATGAATTTTCATGGTTATGCTACTTTTCCCTGACAGTGCAGGTGTACTCTGCTCATGCACGTTGCCTTTGTTCTTGCTGCTGCGACCATGTTGTAAACCTGAAAGTGTGATTGTTCTCCATCCAGTCCTAATGCAGGTTGACATGGCGGATCGGCAGCTCTGGCTCTACAAGCTGTTTCTGGCACATTATTTATGATCTCAGTCTCTTACTCGCTTGTCAGCGCTGGATTTTTATAGAGGATTTGGACGCTTTCTGCCCTGGAGTTAGAACTTGTCTGAATAAATAATATCGCTGACAAGCTGCATAAATCATGATCTGAGTGAGTTGTTACTCAGGGGTCAGTGATCTGTGTAAGCTTCAGGAGAAGGTTAACGATGGAGGGGCATCTAATGTGTGAGGGTCACTGCTCAGTCCTCATCCAGACAGCGCTGAAGTGCAGCCGGAGGTCTTTGTCAGGCTGCTGTTTCTCATTTATTTAATTTTCCTGAATTTGTTCAGCAGCTCGACTCATCATGTTGGATGTCAGATGTTCATGGAAATCACTTGTACAAAACTCTCATATAACCACACACACTCACTCTCTCTCACACACACAAACACTGCAGACATTTACGCAGACACAACAGTGACTCAGCATTCCCTAAATGCCTCGCATGCAAAGTGTCTGCTGTTGTGAACGTGTCACTTCCTGGAACGTTACCACAGAGTCGCACAGCATGACAGGAGCTGCCCTCTTCAAGCTAAAAGTCCTCCTAGCCAGTGGTTCCCAAACTGGGGTCGGGACCCCCATGTTGGTCACAAGATGATATCAGGGCGTCTCCAGATCATTGTAAAAAAAAAAAAAAACCTAGAATACAGCCTACATTTATCAAGTAAATTTGGGGATTTAGGGTTTTCAAAATTAACGCATTACTGCAAAGAGATTAATCTGTCTAATTAACACATTGATTTTTTAAAATTATTGCATGAATAGATAATTCATTACTAGTATGTATCAAAAAAGTGTTATTTACTTATTGTTAATAAATAATATTAAGTACATTTATAATTGTGCTAATTTGTTACCTTTTTTTAGCATGCTAAATATTTACGTCAAGCCTGATGCCTTCACTCACATGGCGAGATATGCAACAGTAGAATTAGACCGATACACTCGGCCCACGTACCATATCAGACTGCGTCAGAAAAAAACGGTCTTTCTTTTTAGCCAGATTTCTATTGCGCTTCAACCATGACTCCATTGTTTGTTGTCAAGGTGATATAGATTGACGTTTGATGTCATTTGGCTCGTAACAGGTTGGGTCAAACCATGTCAATACGTGAAAGACCGGTTTTTAAGAAGTATGCGCAACAATGCGAGCCTGTACCTTTAAGAAGGTTTACGGCAGCCTGTGTCAGGCAGCGAGGAGTGTGACTGTGTGTGTGTAGTGTGCAAAGTACGAGGAGTGAGTTCTGTTCAGCGTGTGCAACCGTGCAAATGCGACCGCACCACCAACCGGAAAGTTGGGTCAAAAAAGTAACCCAATTTTATGGGTCGAAGTAACCCAGAAATTAGTTGGTCCCTTTTTAATCCAGCAGAGGGTCAGAAATAACCCATTATGGGTTAATTTTGACCCAGGAGTTTTTAGTGTGTATAATACTGATGAGTTTAATATTGAGCTGAACTGGAATTTTCAGCAAGCTACCTGGTCACGAGCCTCATTTTGTCATCAATGATGAAAATCAGCTCTGTGCCAACATCAGGTCTTAAAAATAGCAGAAATCTCAGCTGTGGGTTTTACTTTTATCACATCAGCTGATTTCTGCCAGATAAAAGCTCCAGAAACATATAATATCAGTCGGGCCACGCAAAATAAACACAATATCAGATGTCCTCGTCTCACTGATGCCGCCAATACAAACTCTGTTAAAGAGCTTTATTTGGGATTTAATTTTAACAGAGATTATCTGCTGACAAGGTGTTTTAAATAACCAGCTACAGAAATTAATCTGCATCTGTCACCAGCTGTGTGGCACACACACACATACACACACACACGTGCAGCTTAAAAGAGCAAATGAAAACGCCTCAGCCATTTCCTCGTTCTGTACCTGCTTCCTTCTTCCATGCGATCAGCTCTGCAGCGTTAAACAGGATTTCTGTTCTGCATCCGAACAGCGAGTTAAAGTTCAGGCGGCGTTTAGATTGCATATCCATCCTCTCAACCCTCCATCAGATCCAGCCGAACAGGAAGTGACTCTGATTTGAAAGACACACAGACCTTAGTGTGACCTTATTCCAGAGCACAAATGCTGAACACACACATACCCTCACACACACACACACACACACACACACACACACACCCACACACATGCAGTTATGTCAGTCTGTCTGCAAGCTGTCAGCTGGGATTAACTTAACACACAACTGCACGTGCACACATCCATGGACACACTTTCAAACACTATCCTCTTTTGTCCGGGCTGGACAGCTGTTTGTGTATTTGTGTCATCAGCCCGAGGGACTCAGGGAAACTCATTTAGTTCGTTGTGTAGATGTAAGCCTGTGTTTGTTTGTTGTGTTGTGCGTCTTTGTTGTTTTTTCATGTTGAGGCTTTTAGTTCACTCTGCTCTCCTGCTTCTGTAACACACACACACACACACACGGTTCGCAGGCCTACTGGCCTGTCCACGAACGCGTGAACTCCCAGGTGCTAACTCATAAAACCCTCACAGAACAGAACCAAATAATCACTGAACTGAACTGAACATCACAGCAGTGAATGTTGACGCGAATATCTTCTTTTTCTTCCTGAAAAAGAAGGTTAAAGATCGTTTGTCCCGTTATCAACCTGAGTCATGCTACCATGCCAGGATGCACTCATGTTTTTTCAGCAGCTTGTGTTTCCAGGTCTGATTATTTTAAAAGAAAAAAAACGGATTTTGGTGTAAAGATGTGAGCAGCTGCTTCTAACTGGCTTCCTGCCACCCAACACTGTTGCAGCCAAACACGACCTCGGGGGGGTCTAAAACAGCCACACACACTCACACATGAAATACTCCAACAAGATTGTGTAACCAAACTGTATCGCTCTCGCTATCTCTCTTCATCTTTTTTTCCATTAATCTTAATCACACACACACACATTGAAAGTATCCCCTCCAGCTTAAATGTCAAGTTACATCATTTCCAGTGTTTTGAGTAAAATGAATGGTCTCGCAGAGTCTTTGCCAAGAATTGCACCAGGAGGTCAGAGACACACACAACACTGTGTCAGGAAGAGAGGAAGAAAATGTTGGCATGCTGACTGGACAACAAGCTGCGTTACAGAGATAACCTGAGTAACGTAGTTCCAGTAGTTTTTACAGAACGCAGAACATTGAGAAGCGACTGGTGGGTGCTCGACGATGGTCAGTCCCCGTCTGGTGGACTTTTCGTCAAGACCGGCTAAACCGAGACCAAGACACTACTAAGACCAGAGAGTATCAAGACCAAGACTAGTTCAGCTCAAGACCGAGACCAAAAGAAAACCTAGTTTTTTGCCATTTTGCATGAGTTGTAGAACCGAAGCACCATACTGGATTAAGCTGCTTCGTATAAATATGAGATTGTATTATTTGGTACTTGAAAGGGGCGTATGATTATATATATATATAAAAACAAACTCTGCCTGCCTGGATATTACGAGTCTCTTTGAGACCGCTCGGCCAGTCCAAGACATTGCGAGACCAAGAGACCCAAGACCAAGACCGAGACCAAAGACTGCTGAGGCCGTGACAAGACCAAGACTGCGAAAAAGTGTTCTCAAGACCGGTCTCGAGCCCAAGACCGTTCTCAAGTCTACCGTCTGGAGGTTCTGGCCCACTGGGGGATGGACACAGGCTGGCACCCAGACTGAGAGTCCAGCCTTTGGGTTCTGTTGGGGGGAGGAAGTGGAACAAGTCTTGAGGCCGCTGATATCCTCAAAACATGTCGATTTTACACCAAGAGCTGGTGTAAGCTGATTTCGTCAGTTTGTCCAGAGAGAAGTCAGAGTACATGATGGGAATCCAGGTCTGCTGTTAGCACAGCAATATCATAATCATTTAATTGCTAAATTTCTTTGTCATGTTCTTTTTTTTACCCAGATGTGCAAACATGTCTGTATTTAAGTCCATTTTAACCAAAGATAAAACTGCAGATGCTTAACGGAGGGAAATGTTTTAAACCATATTTCAAGGAGAACGGGCTGTATGCACTACTCCACTACTTCCTGAACTTAAACCAGCTCCTTTCTTTCCTGTCTTTCATTACTGGACAAAAGATTAATCCAGGTGTGTTTGATCATTGTTGTCATGGTAACTGAGGTCAGGCACACCTGGATTAATCAGGTTAATTAATGAAAGACAGGAAACAAGGAGGGGTTTATACTGGATTCATACTGGGACCATATGAGGTTTGTTCCGGCTGCAGCCCGGCTTCGTTCCGACCTTCACGGTGCGGCAGCTCACATGTCAGACACGTAGCGCTGTCTGTGAAGGTGGATCCGCGAGATAACATAATCACAGGAGAATTGCAGGATCACGTGATAATAACCATGATGGGGAGGGCTGGATAAACATCCAGTGGTCCATGGTTGAAAAACCACACTTCTAACCTGGTGTCACTGGTAATGATGGTACTGTTTGTTCAGGCGATCACGAGACGCTTTTATTTTGAAATTTGCCAGATGTTTTACACCGCTGGGTTCCAGTCTGGACAGAGCTCGGTGCATTCTGGGAGCTTTCTCCATCCAAAAAGTTTAAGCAGAGAGGCGTGCGAGAAAACATCTGGGACGGATCTGATGCGTGTCCGGTGTGAATTAAAGCATTGACTGTTAAGAGCCGCAATTAGCCCTGAAGGCTGCACCACAGCCGAATCACCCCGCACTTGGCCCGGGTGTGAAGCTGCCTTTACGTTCTGGAAGTAGTGGAGTTGAGTGCATATAGCCCATTAAAGGTAGAGTCCGGAGTTTTCCCCCTGAAAATAAACGCTAGACTTGTGAGTGAAATCTAGCTTAATCCGCACCTTTGAGCCTCTACTTTCGTGACACGGCGAGTTTAGGTTGCAGCCTCCCCTCCCCTGACTGTATTTCATCTTTTCCCCTTGTTTTGGTGTGTTTGGGACATTTCTGAGTGGAGATATAAGTGTTGTCTCCAGCCAATGACAGAGCTAAGGGCGTAGCGCTCTGTTGGGATAAACTTGTTGATTAGAGAAAACTTTTTTTAAAAAACGTTGACTGGAGCTGACACCAGATTCAATTGATTTCTCAATAAAAATGGTGAATGCAGCGAAGAAAAGGAAGTATTTTGCAGCAAAAATACAAAAAAGCAAAAATTTAGATGATGCACGCTCGAAAACCAGAGTTAATATTGGTTTGGCTTTCACCCACTTTCTAGCTTTGAAGAAGGTGCTTGGGGCTGAAGAGCGATGTGGTCATTAGCCCGCGGGGGGGGGGGCTCTCAGTTTGAATAGTGTTTACAAACAAAAACAGTGGAACCTTCCGGACTCTACCTTGAAAAAAACTTTTAAATATTTCTTCATGTTGGTTGTTTGATCAGATTTGGCTGGTTTGAGAAGTTTCCCTGCTGCATCGCACCTGATTCAGACTCACTGGTGCAGAACTTGATGTTAAATCTGCTAATTGCCTGCTGATTTCTGTCAGGTGTGTTGCAGCAGGGAAACCTCTATGACCTGCAGGATGCAGGTCCTCAAAGGCTGTGTCCAGATGCAGGGGCTAGGTCCTGATAAGGATGCGTCCTACCTGGTCTACATAGGCTGGGTCCTCCTTAGACCAAATCAGGCAGAAGTAACTGGCTGTTAAATTTTGACAGTCTCGCCTCCTCAGCATATCGCTCGTTGCTTAGCAACTTTGACGGTGCTAAACCAAAGCAAAACGGAGCTGCAAAATATCAGCTTTACCATTGATCTGTTAATTTCAGAGGAGTTACAGCAGCTTTACCATCGGCGGCGGCACTTTTGATTATTCCGACTGAGAGAAAATTGAATCCAGGTAAATTTATTTTGTATTAGAAGATTTCTTATCTTAAAGGAGCCCTATCATGAAAAATGGACTTTTAAGAGCTTTTCAGCATGTCAGTGTGTTATTTCCTCATCAAGAAATGATTTAAATCGTTATTTTTCTTCATTCATGCATATTTGAATAATCTACATGAATATTTAAACCAAGCGCTACCTCCCTGCAAACGGCTGACTACCCACCGCGTTACGTATGAACGTGGCACCAATCACGAAAGTCCAAATGCGCACGCTCAGTATCGTAGCAAGACGCCCTCTGTTGAACAGAAACTCAGAGAATCCTATCCACACTCTCTGAGGAAGAAACTAACACCTGCAGGAAGATTTCCTCAGAGACAAGCAGCCATCAGCTAACAGACATTTGCTCCAGAGTTCAGGAGAATTTTCTTCCTTTGTTTTTTTCTTTTTTTTTTAAGCTCTAGAGGACAGCAAGTTGGGAAAAATGCAGTTACGTTCAGCGTAGGAGTTTATTTGTTGTACTGGATGAATCGACTTGCCAGAAGTGGTTGGATTTTAACTTCAGGAGCAGGGAAAAAAAAAACCTCAACTTTGTGTGAGAACTTCACTCCTGACAACTTCATGAATCTCGACAGTAAAGTGTTTTTTTCTCTGGGATTACTTCTGAAACATGACGCAGTTCCTACTATAAAAACGCGCATGGACAGACAACAACACTGGTGAGTCAACACATCTCTCAGCTCAATGCTAACTGTTAGGCTATGATTTGTTCGCTAATTTACTTACTTGTCAGGGGTCTCTGTGGTACTTCTGCGTGTACTTCAAACTCCATATCAGACTCTGGGTCGAGCGCATACAGCTCCATAACAGGCTGCTCCGTTTGATCCCGTCGATCGGAGTCCGATTATCCATCAATGTTTACAAGATCCACGTGAGTGCTGCTTAGCTCAGCGCTAACTGTTAGCCTATGATTTGTTCGCTAAATTACTTGCTTGTCAGGGGTCTCTGTGGTACTTCTGTGGTACTGCGTATACTTCAAACTCCACATCAGACTCTGGGTCGAGCGCATACAGCTCCATAACAGGCTGCTCTGTTTTATCCCGTCGATCGGAGTAATTATCCATCAATGTTTACTACTAACATCCACATGTGAGCTGCCGGTGCCGGTGCTACAGACAATTCTGTGACCCTTCAGAATAAGTGTCTCTTCCGGGGCGACGTCATGAAATGGGCGTTAAAACATGCTGCAATTGGTCGAGAGCTCCGCGGTTCAGGACAGTCAGCCATCTTACTTCCGTGTTGGAAATTAGATGCATCGAAAAACTAATATTTAACACCAAATTAGTTTCTATAGTAACGATGGGAACATATCTAGCTTATAAATGCCTATATTTGACTTTTGGAACATTTGAAAAGCATGATACAGCTCCTTTAACTTTAGCTAATTTCATGGACAATAGCAAATGAAAGACTGTAATATTAACTTGTAAACAACAAAATCGCATAAAAGATAAAATGAAAACTGTCTTGAATTTAGAAACCTCTGCTGGAGATTCTCCCATTCAGCCCGCAATGCATCTTGGGATAGGATTAGCCATGAAGGATACAAAAAAACATTCTTAAAATCTGGGGAAAATAAGGCCACATTTGTAGGCTGCATTTGAAGGGGCCTTTGAATCTGGACAGCCTTGGATGCATCGCTGTGATGTAAGCGGACTTCAAATCCGCCTTTGGAAGGACGGAGCCCTAACATTTGGACACAGCCAAAGACAATCCCTGATTTAGGTGGTATGGTAGGGCAAAAGGGACTAAATTAAGATGGCTGATAATCCCTTTTCCAAAAGCAGCGACTGATCTCGAGCAATGATGAGTTGGAAACTGATACGCTGGTGGTGCTAATTTCCAAACCAGAAACAAGCTGATCCTCATGGCCTATCAGTTACCTGCAGGTTAGTATCCTTTCACTTTTTTTGCTAAATTATCTTAATTTTGTCCCTTTTCATGTTCCATAAAACAGGTGCCATTTTTTTTTAACCTGAAATACCTACTGTAATTGTTTTTTTCAGTTTGCTGGCTTAAAGAAATCAGATACATAAATAGCTTTTTGAAAATGTTGAACAGTTTCCTCAAAGCCACAAATTCCTGTGCAGAGATGAATTCATGCAGGTTCCTGCTGCCTGCGGGCGAAGTGTGGGAACAGGGACCGGTCTGAGGCTGATGGGAAGAAAGGAGCCCTGAGAAAAGCAGACAGAGAAAGAGAGCAGAGAGGAGAATGAACGGCCGGTTGATATCAGATGAACCTGATGGTGTAACTGAACTGTGCTGGAGACATGGGAGAAAGTGGGTATCATGTGCCAGCTTGGATCACTCCTTACATTTGTCAGTCCGAAGTAGACAGACTCACAAGTCAGTGAAACCCTTGATGAATTAAACCAGCGAATGAGAGCCGGACTGATTTAACAACCGGTGTTGGAATGAAATTGAAGCTATCGGATGGCAGCAGGTGTATTAAGTGACGCTTGACGGAGCCGTGAAGCCGTCCCAAAGGGAAAATGTTGTACCTACACACGACTAAATAAAAGGTTGCGACAGATTTTGCCGTATGAACTTTGAGTCATTTACTGCGACGCTCCAGGAGACACAGTTTTCATTCAATAAGCTAATTGTACGTACAGAAATGAAGTGAAGCTTTGGGTGCATTCGATAGTCCAAGACTCAGTCCGACTGGGCGGGATTTCTGAAAAAATTCACACCTTTCTTTGCTTCGGTTTGCATTCATACTGCAGCAACCGAAGCGGACTGACCTGTCTGGTTAACCGCCGTAGTTAAAACAGCTGTTGGCTAGGGGGCGACGCTCCCCAGTACGACCACTGGCCAATGATGAAGAAGGAAAAAAAAATGGACTTCACGATTGAAGTGCAAATCTTTCTGCTTCTTCTTATTACTCCATCTCTGTCTACACATTTTTGTGGACAGTAAAAATATCAGATATGTGAAGCAGGTACTCTCTCGTTCTACTCGGCAGGTTACTGGTGCTGATTTGGTTGGTGTTCTGTCAAAAACTATGTTTCAGAAATCTTTAACATTTAGATCATCAAAACTGTGGAATAGTTTGCCTAAAGAATTAAGAGATAGACAAAGTTTACAAGTACTTAAACAAACACTGAAATCCAGGCTGCTCTGTTGATCTCTGTTGTTATTTTTGATGAAGAAACTGGATTTTTTTTTTTAATGCTTTTATGGATCTTATGAATAATCAGTTTGTGAATGTTTGTGTTTTATATTTTATACCTTGGTTTTCTTCTTTTTTTTTTCTTAATCAGGCAGACTAGTGACCACTGTTGGTGGGAGCTAATGGGGATATCCACAATAAACATTTTTCCAGTTGTTTTTCATTGGGGTTTTTTTACCTTGGCTTCTTCCAACACGTACTGTTTGCTTTGTTTTCCTTCCGATCCAAACGATAATCTACCCCACTTCCTCCTCCTTCTTCTTCTTGATGGTTTATTGCGGTCAACAAATGTCACTTCCATTAGTTGCGCTGGATAGTCCGATAGTCCGTTTGTAAGTGAATAGAGACCCCCGGCTTTCAGGCGGACCAGAGTCCGCTTCTATGATGCGCACCAGGATACAGTTGGCATTCGCACTGCACCAAATGAAGCGGACTATCCATGGAGCTGAACCAAATAGCCACAGTGTGAACACACACCCTTATCTGCCCTTAGACAAGGGGAGTCCAGCTCCAGTCTTCAAGGGCCACAATCCTGCAGGTTTTCCATAGCCATGCTTCAAACCGCACACTTGCCTGAGTGCACTGGAATTCAGTGCATAGTGCGCACTGTGTACTTCGTCTGTAGTTCACACTATTGTCGCTAAATGCTGACCCAAACAGAGCACTGCACTTACAGGAAGTGACAAATTAGCATTGTCCGCTAACGTGTGCTAACTCTACTGACAACTCCTGTCATAACCGCGGCCTCAAACACACGACAAGATCATAACTGTCATCAGGGAGTGAACAGCTTGGTAGCCACAATATACATTGGTAATTATGTCTAAATCATTTCATAAACATTACTTAAATCAGTACAATACCGCCGCCGATGTTCCACCACTTTGTTCACCGCTGTTATTCAGCTCTGAAAACAGTTAGAAAGTACCGCCTATTCCTCTATGTCAGCAAGATGGCGTCCATTTAGTGCAAGGAGTGTGCTTCATTTTGCACTTCATTTTTGGCTGTTATTAGGGCAACATCCTGGTACTTTCAGAGCACTGAACTTCCGCTTAAGTGGCAGCATGAACGCTCTACACACTCAAAGAGAGTGTTTGAAGTGTTTGAGGTGTTTGAAGTGCTCAAGTGTTTGAGACACGGCCCATGTGTCCCTTCTCTGACACACCTGACTCAGATTATTGAGCCATTGTCCAGAACTGCTGTTGATCCATTTCATTGGAGCCAGGTGTGTTGGAGCAGGGACACAATGAAAACCTGCAGGACAGCAGTCCTCCAGGACCGACGTTGGACACCCCTGCCTCAGAGTTACCAAACAATGAACTGATACTTCAAAGTTTCTCACAATTTACAGAGTTTGCTTTTCTCTTTGTGTTACATCTCGGCCAAGAAGCTGAAGTAACGCTTCGACCACTTTCTGTGCCTGAAGCTGTCAGCTGCAGCTCAGCCTTTATCAAAGCAAACGGCACATACAGTCGTCCTTTAAAGTTATTCACACCCGCCCATTAAAGAAGGAAAAACGTCGACTGTTAGTGAAATAAGTTGAAATGAGCGATGTCCTATATTATCCTCCGATATCAGCTTTAAAATGTGATATCGGAAATATCTGTATCGGTTTTTTCGGACTGATGTTTCTACTAACGAAATCTCAGGAGATTTTGTAAAAGAACAAGGAGATCTCGCCAGATTTCGTTCCATTAGCAGCGGCCCAGCAAGAAGAAAATTACTGTCTTTCTGGAAGAACTTCATATCCCAGCATTTCTTTTAGTCATGTCAAGTGACTAAGAATGGAAATTATCTTTGCTATAATCCTGCATTTGCATTTTCTAAGAACATTTATATCCACTGTCCCTTTTTAAATTAAAAAAAAAAAATTGGGGGAGGGATTTTTCTTTCCTCTGAGTTTCCACTGTATCTCACCCCATGCTATATAATCTTCCTGTTATACTGTACAGAACTGATATTACCGTTTGGTTTGGTTTTGTATTGTAATGCCCAGCTTGTCTTTTGTGTCATCCTGTCTTTTTATTACTCAGAAAAAACTTAATAAAAAATAAATAAAACTCAAACTCAATGTGACTACGATGCAGCTGCTGCTGTTACAGACTGACTTGCTTTGAAGCTGCTTATAATGTGTCTGGTTTTAAGTTGTTTAAGTTACCAAGTTGTCAGAAACATCAGAATTAGCCACATGTTGGCTAATACCTGCTAGTATCTGATAAATGGCCGCCAGATGTCCAAAATGAACTCCTCTGGCTGAGTTAAGGATATTTTGGGATCTTTGCGGTCGGAGCAGAATATAGTTGCATCTCTCAAAATATGCGAGATACAACCTCACAGTTGTCTGCATATATCGGTATCGGTTGAAATCAGATGTTGGAAATTAAGAGCTGGACAATATCAGACATCAGTGAACAAAAAATCAAATTGAACATCCCTTGAAATTTATCAAATTAATAATACATAAAAATTCTATGAATATCATGACACTGATTTTGAAGTGCAGTTCAACAGAAATATTAAAAACAAACACAGAAAAAATAAAATAATCAAACAAGCATGATGGGGCTCCGGAGCTAAAATTTTGATGAGCAACACTTTGAGGGAACCACTGCGATCAGGTGTTTTCTCTGATGTTCAGTCAGACGTCTGCACCTGTTGACAGGTATGTTGGTCCACTGTTCATGGGAAAGGTGCTCTAATGTGTCTGGGACAGTTTTGTTTGTTTGTTTGTTTTAAGTATTATTTTCAAGCACAATTCAAAAGCAACATTTTATTTACTAAATTATAATTTTGTAATTTTTTATTTATTATTAGTTTCCTGTTATTTGAATTACTTTTGTGAATTTAGCCTTTTATTTCGTTGGAGGATGTGAATAATTTCGAGGACGACTGTAAACATCTCTGTGAAAATAAACTCTGATAAAGTAAATCAGAACAAAGTTAGAAAACTCTCCAAATGGTCATTTTGGCACCATCTGTTCTCATTTTTCCCTATTTGGGGAACTTCGGGTTTTAAAAGGTTGAAAACCAAAATATCAACATTCAACTTTAAACATTTTTACTATTCAGCTGTTTATGTAACTGTATTCTGACAAAAATAAACCGATTTCTTATTCTAATTCTTTCTATTCCAGGAGAATCTCGTCGACCTGTTTTGTATTTTTCTACTTACTGACACATATATTGGGGATGGACCCCTTTAAGGCTCAGTTTACTCGTTTTGAGCTTCTTTGTACCCGTGAGACCCGTTTTGGAAGATTAGGCTGCAGATACCGGGATTATTCTGAGACAGGCTCGGCAGATAATTCTGTACAAAGCTCAGAACCGCAGGGAGGGGCATAATAATCACAGGGATGCTTCACCAAATTTCTGGAATTCTCTTGATTGGACGGATGAGTGGTTTGACTTGTTGTCAAGGTTTCGAACGAGAAGCGTGAACACAACTGAACAGCTGAGGATTATCCTCCCCGGTACGACGACGAGACTGTTGCAGCTCTAAAATGTTTTCCCAGCTTTCGATTGCATCAAACTTTAAAAGGGCCGATACAGTCGAGGTGACTGGATAATCTGCTGTTGAAAATTTAAAGAGGAATTCATTATTGCTGCAAACACTGCAAATTAGATTCTGTTCATTGCCATTGATCAGAAAACCTGAAACCAGAGCATCAAGTTAAACAATGAGCAAGTGATAAAGCATGTCTCTTTTAAAGCAGGTGGACTGACCCTTTACGACACCCCCTGAGGAAAAAGTCGAGGAGATGTCTCTCTAAACTGCAACTCGAGCTGTCCAGCTGTGTTCTGTACGTTCAGGTCTCTGTTTCAGCCTCTCATAATTAATGCAGGAGTTCACGCAAGAGTGATCAGGAAGCGGCGATTAAGCACAAGTATGCATGACGAGCAAGACAGCATAACAGGAGCGACGCGCATTACACAAACACACACTCACACACACATTTTTCAATGTCAAGCTCTGCAGCCTGGAGCCATGCAAACCCTTCCCGTCCAAGCAGGTGTTTCACTGTGAAAAAAGCCAGAGTCAAATCTAGATTTTTCTGTTTATTTCAACACAAACAGTCATATGTGATGATGTGCATAATGCTGCCGCCACACTGAACCAGCCCTCTTGCCGTAGCCTGAAAATCTTTTGATCTAGAACCACCTGTCTAGAAAAAAGCAGGCTGAATGTCACAGACTGAGAGGCCCAAACAGTCCCTGATCAAGTGACATATGAGCTACACACAGGTCATCTGGGTATTTGCATACAACTCCACAGAAACAGTGTTATTTCCTTTAGGCATCACAAAGATATCATTTCTCACCATGTACAGCTGGACAAAGTAAAACATGTAAGATCTGACATCACAACAGCCTGACAAATACATTTTTATAGGTATTTTTAAATGATTTATTGCTTTCTCTTTTATTTTCTGATGCTTTTTTTTTTCTCTGCGCAGGTCTCCGAGGAGCCAGTTTGACCACGAAGCCCAGCGAATGCTCCTTTCCAGCAACTATTCTCAGGATAAAAAGTGAACCGAGTCTTAAAATAGCTCCCCTTTAATGTCACAGCGTTCGGAGATGCAAGGACTGCAGGATTTCTAAATGGGTTGTTTCTCCCAAAAGCATCTTAAAGTCCAATCTCACAGGTGTTTGCACTCACTTGTCCGGTAAAGAAAAGCCTCAGATGTGAGGTCACTTTTAGATTCATATCCTCTATAAGCAGAAGCCTTTTTTGCTCTGGTCTGGATGCAAATGCATCACGAAAGAAGAAAGCGGCCAAAAATAGTTTGCATAAAGTTGCTTTTCAGACACGAAGCTTTATCTGAATCCTAGTCTGATGCTGCAGATATCCAACATGCAGGTCACATATTATGTATTCCTCCCTCCGTGTTACACAACAACGTGCAGCATCGCTGATACAGGAAGTAATTCCTTGACTAATATACACACACAAGGCTTTTCCTCTCTGCTCTCATTGATTATGGCTGACTAAGAAGCTTTTCATGGAAACAAAGCTCTTTAGAGGGGCCAAACTCATGTTAAAACAGCAAGCCATACACAGATTTAAAGGGGCACTCCACCAATTTCCCTCATGATATTCAGCTCAGCCATCAGAAGGGTAAATCCATGTGTGATGTTTTCTCACTCCATCAGATAAGCCCAACGACGTCATCGGGCTCGTCTTGTGTTTATCTAACAAATCATGACGTCTGCAATTTAAAGAAGCGGGCTGTTCGGAGGCTTTATTTCAGATCTTATCTTGTAGCATTATAGGAAATGTAAGATCCACAGTTTATGGACGTTAAAGCCGTACAGGGGACTAAAAGTCAGGATTTCCCAGCGTCTGCTGCTTCCATTTGTGTTCAAAGCTCTTTTTCAAGTCTCCTGCTACGATGGGAGTGTATTCCCAAAACTGCTTTAAACAAAAGGCTTTTTTTTTTGGTAGTTTTTTCAGAAGGATGCTGAACTAAATCAACTTTCTCATGCTCAAAACCAACAAAGAAATCAAATACTTAGATCATTTTTTAAAATAAAAAATAAAAATCAGCTTCTTTAGGACTCAGATTTACAGTCGTCCTCAAAATTATTCACACCCTGAAATAAGTTGAAATTGACAAAAGTGATAATAAATAAAAATTCTGTTAAATTTGTGACATTGATTTTGAATTGTGGTTCAACAGAAATATTAAAAACAAACAAAAAATAAAACATGTAAACAAGCATGATGGGGCTCCAGAGCTAAAATTTTGTTGAGCAATGCTTTGAAGCAATCACTGCAATCAGGTGTTTTCTGTAATGTCCAATCAGACGTCTGCACCTGACAGGTATTTTGGTCCACTGTTCATGAGCAAGGTGCTCTAATCGGTCTTGAACAGTTTTGTTTGTTTATTTTTTAAATGATCATTTCCCAAATAAAATCCAAAAGCAATGTACTTTCTCACTTAATTATATTTTTGTAAATTTTCATTTATTATTAGTTTCTTGTTCTTTGAATTACTTTTGTGAATTTAGCCTTTTCTTTAATCTTTAATGGGAGGGTATGAATAATTTCGAGGACGATTGTAAAAACAATGCTGGCTTGAAATGATATCTGATAGAAATGTTAAACACAAAGTGTTATTTAGGTTTTTTTTTAAGGTTTTAACCTCACAAAGTTAGAATCCACAACTCTAAAACAACACTGAAAGTCTCAGATAAAGACAGAAAAACAACCTAATGCTTCATTGTGTGACTCGTATAGTTTGGAAGTTTTACTTCTGCTCAGCTCAACATGTTTATATGTAAAAATGTCCCTTTGGTGCTGAAGGCACAGACGCTACTGAGAGAATACCAAGTGATCTAACAGTTTCTATTCTAATTCACAAAGTCTGAAGATGATTTTTTCCTTAAACGCATCTTCAGAAGTGTGATTGTTTTCTGTGGTTAAGCTGTCTTTAAATTTCAGTCTTATTTTGTGGAAGCTGCAGCAAAAATGATCTTTCACTGTGCGTGCATCTGAAAGAAGGCTGACTTGTCTACTTGCAGCGGACCCGTGCGTTTCCCGTGCATTAAGGAACACTTCATGTCGTCCCTTCACAGAGACCCCGCCGATTATGACCGTAAAGCTGACTCTCTGAGTTCTTGTGAAACAACACTTAGCCTTGCTTTTAGCTGCTTAAGCAAGTTGCCAGATTAAACTGACAGAAGCTGCTGTCTGTGATCAGGTTGATCCTTGAGCCAGTTTGAGGACTATAGATCATAAGTGGCTTGCTATAATACTCTTCTAGGCTACTTCTAATAAGTGGTGCTTTGTTGACTTTCCTCATGGAGGTCAAAGGTCAGCTACAGAGCAGCACACTGGTATCAAAACTCTATCTACGTATGCTGACCTCTCTAGCTTATTGTGCAATGACTACATACGAGAATTATTGCTTCAGAATTGTCCACACAGAGATGCGTTTTGAACTGGGAAGAACATTTCCCAGTCCAACCAACACCGATTCCTCTGATCCTGAGTTTGTGGCATCCAGTTGCATAAAAGTCCAACAAAGTCTAGACCAGCGACTCGCACACAGGCGGGTTGTCCGAGTCCTGGCTGTGCATGGAGCTCAGACCCGTGTCCGAGTCCTCATCGTTTGTGTTGCAGGCCTTTGACAGACCTCGCGCCTGTTCCACCCACCCCCCCCTTCTCTGCCGCCCCCGGCTCGGCCTCCGCGCTCCCCGCACCCAGCTCTTCCCCTCCATCATCAGCCTGCTTTTTGCTCACTTGCTCTATTTCCATGGTTTCAACTTTGGCCAGCAGGTCCAACAGTTCGCTCTCTTTGGTCTCCCAGAGTGCCAGACTCAGGTCCAAGTCCCCCCTGATGGCGTCCAGGTCTGTCTTCAGCCTCAGGCCGATGTACAAACTGGTGTCCAGCTGGGTTTTGATCCTCTCCTCCTCCAGCTCCAGCTCGTTCTCAGACAGATTCTCCACATCTGGTTCCACAGCTGGAGGCACGGACGCAGCGAGACTCATCTCCTCCGCGACGCCGTCCGCGTCGCGCGCCGCCTCCGCTCCCCTCTCCTCCCGCCGCCGCTTCATCCACCGGCGGTTCAGCTCCTCCTGAATCTCCCCGGTGATGCTCTCCACCAGAGCCTCGCGCTCCGTCAGCTCCTCCTGCAGCCTCACCACCTCCTCGCAGCAGCGCGCGTATTCTTCGAACTGCGCGAGCGCCTCCGCTGTGCAGCGCGCGTCCTGGCGCTCCGCTTTGCGCTTGCAGTCCTCCGCGGAGGCGTCCACCATGTACGTGTCCTGCACATAGTTCGCCCCGTGTCTCTGAATGCGGTCAAAGTGCACCTTCGCCTCGTAGCGCTCGATCTCGCGGTCCAGCTCCTTGATCCTCTGGACCTGCTGGCGGATCGTGTGGTCCTGAGAGATCACCAGATGGACCAGCGTCTCCATCTTCTCCACTGAACTTTTGTCCTTACACGCCGCCTGCTCTTTCTTTTTATTCATCTTGTCCAGCTTCCTGAAGGCCTTCCTGACGATGCGTCTCTGCTTCTCCTGGGAGAGGTTGGCTGCGGCGGCCGCGGCCGTCCAGCAGGTCCTGGCGGTGCCCTTGAGCAAGCCTCCCGGCCCGCCGCTCTCCCGGCTCTGGACGACCCGCGCCTCGGCGCTTCGAGGCCCGTTGTTGGGCAGCGAAGCTTCGTTCTTCACCAGGACGAAGCGGACGTTCTCCTGCTCGTCCCCCCACGCGCTCCACAAGCGGAGGATTTTGGTCTTGTTGGGTAAAATCCTCTCGAAGCCTCTCCACTTCTCCACCACGCAGTAGGACTGCGGGGAGCCGGACAGCATCGCCGCAGAGACGCCCTGCTGCAGGTTCTGGTCCTCCAGCAGGACTTTGATGATGTCGGCGCAGGTGGTTCGCTTCGTGAGTCCGGAAACCAGCTTCTCCTCCCGGCAAACCCATACCGAGATCTTCCCCTCCTCCGGCTCCATCTCTGGATCAACTCCGAGAGGAAAAAAGTTCAGCTGAATCCTCCCGGTTTGTGCGACTAAGACAAAGTTTTAAAAAAAATGTCTGCACCGATTTATTTGTTTTTGTTTATAATTAAAACTCAAACTGACGAGATGCGAAGATGTGAAAGAATAATCCGAACAGCAGGTCTCATGGCTGCCTCGCGGGTCCCGGAGTCCAGTCAGCTTCGGTTCCCATGAAAACGCTCCTTTGGTGAAGCGGCATCCTCGCGCGGACTCTCAGAGGTGCGTCTGCGGGACTTCACGCCTCTCTCCCCGCCAGACTGCTGCTCCAGAGAGGAGAGGAGGAGAAGCGCGTCCTCGCATTAGGACAGGCGGCTCCGCTGTGCGGGACGGAGCGGGAGGCTGCTGGGAGGCGGGGACGCGCCTCCCCTCCTCCCGGCCTCGCAAACGCCCTCCCTCACCTCGCCCACACACACACCCGCACCCACACAACGAAAGTTGACTTTTCTAAGTACCAGGTGGAGGAAAGGTCGACACAGCAGCTGCCTCTTTTCACTGAGCGTGATTTGATGATGAGGATTTTGCGTTTAGGTGACGTTACAATAAATTTATTCATCTGCACGAGGAGAAACAGAAAGAACATCCACAAAAGTGTTATTGATCAGCTTTTATTTCTGTTTTGCTCTTTTTAGTTTTTCCACTTTAGAAGAAAGGATTTGTTTCTATATAAATGTAAATATACAACATAAACTGGAAATATTAAGCATGCTTCAAACTGGTTTTGCGCTGATGTTGGAACAATCCTGCAGCTGAACAGCAGGTTCTCTGAAACTTGCAGAGTTCAGATAGAAACACACGTTTCTGTGAGAAACAGACTCTTTTACAGCTTTGGCTGAAAATATTTCATCATCCCACCTTAAGACATGGGTTTAGACATTTTCAGGACTTTCCCAGCACAAACTGAACAGACTGTCTTTGCAGTTCTGTCAGACTGTCAGTCATTTGGGTTGGAGTTAAATAAAATAACAGGCTATATCACTTCACTGGGAAATTAGTCCCCTGCATTTAAGCCATGGCTGCCCTTACCAAAAAGAAGTATTCTTTAGATACACACCATTAAGTATAGTCAAGTATAGCAAAGTATATCCTCCAAGTGTACTTTTATTTACCAAATACACTGATACCAGTGTACTAGCAGTATACTAATAAGTACAGGTACTGCCCAAAAATTTGAATATGCGGAAAAAGTTAATTAATTTCTGTAATTCAACTTAAAAGTTGCAATTTACATCTTCTATAGACAAATAATATGCAAATAAATATATTTCAAGCTTTTATTTGTGTGGATGTTGCTGATTAGGACTTGCAGCTTAAGAAAACCTCAAATTCAAAAACTAAAAAAATTAGAATATTGCATGAAATCAATTATAAAAGATTTTAAAAGCAAAAAAGTTGGGTCCCCGACACGGCACTCATGTGAACCACTGTGGACCCTTGAGCAAGGTCCTTAACTCCCCCACCAACTGCTCCCCGGGCGCTTTAAATAGCAGCCCACTGCTCTCAGGTTCAACCTGAGATGGGTGAAAATGCAGAGAATGAATTTCCTAATTGGCCCGCTAATTGGGATTAATGAAGTATATAAAAAAAAAGCTCCAGTATTGTAGCTCAGAGTGTCTCATTCTAATCAGGTAAGTAATCCAAAACACCTCCAAAAGTGCCCTGAGCCTTTAAAAAAAGTCCCTGTCTTGGTTTAGAAGAATTCACAATCATGGGGAAGACTGCTGATCTGACAGTTGTGCAGAAAACCATCATTGACTCCCTGCACAAGGTGGAAAGACCCAAAAAGTGATAGCAAAAGAAGCTGGATGTTCTCAGAGTGCTGTCTCAAAGCACATTAATGGACAGTTAAGTGGAAGGAAGAAGTGTGGAAGAAAACGGTGTAGAAGCCGGAGGGCTGACAGCAGCCTGGAGAAGATGGTCAGTGTTAAGTTTCCCAGTCTGTGATGACCTGGGGTCCATGTCAGCTGCTGGTGTTGGTCCTCTGTGCTTCATCAAGTCCAGCATACATGCAGCAGTCTACCAGGACATTTTGGAGCACTTCATGCTTCAGCAGACCAGCTGTATGAGGATGCAGACTTCATCTTCCAGCAGGACTTGGCACCTGCCCACACTGCCAAAAGTACAAAATCCTGGTTCAACAACCATGGGATCACCATGCTTGATTGGGCCACAAACTCACCTGACCTGAACCTCATCGAGAGCATGTGGGGTATTGTCAAGAAAAAGCTGAACGGGAAGAGACAAAACAACAAAGAAGATCTCAGGGCTGTGATGGAAGCATGTTTGTCTTCCATAACACCTGAGATATGCCACAAGCTGGTAGCATCCATGCCACGCCGGGTTAAGACAGTCATTCATGCAAAAGGAGCCAAACCAAGTATTAAGTACAGATACAAGATTTTACTTTAGGAGGCCTGATTTTTTTGCTTTTAAAATCCTCTTATAATTGATTTCATGCAATATTCTAATGTTTTGAGTTTTTGAATTTGAGGTTTTCTTAAGCTTCAAGTCCTAATCAGCAAAATCCAAACAAATAAAAGCTTGAAATATATTGATTTGCATATTATTTATCTAAACAATATGTAAATTGCACATTTGAAGTTGAATTACAGAAATAAATGAACTTTTTCAGGATATTCAAATTTTTGGGGTAGTACCTGTATACTTCTTGGAACTGAATTGGCCAACTTTAAGTTTTTAAAAGTACACCTTCAAGTATACTGAAAGTAAATCTGTTATTTACTCATACCAAAACTTCAAGGTTACTTTTACTTTTAGAAAGTACACTTTTAAGTAGAGTAAAAGTAATATAAACTGGGGGTTTTCAAAGTGCGAGAGAGAGAGCCCCTAAATCTTACAAGACAGGATTTAAAAACATGATAGAATCTTACAGTACGATGAATGTACTACTATTAAAGGATATAATTTAATCAAGTTTAAATATAAGTATAACCTAAATATACTTAAACTTCTAGTATATTTATGAGAAAATGCCAAGTGAACTTTATGTACTTATCAGAAATATACTTAAACAGTAAATTGAAGGTATACTGTCTTATTTAAAGGTTAAAATTAGAATACTTAAAGCATACTTGCATATACTACTTTTTGGTAAGGGTGGGGAGAGCAGTAAGCTGCAGGTGACGGGGGTAATTTATGATATAATGTGTATGGTTTACTTTGAATTAATGAAAAAATATTCATCCATACTTTACCACTTAGTCCAGTTCAGGGTCACGGAAGCTGGAGTCTCCCAGCAATTATCAGGCGGGTACAGGGCCAACACAGACAGCACTCACTCACACCGGGGGGGTTTACAGTGACCAGTTAGTCTAACGTCCTCGGATGGTGGGGGGAAGCCCCGCCTCCCCTGGGGAGCCGAGGCTCAAACCGCCATGCAGCCAAGGAAAAAGCATTTAGCGTCATTTTATTTGAAATATTGGTAAAACTTCCAGTAGCCTATGTCTCAGAGCGATGCAGAAATTCTACCTAGTTGGCTTTACTTAAAAAAACCACTCAAACTTGTTGCGTATTGAAAACTGAGTATTCAGTAACAGGAGTGATTAAGTAGAATCATGGTTTAAGTTTGCAGACCTTCTTTGAACTTGATAAATGTGACTACGCTGTAAGTGAATGAGGTTGTGGAGGAAACTTTATGTGATTGATTTCACAAAAATTAGATGAGATGCTTCACACAAACTTCATTTTAACCTATTTTGTTCCTGCATGATGATTTCAAATTCATCTAAAGGGGGGTACACACTCCAGGATTCCTGAGACCTTCACAGACGTAGAGACCACACACTTGATTACCAAAGACAAATCGCACAAGATTTCTCTCTTCTGATCATATAGTGTGGAGTGTACTCTACGGAGAACACCCCACACGAACTGATTCATCAGCAGAGAATCGGCTAGTTTACTGTCAACAGCCCAAATCTCGCGATATCAAACGAGACTTCATGACGAGACTTTAGCATAAACAAACAAAGCGGACTGTTCAGCCTCTTACACCGTGGAAAAAAAACACACATACATAGAAAAAAGATTGTGGAAAAAGTCCTGGAGATGCCGGGGATGTGGCTGGATGGCACGAGCGGCGAGTTGGAGGTGAATAAAAATGACCACAAACATCAGACATCTTGGAGAGCAGGGCTGTGAGCTACAGTCGTCTGCTCTTTGACCGTGTCTCAATCCACGCACTTTCCTGAGTGCACTGGAATTCAGGGCATAGTGTGCACTGTGTACTTCGTCTTTAGTGCACACTATTGTCGCTAAATGCTGACCCAAACAGAGCACTGCACTTACAGGAAGTGACGGACTAGCATTGCCTGCTAACATGAGCTAACTCTACTGAGCTGGTATAACCGCAGCCTCAAACACACGACCAGATCATAACTGTCATCAGGGAGTGAACAGCTTGTTAGCCACAATATACATTAGTAATTATGTCTTAATCATTTCATAAACGTTACTTAAATCAGTACAATACCGCCTCCAATGCAGCAGGGGTCACCACCGCTTCGTTCACCGCCATTATAGACCTTTTTCACACTTCCTTGTTTTTTGACCGGAAATACTTAACGGGCGAGGATCTTAGCTTCCGACGACAGTGTCTTAAGCTGGAAAGTCAAGTCATTGCAGCGCACCAGGCTGTTTTTCTTTTGCTCTGAAGCAGTCCAACATCCATTTCCAGGACTTTTCAACATCCATCGATGACAGACATTAATAGGGACGGAAAAACCGAAGCGTCATTAAACGCCGAGTCATTTTGACACGACTGCCGTGAGCACAGACTGTTATACTGAATGCAACCGCATCGATCCCTGCTGGAAACATTTGACACGGTCAGAGAGCAAAAATAAAATAAAATAAATACAATAAAATGATGTCCTTAACTCTTGCCTCAGTCCTTACTGTTTTCATCCATTAGTGTTAAAGCAGAAGAAAAGAGTTTTTACATTTTTGTCCTTGCATGCATGGAGATAGTTTTACTGTGTTGTGTGAAGTCGTGGCTGCTGTCATCTGTGGATCTTCATGGTGGACTGTGTTGAACAGCAGCGCATGATGCTGCTTTGTAGCCATGGATTAATGTTCTCACGTATGTTATGAGAGGCTGAGACGAGCCAGTTCGGGTCCAGCGATCTTTTACTGGACCCGAACTGCCTCGTCTCAGCCTCCATTATAACATACGTGACTGGTAACCCACAGCTGTACTAGAATAATACATGTATGTTACTCAAAGCTACAACAGAAGCATGTTAAATAAAAGCCACCAAACATACAGAATATTATTAAATTTTATTTCAAACTCAGAATGAACCACGATCTCCTGCAGTTTAACACGTTACAACGATATTCTACCATCTGTGATCCTTATTTTGTTCACGGTCATTTAAAAACAATAATTTTGAAATCAGAGTGATCAGGGAAGTTTGACCAAACCTATATAATCTTTAAAAAGAAAAAAAAAGCATTATTTCAGCAGAGGCGATAATTTAGGAATTATACGTTAATTTGTGGACATTATGCACGTACTGGATGCATTAATAACACCTGCATGGTCTTGCTTTATTTTATGTCAATGTTATCGGAGCGGCTCTGCAAATTTCATTCTAATCTGATGCTTTCTTATGTCAGAAATGATTATGATCGCGAGGTAAACCTCCTCTATAAACATTCGGTTTCGGACGTGATTGAATTACATTCAAAGCTTGGTATCTTAACAAACTCCCTCTCTTTAAAATCCCGTGAGCAGCTCAACACATGCAGATGACAAAACGATGCATCGTTGGTCACATGATCGAAACAATGCAGGCTAAACTTCTGGTTCTGAAGATTGAGGCAGAGTCGAGTAAGCGGGCTCAAATGTAAAATCCAGAGTGGAAACATGATCCATTTTTGACGTTTGACTGAAGTCTGGCCCTCACAGGAAGACCGGATTCTCGCCCGTTACGTACTTCCGGTTTTTGTGAAAAAGGTCTATTCAGCTCTGAAAGCAGTTCAAAAGTCCCGCCTCTTCCACTACGTCAGCAACATGGCGTCAGTTTAGTGCGAGTAGTGTGCTTCGTTCTGCCCTGCATTTTTGGGCGTGATTAGGGCAACATCCTGGTACTTTCAGTGCACTGAGTTTTTGGTTTAATTGACACCATGTGTGCACTACACACTCACAAACAGTGTTTGAAGTGCTCAAGTGCACGGATTGGGACACAGCCTTTGTTTTTACTTCCTTTTCCGTCACTCAGCTGTTAGTCAGCTGTAGCTTTTGCGTCTTGATTGACTGTTGTTCCGGGAGCCTCCGCTGATTTCCCAATGAGAGCAGTGTTTTTGATTTTCAGCTCAGACAGCTGAACACTGCGTGTTCGGGTCCATTCAGAACACCTCACACACACCAGGATTTCTAGTTGCAAATATTAAACATTTTTATTTTCTACGAACTCTCCTTCCGAGCAGATCGGACCAGACAAAATCACTCTTAACGCACCCCACACCACAAGACGATCAGATGCAGTGTTTTTTGCAAACATCCGACAATCTGACCTTTGCTGGCTTTGATTGTAAGGGGAAGATCGGGACATAAATCAGGGCTAGCTTCCCTGTAGTGTGTACCCGCTTAAAGTAATTGATGAACTCAAAATTATTCTTGATATAGAAAGAAGTTTTTCTTAGTGGGTTTTAGCCATAGACCCTTAATAGAGATGGACGTAGTATCCGATTAGATTACATCTGAATAGAGCAAAGTGAACCCAATACAGATATTTTCTGATATCACATTTTAATGCAGATATCGGCCGATAATATTGGACATCACTAATCAAGACGTGAATTTCTTCTTTATTTAAAAGGTAAAGTGATTAAGAACAACTGACATATAGAGGTAAAGTTGGAAAAAAGCAATTACTTCAAATGCCAAGCTCAGTTGTGAGTGTACGGTGGCCGTCAGTGGCCCAAATTCTTCCAGACATAAACCTGTTTTCATCTGTGAATGGATCCTGAAGCTTCCGGTCAGCGATGACGGCACCTCATCATGTTATATGTTACTTATCCCAAACGGGGCTGTAGCTCCTATCAAACAAAACCAGTATGCAGCTCAGACTTGTTTGACCATTCAGGGACACCATAGTAAAATGGTGGCACAAATATGACAGCTGCCATGTATGCAGACCCACAGCAAGTAGAAACAGTCGTCCTCAAAATTATTCATCCTTTCAAATTAAAGAAGGAAAAGAATCAGCTGAAATTGACAAAAGTAATAATAAATGAAAATTCTATGAAAATCATGACATTGATTTTTTTTTTTTTGTTATACTTGTATGATCCCCGAGGGGAAATTGGGGCTCTGCATTTTACCCATCTCTGTACTGTGAGTATCAGAGAGCAGTGGGCTGCTACTTAAAGCGCCCGGGGAGCAGTTGGTGGGGGGTTAAGGACCTTGCTCAGGGGTCGTGTCGGGGACTCTAACCCGGGTCCTCCGCGCCAAAGCCCACAACGCTACCACTCGGCTACCCGCTCCCCCTTTTTTTCAAATAATTAAATATTAATTTAAATTAATTTAATTCAAATTTGAATTAATTAATTAATTAATTAAAATTAATTCAAACTACAATTTTGAATTGTAGTTTGAAAGAAATTTTAAAAAACAAACACAAAAAATAAAACAACTAAACAATCACGATGAGGCTCTGAAGCTAAAATTTTATTGGGTAACACTGAATCAATCACTGCAATCAGGTGTTTTCTCTAATGTTCAAAAATACGTCTGCACCTGTTGACAGGTATTTTGGTCCATCGTTCGTGGGAAAGGTGCTGTAATGTGTCTGGGACAGTTTTTTTAAAATTATCATTTCCAACCACAATTTAAAAGCAATATTTTATTTACTAAATTATAATTTTGTAAAAAAAAAAAATATATATATATATATATATATATATATATATATATATATATATATATATATATATATATCATTAGTTCCTTTAGATTTTTGTTATTTGGATTCCTATTGTGAATTTAGCATTTTCTTTAATTAGAGGGTGTGAATAATTTTGAGAACAACTTTATAAATGGCTCATTTTTAAGAGGAATAAAAACAAGTAGTTTTAGTGCACTGCAAAAACTCAAATTTTACCAATTTTTTTTCTCATTTCTAGTCAAAATATCCCATCACACTCAAAATAAGACACAATTGCCTAACGAGAAACATTTCAGTGAGATATAGGAACTTGTTTTAAGACAATGCATCTTAGTTCAAGAAATCTTATCAAGAACATTTTGCTTGTTCTATTGGCAGAATTTTTTGCTTATCATAAGCAAAAATAAAGAAATAGATAAATAAATCTTGGCCACTCTTGAAATAAGTGAAAAAAAAATGCTGTCAATCAATCAACAGAGTGTGTTCAGTGGGAGTCTGCATCAGGTTCGCTGCAAGACAGAGAGATACAGAAATTCACTCCTACCAGCAGCATCACCTAGAAGAACAAAACTGACTATTATTATTATTGTATTACTATTTCATATATGTTATATTGTAAAAAAAAAAAAAAAAAAAAATAGTGAAGTTTTTTTTACAATATTGAATTTCCCTTCTGGGATAAATAAAATATTTTTCATTCATTCATTTGAGTTTTCGCAGTGTGAAGCATTACCAATAGAAATAGCAGTTTTATGATATATTAGATTTTTCTGTCATTGCTCTTTAAGATGAAAACTCTTGTGAGCTCACTAGTTGATGCACCAGAAGAAGATTCCTCCTTTGATTCCCGGCCAGCGGGAGTCTCATGTGTTTGCATACTTCTGAGATTACAGAATATGCTGGATTTCTGCACTAGTTCCAGAAAACTTCTCCGGTCATGTTTGCTTGCATCTCTGCAGACGGTTTCCCTGGATACCAGAATATTCAGAGGTGGTTTCGGTCGTGTCCACAGCTCCACACAAACCTGACACGATGAGCCCAGGTTACAAAGCGAAGAGCTGAACGTGAAACCCAGATGAAGCTGTGGCCCTGCTTTGTGTTCAGCATTGTCTCTGTAATCTCCACTTGGCTGAATGTTTCAGAGCTCAGCTGGACGGAGCATAAAGCAGAAGGAAATCCATCTATTACACCCTGCAGAGACCTGACATAATGTCTGACCCCGTAAGCTGCTCTTTCAACTGGTTCAGGGCAGAATATGATCACTGAAACTCTAAAGGATTTTTCAGCCTTTAACAGAGTTTAGTTGTGTGTTGTGCGTTTTACATGAACCGGCAGTGTTGATCCCACCACACAGCATTAGTGCGTCTGCATGCTGCAGCCTCCGTTCAGGCCACATTTGTTGGGAAAATAATGACTTAGAAAAGCATCTGGGACTGTGAGTGCACACACTTAGACGTGAGCATGCATGCATAAATCAGACACAAACAATCAGCGTTACTTGTGTGTGCATGTGCGCACATTGTGGGCATGCATTACAAACTAGGTTTGGATTAAGAGGATTGTCGGTGCTGCATCTGTGGATGTGAGAGAGTGCAGATTGTTTCTCTTATCTTTGATCTCATTTCCCGTGAGGTCACCTCATGTGTCTGACCTGCGGGTTCATCATTGGCTGCTTACATTTGGTTCTTTCAGTGTTTTAACATCAGAAATGTGACCACAGAGCCACTCGTGATATTAAAGAAAGGCTTCTTGAGGATTTTCTTCCTTGCTGGTTTAAAGATAAATCCTACACGAGGAGGGAATCGTCTGTAGGAAGTTCCCTGAGCTGGGATGATGGGGAAAACTGGGTACCTGATGACAGTCATGGAGCTTTTATGGTTACCTTGGAGTGTGGCGCCCTCTGCTGTCCAAACAGGAAACTGCACTGGACTGTTTCATGCTTTGTAATTCTGGTTACTTATTTTTGAGCAATTGTGACACACTAATCCTGCCCAGCGTCAGCAACAATAGAAGCTACATCCATTTCCTATTGTTACTTTCTCTGTTAGCCAGACGCACACAGACACCCTCCTACTTTAGTCCTGGCAGCTGCTGGGTTCTGGCGAGCCACCTCTGCCTCGGTGCTGCGTGCCACATTTTGTTTGGTGTTCTGGCCGTGCAACGTGTCAGCATTCAGACCACATGTGGATCATGTGTGGAAACCTGGGCTTTGGCTGGAAAAGGACCTGATTTAGTCTCAGCGCTGCTGTGGTTGGCCCGGAGCCTGTCATGGTGTAGCTACCTGGGCCAGATCATTTCTGCAGTCCTGCCAGGTTTTATGGCATCAGGCCAGAATATTTTGGTTTCCTGGTAACTGAGTTGATCCAAGATTTGAATAAATGTCTCTGTGTAGCAGGAGAAAGGCAGTAAATGTTTCTCATACTTAAGGAGAGGCACTACAGGTAAAAACCTCGTTTTTTCGTCACCTGCTCAATTTTGAGATTTTGGTTGTTTCCCTCCAACATGTTTTCTTTCAGACTAGTGTAAAATAAAAAAAGTCAAAAATAAACATTTTAGGAGTTTATTTCATGATACTTTGATGCACCCAAATCTCCTTAAAATGCAGCTAAAGTTGGTGTTTTTGAACAGAGCGCAGCACCGTGGTGCTCGTCTGAACCCCGTCACGTCTGGTGTCGTTGGAAACGTCTCCTTTTCCTGAACGATGTCATCTCAACCAAACTTGATATTTCCAGCTCATGGATCTGATTGGATCTGATGTCTGTAAACAGTGTTACAGAACAAAAATGTGGAGAATTTTACAATCCAAAACTTCACAGGCTGCTTTCTCAAAAATCAGTTTTTTTTTTTTCTCATATTCCGGATAAAAAAATCTCCACTTCAGGAGCACTTACAGAAACCAAACTTTCAAGTTTTGCTCCTGACTGTATTTCTAAAGTTTTTACTGAAGGATTTTTTAATGTCTCATTCACAGCCTGATTTACAGAACATTTTGTCCCAAAATTATGCCAAAAAATGATTTTTTTTTTCTGGTTGCTAACAATATATTCTAAATTGTGAAATGATCTATAGAGATATCCAAAACCCCTCTGTAAAAACTTTTGACCTTAATATTTGAACAAAATTGAACAAAAAGAAACTTAATTCTGTGTTTAGATTTTTTTTCCCTAGAAATGTCTGCAAGTTAGCACATTTTTGGCTATATAACATCTCATTTGCATATTTAAACATAAAATTTCAGAAAACTTGCAATACAAAAAATGATAGCCCTGATGTGAGGAATAAACCAGGAAAGTTTCACGGTGATACCAGTTAGTTAAATTTTTTACCCTATTTGCCTGGAGTGTCTCGCCTTGAAAAATAAACATGAAGACATTTTTGTTAAATTTAAATCAAATGATTAAAATATTCAAAGCTGTTGGCTGTATCAAAAGATGATACTACCTGCATGTTTCATGCATCACAGTGTCTAGATCAAGGGGCAAACTCCGCCTCAGAACAGTGAAGCTCTCTTCCGCATTGTATATAGTGTAATCCTCCCTTCATCCGCTAGGGGCTGGCTCCAAGAGCGAGCAAATCCCCATAGACTCCCATGTTAAAACGCCAACTTCACAGCAGAAATAAACAGGTTTACAGCCTGGTTCAAAAAATCATTTTAGGTGTATTAGGTCAAGTTTACCTTCATGTCAACTGTGAGGGGGTGAATTTTTTTTTATAACTCATTCGTTTAGATGTTGTTTATTCTTCAAATTACACATAATTAAGGGTGTATCCTTATGATTGACATGCGGCAGACCGGAAGCTCCGCCTGCCGACCGGAGGCTCCTAGTTAGCTCCTTCTTTGCTCTTAATAAGGTCTCAGTTTGTTACAGAGTCGCACAACGGCGGTGTTTAGTCAGCGAATTGCAAGTCTAAGCATGTCTTACCTTAACCATGCCGCTTAGGGGGCTTATCTTTGTTAGCTCCTCTTATTTTCGTGTTAGCTCAGTTAGCGTTTAGCCCACAGTACGTCAGCTGTCAATCATTTGCCCCGCGGCCGCGCTGTGCCCATTTTAGGATTTTCCTGGAGTGACGACGTACGTGACACGGCAAGATGGCGACGGTAAGACACACCCAACTGGCTTCACATTTCTCTATTCAGAAGAGACCGGAAGCTACGTCCAGTAATTATATACAGTCTATGGTCTAGATGCAGCTGCATCATGAGAAAAGTAAAACATGTCTGGCTTCCTAAAACACTGATGCTTAAATATTGTTAGAGAGCAAATATCTACCAACATCTAATGAGGATATGCAGGTATCCTCTAATTATTCATACCTCCAATTAAAGAAAAGGATCAATTTACAGTAATTCAAATAACAGGAAACTGAAGAAACTAGTAATTTTTTTTTTTTAAATTGACAAAATTATAATTTAGTGAGATAGAATATTGCTTTTGAATTTTGGTTGAAAATGATAATAAGAAACAAACAAACAAACAAACAAAACTGTCCCAGACATTAGTGCACCTTTTCCATGAAGAGTGGACCAAAATACCTGTCAACAGGTGCAGACGTCTGATTGGACGTCTGAACTAAAATTTTGTTGAGCAACACTTTGAGGCAATCGCTGCAATCAGGTGTTTTCTGTAACATCCAATCAGACGTCTGCACCTGACAGGTATTTTGGTCCACTGTTCATGAGCAAGGTTCTCTAATCGGTCTTGGGCAGTTTTGTTTGTTTATTTTTTAAATGATCATTTCCCAAATAAAATCCAAAAGCAATGTACTTTCTCACTTAAATATGTTATTGTAAATTTTCATTTATTATTAGCTTCTTGTTCTTTGAATGACTTTTGTGAATTTAGCCTTTTCTTTAATCTGTAATGGGAGGGTATGAATAATTATGAGGACGATTGTAAAAACAATGCTGGCTTGAAATGATTTCTGATAGAAATGTTAAACACAAAATGTTAATTTTTTTTTTTTAAGGTTTTAACCTCACAAAGTTAGAATCCACAACTCTAAAACAACACTGAAAGTCTCAGATAAAGACAGAAAAACAACCTAATGCTTCATTGTGTGACTTGTAAAGTTTGGAAGTTTTACTTCTGCTCAGGTATTTCTGTCCTCTGTTCATGAGCAAGGTGCTCTACTTGGTCTGAGACAGTTTTACTTTTAAAAAATAAATTATTTTCAACCACAATTAAAAAAAAAATATTCCATTTCACTAAATTATATTATAAATTTTTATTTATACTTAGTTTTCTTATTTGAATTATTATTGTGAATTTAACTTTTCTTTAATGGAAGCGTATGAATATTGAGGACGACCGTATAAATACATGATGAAGCTCATAAAAGATTAAAATCCTCAAGAATAAGTAATAAAAAAACAGCGATGTTGAGAGGCATAATTCCTGTTGTTAAAGAGAGTCATTGCAGTGGGGACGAGAGCTCTTTTATAGATGTGGGAGTCTGTAGGGTCCGCCGGATCAGATCAGGATGGTTTTCCTGATCACAGAGCGGTGATGCAGGTCAGACAGAGGAGTCTGTGGTGAACCGATGGTTCTGCTGGCCTGGTTACCGATACGGGAGAGTTCTGCGTTGTGTTTGGCAGAGATGGAGCTGTAGGATGACATATTAATGAGTGAGGTGTGAACCAGAGTTAAAATGCTTCCGCTGATATGAAAAGTTCTCCATTTCCTGAGCAGGTGAACGCGCTGTTGTGCTTTTTTGTAGATGTAGTCACCGGCGTCAGTTTCCATTACAAGATATTTAAAATATAAAACCAAAATGAACCCGTGAGTGTTCTAAAAAAAGATATGATAGAATTTAAAATCCTAAAATAAAAAAATGCAAATGTGTAAATTACTTTTATCCACAGTAAAAGCATTTTATGTTTTTTCTACTTATGTATCTCTTAGTCCATCTGTTATTATGGACATTTGCATAAATTTCCTGAATTCCTGTATTCCTATTTTCCACGTAGCTGACAGATTTGTGTTTAAATAAAAATAATAAATAGAGAAATAAACGGGTATTATTGCTTTTGATATGAACATGTCATGATCTTTTTCATTTTACACTGAGAGAAAGTCAATTTCGTGTCAGAGTTGTAGACTTTGGTAATGACATGGGACCAGAACATGTTGCGTATCGTCATGGTAACGAAATTTATCCAGTATCCTTAACTGGCTTCATTCATCCTTGGTGTATGTGGTGCAAAGCGTTGGGAGCAATAACCTCTGTAGGACCATCAAGTTAGTTTTAACTGAAAAACCGATTCAGGCGAGGAAAGACTTGCTTTATTTTTAACCCCTTAAAACCAGAAATTATTAAGTTTTATAAAAAAAAAAAATACAAAGGAGGAAAAACAAAAACTGGAACAAAACAAACAAAAAAAAGAGTTTAATATCAAACAGATACAGTCGTCCTCAATATTATCCATACCCTCCAATTAATTACATTTACAATATTACAATAGTAACTTGGAATAACAAAAAAACTAAAGAGGCTAATGATAAATAAATAATAAATAAAAATTTACAAAATTATAATTTAATGAAAAAATATTGCTTTTGAATTGTGGTTGGAAATAATAATAATAAAAACAAAAAAAGAAAGTTGTCCCAGACACATTAGAGCACCTTCCCCATCAACAGTGCACCAACATACCTGTGAACAGGTGCAGACGAGTTTCTGAACATTAGAGAAAACACCTGATGCAGTGATTGTCTCAACAACGTGTTAGCTTCAGGCCCCATTATGCTGGTTTACTTTACTGGTTTTATTTTTGTGTGTGTGCGTTTGTTTTTCATATTTTCATTGAACCACAATTCAAAATTATTTTCATAGAATTTTTATTTATTATTACTTTTGCCGATTTAAACTTGTTTCACTGACAGCTGATTATTATTCTTTAATTGGAGGGTATGAATCATTTTTAGGACATACGTAAATAGCAAATAAAGATAAATATGTAAATAAAAGTGAATAAAAGCAAATGAATTAATAAGATGGAATATCTTGATGTAAAGAAATAAAATAAAAAAAAAGTCAGAAGTGGTTTGATGCAGATTTGCAACACCAGGTGTTAAAGGGTTAAAACTAGATCAAAGTTCTTTCCAGCTCTGCTTTTAACTCATTTTACTTTTCTAAATGGAGTTGTGTGAAATGTTAATTTCATTTCGTTGACTCCCTGAATACTTGCGTCCGTGTAGGAACAAAGTACATAAAGTTGTGTATAAAAATCCAGAACTTATTCATGACTGGAACAGCTTTAATCAGCTTTGGGCTTTAAGCCCTTTATTCATTTATTTATGGAGAATAACTCGCTCTTCTGTGAGTTCTGAAAAGAGGTTTGATCCTCACGTCTGAATCTCTTTAAACTTCAGTCTGGTAAGCATAAAATAAATAAAATATATTACAAAAAAAAAGAAAAGAGGGTAAAAATCCTTTTAATACAATTAGGCCAAAATAAATGAAAAGCAAAAAACTGGATTATTAGAAATAAAAAGAAGAAACGTGCACAGTTTAGAACTGACCATTTATTTAAACTGAATAGCATATGCGTACAAAGTCTCTACAAAGCTAGAAAATATCTAACATACTTTTAGCCATGAGGGGGGTAAAGTTACAAAGCAAAGATCAGACCCTGTGCAGGACCAATACACAAACATTACTACTGTAGCTTCTGGGTTCTTCTAAATGTACTCTCTTCTTCACAAAATAGGATAAACATTAGAATATCAAAGATATACACAACATCTGTAATAAACGTTATTGTCACTTTTATACAAAGCACCTTATCAAAACCCTCAGTGCACACACACACACACACACACACACACACACACACACACACACACACAGATGTGCTGCACCAGAGCGAAAAGATTCAAGGCCATTCTGGGATTGATTACAGACAGGATCTCTGCGCCGCGCGTGTCCAGACTATCAGATAAATATTCAATTTACACGAACAAGACGACAACAAGAACACAGACGACGATGAGAAGCTCCACGGTCTGAACTCTGCAGGACACGGCGAGGATGTCCTCGGGTTGGTTACAGAGACAGATGTTTCCACCCAGTCACAGCTCAAACTGGTCTTTCCACGCGGGTCTTCCTCAGTATGCCGGCTGAGGTGATAACAGGGTCCATGTTAGCCTTTAAAGGCTTTTTTTTCTTTCCCCAGCAGCTTCTCAGCTCATCCCGCTCGTATTTCATCACTTCTCTGTCTGTACCATCGTCACATGACGACTGTCTTTGGTAGGTGGGTGGTAGACGATGTCCAGACAGTCAGCACTGCAGCGACAGCCGCTCTGTTAGCTTATCACCTGCACGTTACACGTTGGTGCTCCAGTGTAAAAAGCTCTGCAGTCTGTCTGCAAACAAGTTACCGCAGAGCGAGACAAAACTCACCGACGGGCGAAAGCTCAGGCGGGTTAAAAGGTGAAGTCACAGTTTACAGCACAAACTGGCCGAGGATGTCTCAGTGTCTCATGTCAGGTCTGAAGTTTGGATCTTCTGGACATCGCAAAGCGCCACGCTGGTCATACTGGAAACACAACCCTGGGAGTTTTGGCATCTTTCCGATCAACGTCTGATGTTCTTTCATTTGTGACATATAAAAGCTCTGGGCCTCATTCATGTGCATGCTTGTGACTGTCTGCTGGCGTTACAGGGAAAATAAAAAATCTTGCATATTTGCTGCAAGTCTGTCAGGAATGAGGGCTGAAGTCATGAACACCTCAGCTGACGTGATTGGTGAACAGATCTGGCCGACTTTACCAGCTGGTGGTCCTCGGCTGCATTTTCATGTCTTGCTTTGAGAAAATTGATACCACTATCGTCTCTTTACGGTAAATATTTACCTATTAAACAGTTAAAAACTGTAAAAATCCACCTTAAAACTGCTGTTAGAAGAGAGTTAAACAGACTTCCAGCTAATTTTGGTTAGATACTTTAGTGGACGTCTTGATCTGTTTGCATTTAACCCAGATTTTAATCAAGATTAGTGGTCACCACCGACTACTTTCAAGGCAGATTCTTTGATTTAGCTGTAATTCCTAAATAATCCCACAGGATTGCCTCTCCTTACATTTCTGTACCCGGCTGCTTCCTCTATGACATTCTACAAGAATCTTGTTTGCAGCCCGAAGACTTTCATATTCATAAATCTATATTTAAGATGCCGTTTTCCTGCAGAGCATCAATGCAACGAATAAACATACAGTCTCCTCAAAATTATTCATACCCTCGAATTAAAGAAACAGCTAAATTCACAATAGTAATTCAAACAACAAGAAACTAAAGAGACTAATAATAAATAAAAATTTACAAAATTATAATTTAGTGAGAGAAAATATTGCTTTTGAGTTATGGTTGGAAATAATAATTAAAAAAAAACAAAATCAGAAAACCTTTCGCATGAACACTGGACCAAACAACCTGTCAACAGGTGCAGACGTCTGATTGGACGTTACAGTAAACAGAAATTGGAGTTTGCTTTAGAGGATGTGATGTTTTCTCTCAGACAGAGCAGACGATAGTGGTATCAATGTGAGCTCAACACTGACGAGGACTGTGTGGAAAAAAGGATGCTTTCAGACTTGCGTTGCGGAACATGAGCGGCAAAGTCCATCGTCTTTTCAAACATGCAACTTCTTTGCGGACAAATGCTGCGTTCCATTTGAACTCGGAGGTGGGAAATTCCCAGTTCCGAGTACGCAGTTTCAACTGGAACAGCCCTCCAGGTGGAATTCCTCACTCGGAGAGTCGGACAGTCCTGCCACCTCCGAGTAAAAATTTAAAGATGGCCGCCCTGTGTTAGCAGTCGTGTTAGCAGTTGTAGAAGCTTCTGTAATGTTACATTTATTTCACTCAGACTATTTTTTGTTGCATTAAATCAGTGATACATGTGGTATTGATGGATATAGATGTAGAGGGAAGCTGTTGTGGTTTAATTTATATTTTTCATGTCGTATATGTGAACTACAATACCAGCTGTTCTAACAATGGCTAATAATAGCCTTAGCTAACACGTTGTTTGGCTAGGCTGCTATCTTATTTATGTTATTGGTCGGGTGTGACGTCACCCCCCAGTTCCCAGTTCCGAGGTAAATGGAACGCAGCATTATTGCGTCCCGGATGCTTTCAGACATCTGGAAATGTTGCGGATAAATCAGATCAGCCACGCTCTCCCTTCAACTCTGTCCGGAACATTTTCTTATGCGTTCAGCTGAAACGACGTGCCGCAACATTTCCGCTCTTATGATACGGAGTCCGGACGGTACATGTCCGCTACATCTCCGAGGTAAAAGACCGGAACGCATGTCTGAATGCAAACGTTATAAAGGACAAAGTCCGCACTATTACTGCTTTCCAGCGCAGGTCTGAGAGGGGCTTGCAGACAGTTAATACTCGGTTTAAAAAGTCCCAAAACTGCATTTTATGAATGAGGCACCAGACAGATTAGGTACATAAGCTCTTCCAACATGAAAAATGCAAACACATCTAAATACTGCCATCAAACAGCAAGCGATATGACATTTTTGGGGAAATAAAACGTATTTTTAGGACAATCTGGTGCTGGCTTTCAGCAAATGACAATAGAAACAGTTGAATATGGCTAAAGGACACTGAAAACTGAGACCAAACTAAGTGTTATTGATGTACACTAAAATTCCTTTATTTCTACACACCATCTACAACACCAAATCATCAGGACTTGAGCGAAACAGAACAGAAATGTCCACTGCTGTTTCCAGCCAAAAGGCACTTCATGCTGCAGAGCATGACACAGACGAGCCACCATACGACACCTGCTACAGAACACCAGTCCAGACACGGTTTTTGGTTTCTGGTCCATGAACGACTTTCACTCGGACAAAATGCGATGTCACAGGAGGAATTAAGGGGTTAAAAACCATTCTGGGCTGGCCAGTCCATCCAAACATGGATGCAATATAAAAAAAAATGTAAGATTTGCACACTTTTATCCACGTGGACACGTTAAGGCTCCTCTTTGCTGGTACAAATCCTGAAGAAAGCCGAGTGAAACCTCTGATATGAAACCAGATCATAAAGGGAGAGTTATACTTTAAAAGGTTTTTCTACATCAGACACCATGAATGACGTGTAGGTTTAAAATTCACAGTGCTTTTTAAAGGACTCACAACAGTATGTTTAAAATTACAACCCTTCATTCCCAGTAAAACCCAGCCAGCTGTCGCCAACTCAACCCAACTGAAACCTAAAGGGCTGCAATTCCATCCGACTCTAAATGACGAGTCACCTGTTGCACAAAAAGGTACCTGAATTTTTCAGTTATATTTTCTTATTAACATAAGTTTTAGATAATGATCGTGGAATTAAAATATAGTCTATATGCTACTATCAATAAACAATTTCCCAAAGTTTAGATTTTTTTTTTAAAGAAAAGATACAAAAAGGTAAAAATTGGATTATTTTCTTTGGGATGAACTTCTTTCTTTTGTGCAAGAGTTCAGCTCACACAGTTTGCAGTGTCTATCTGTACAAATCCTCCTCTATATTCTACTATATGATAATGCAGAAGTGTTATTTCCTCCAACAGCCACCTTCTCTGGTTATTGATGATACACAGGGTCTGACCTTACGCGTGTGCTGTTATACTGGCAGATAACGCACACTTTTGTCACAGGAAGGAGGGAAAAAATTGGGATTTCTTCTCGCTGGGTTGATTTTCCCCCCCAAAAAACAGCATATCAATTTCCATCATCACAGCAGCGAAAATTCAAATAGACTGAATGAAAGAGAGGGGGTGGGGTGGGGGGGGTGAGAGGAAGAAACCAATTAGCGGGAGACGCAACATCTCCTGGTGATACCAGAGTCAGGATGTTCTTGGGAAAACCACCCAGGTGGATTCTGATGGGTTTCCATGGCTGCACTGCCACTGTGCTTTTTTACAGCTAATGAGCTACTGATAGTCAGTTTGTCGTTAATATTTTGTGTAGAAACGCTCCTGCAGAGGAGGATCCTGCAGGATACGATGCCGTGTCTGCTGCTAATTAACATTTACCCCCGTTTTCCTACTGTGTCTTTTCTTTTTGTCCGTGAGTAGCAGTGAAAATGCAGCCACTTCCTTTCCTCACCAACTCGTTTGGCTGAAAGAGTTTTGCAGAATTCAGCTTCTTATTTTTTTAAGACATCTTTCCTCAAATGTCACCATTAATTACCAAGCAAAGGCCATAAATGTGTTTGTTAAGGGTGTGTGTTATTCCTTGATGAGTCGATAGATGTGGTGCTGTGCTCCGTGCTCGTTGTTGGACACCTCGAACACACACGCCATACACAGCAAGGTCTCCTGAGTGTCTCTGTTGCTCACCACCTGGACACACACATCAAAGGACAGAGATTCAGTTTTTCATACACAACAAAACATGCGCAGCTGAGTCCGGTAAAAGCAAATGAGAGGGTTTAGTTCAGTGGTTTTCCATGTGTCCCCAACCCAGCACTGCAAAAATGAGTGGTATGAGTTAAAGATACGGATGTTGAGAAGAATCTGACTAAAGTAAAGTAAAATAATCTACCAATGGAGTAAGATAATTGTACTTGCTCAGATTTCTTGATATAAGAAAAAATAGAGACTCCAGAACGGAAGAAATATTGTTAAACAAGTTGTAAAACTCTAACTTCAAGTCCCTTATTTAGCGAAAACCCCTCAAAACCAGCCTGGTAATGCTTCTATCAATGTTGTTCTAATTTTAAAGAAAAGATCTTAAAACATGAAGATTTTTCTTAATTTGAGAATCGCTATAAGGCTTTTTTGAAAGGCGGTACCCCGTACTGAAGAGTCAGCACCACGCTAAACCTGCCAACCGCCCACGTACCTGAATGGCGCCATGGGCCAGATAGATTAGGATGGCAGAGGAGTTGAACCAACAACCTCCCAGCTACTGGATAAGCTGCTCTACCATCTGAGCCGCTGTCTCAGACTGGTTAAGTTCACCTCTTTGCTACCAGTTCTTGAATTCCTGGTTAGTTTCTCTTGTTTTAAAATCTTTTCTGTCAAAATCGGAAAGCAGCAACGCTGGCTGCGTTTAAATGGACCCAAATACACCGATTGCTTTCAGGATGAAAATGATCCGTGTAAACGTCTCTTTCAGAATGAAAAGTGTTGTTTCACAGCAGTGGAATATTCCTTTCCCCAAAGCGATCGTGGCATCATGTAAACGCTGAATCGGAAAGCTGCGAGGTTGCGCTCTTACAGCGTATGCTTCAACAAGATGTCAACGTGCAACGAGGGACGTTTCCTCACTTTGACAGATGGCGTGAACAACGTAATTCCCTGGACAGCGACAGATCGTTTGTTTTTTACTCAAACTCCATCTCTTGGTTGTCTGCAGTAGAACTGCATGAGTATCAGCTGCTGCTGGATTAATCAGCACTTCTGCAGGAGAGTAGACGCTGTTCAACCAAATCCCATAAAACTGACGCACAGAAAACTATTAAACGTTTGAGCCCCGTTCCTGTGATAGGCCTCTGCTTTAAAACTGCATCCCCACGATGAACCCAGGATCACAGACTCTATCTGAATACTTCTGAAGTCATAGTAGAAGATGTGTAATTATCAGAATTCAGTTGTGCTTGAAAGTTTACGCCCCCTCCCATTAAAGACAGAAAAAACCAGCTGCCAGTGAAAAAAGTTTAAACTGACAAAAGTTATAATAAAAATGTTTTTAATGAAAATCCTGACACTGATTTTAAATTGTGTGAGCAGAGATATTAAAAACAAACAAAAACTAAAACAATAAAACAAACATGATGGAGCTCCTGAACTAAAATTTTGTTGAGCAACACTTTGAGGCAATCACTGCAATCAGGTGTTGCTGGTTATATCATAACTCCAGTTATATTTGGTCTATTAACACGATTTAATAACTAGTTTATAGTTTGACGTCTTCACTATCCAGAGAAGTTGGAATGGTGTCTCTATATAGCTGCGTTTAGCTGCTACGTCATCTTGAATCGGACATGCGATCTGGACGCACTGGTGCGTCCAACGGCCCCAGAGGGCTAACCATTCGGGATCTGCCCCCCAGATCACTGCAGTAACCTTTTCCTGAACATGCCGACTTGAAACTTTATCCCAGTTTTTATTTGACATTAATAAAGCAGGAAAATTGGAGACATGATGGAACAAAAATATTTACTCCATTGCAAAAACTCATATCTTAGCAAGTATATTTTTCTAATTTCTAATCAAAATATCTCATCACACTCAAAATAAGACAAAATTACATAAAGAGAAACATTTCAGTACGATATCAGATCTTGTTTTAAGGCAATGCATCTTATTTCAAGAAATCTTATCATGAAAATTTTGCTTAGGCCATAGGCAGATTTTTTTTTTTTTTTTTTTTTTTGCTTATTACAAGAATAATTTATTTATTTATTTAATTATTTATTTAATTTATTTTAAGAGTGGCCAACAATTTTTTGCTTGTGATAAGCAAAAATATTCTGCCAATGGAACAAGCAAAATTTTCTTGAAATAAGATGCATTGCCTTAAAACAAGTTTCTATATCTCACTAAAATGTTTCTCTTTAAGTAGTTTGTCTTATTTTGAGTGTGATGAGATATTTTGACTAGTAATGAGAAAAACATACTTGGTAAGTTGTGAGTTTTGCAGTGTATCAGAGCATAAAAGTGGACCGGGATGGGCAGGAGCTGCGTTTCTCACTATATTTGCTTTTTTGCCATCAGTTTGTGGCTGAATCAGATGACACGACAACAAATTCAACTCAGAGATTTGTGTGTGTGTGTGTGTGTGTGTGTGTGTGTGTGTGTGTGTGTGTGTGTGGGGGGGGGGGGGGGGGGGGTTATACATTATGTTAATAAAGTAGGTTCATGTGAAAAATAATAAGATGATATAAATGAAGTGGTGCTAAAACAGATAATAATATTTAAAATAGAAAACCTTTTATGTGGTACAATAAAGGCAAAATAAAAAGTATTTGGTGGCAAAATAAGCTCTGACCACTGAGTTAATGGCTTGCTTAACGGCTCAGTGTGGTGATTGTCCAACCTGTGTGTGGAAACAGGTGAAAAATAGCTTTTCTACACATTTAGGATGAATAAATAATTATTTTTTTAAACTGATTTCATCTTTTACTTCACCTGCAGATGTAATTTCTGCTCTTTATCAGATGAGAAACCACAACACCACAACAACTGTGCATCCTCCTCAGTTTAATTAGTCATTTTACCAGTAAAATGAAAGTTTACTCATTAATTTGGCTGAGATGATGTGAAAGCAAAACTCATTTTTAAAGGTAACCCCTGTGGAAGAGGAGCTATCGCTGCCATCAGCTGCAGGAGGAAGTATTTAAGGTGTGTGGAAGCCATGTGACACTGATGAACTCACCAGCAGAATAGTGAAGTTCTCCAGCACGCTGTTCATCATGTATTTCTCAGGCAAGTGTTTGAGCTTGTGGATGAAGTTGATCATGTATTCACACATCGGAGAACGACTGATTCTGTAGACAAAGCGTCCGTTTTCAAACCTCGCGTACTCCGTCTGCAAGACAGCAGCAACAATCAGGAGTTAAATGTAAGTGGAAATGTTGTCCTCTTCTGCTGGAGCAGGCTCACGAAGAAAACACATCCCACTGGAAAACCTGCCAAACCCATTTCTTCATTTATGAACAGCAACAAGAAGCTGTGCATCCATCCTCACCTCCACCTTCTCGACCACCTGCTTTCCGAAGGAGCAGACCTTGGTGGAGCAGGTGATGGTCATGTTCTCTGAGCTCTCGTACTGGCTGGTCACGCCGTAGAAGGCCGCGGGGTCGTCCTGCACGTTATAATTCAGGTCCGCCTGGAAGCCACAGAGGAGCAACGTCAGAGATCAGAGTCCATCAGCAGAACTGGGAGCACGAACAAGCCGTGGTTCTGCTTTCTGGGAGGGAGGTTCAGCAACAGCACCCTCTGCTGGTGGCTGAAGCCACTGCATCTGCCTGTAGTTTGCTTTAGTATCAATTAAAAGCAAAAAATAATGATTAGAAACTCATACTAAATTGTTTCTCTGACAGTTTTAAGATTTGATTTTATGCTTCTGATCATTTCTGATGATTCATGTCTAAAATTTCCCATATCTGTTTGAGATTTCTCTCTGATCCAGCACCAGTGAAGTCAACTTTTCATCAAACTTAACCCTGTTTGCAAAACATCAACATGCACTCTGTATCCATTTTCTTTAGACAACTTTAACCAGAATAAACTTTTATTTAACATGAAAAAGACATGTTATAGCTGCATTACAGCAACAATTGGAAAACCTGTGAGTGTTTGGGGTACAGATCAGTCTCATTTCCACAAATAAACCGTAGCAACAGCTGATATTTATTAAGGCATTAGCAGCTATAAAGAAGCAAAACAATATTCTGGTGTTAAAAAGCAGGAATTGTTTGATCAGAGCCGAGGGGACGCGCTGTACCTGGATTACAGGCCAGGAGAAGTGGGGAAGGGTTTGTACCGTTTGTAATGAGTTCTCAAAGGAGCACAGTGTCTCTAAGGGCTGGGAACACACACACACACACACACACACACACGCACACACACACACACACACACACACACACACACCATATGCTAAGCCACCCACATGTACAGCACACACACACACACACACACACACAGGCATCAAACTGTGCTCTATTAAAGCAGCAGATTATCAGAAACATGCTCCATTGTGGTAGATCTGAGAGCTTTTTAATCAAATTCAGAGGGGAGGCGCTTTACATGACACACACACACAACACACACACACACACACCGTGTCTGTGCTGTGAACACACCACCTCCCTTCTGCATTTTACAATATACTGAAGCTACTTCAGGAACTCTCATCCGACATCGGTCTTGATAAAGTCCCCCCTGAGCGGGGCTTCTCCAATCATGGCTCATCATCATCATCGTCAGTTTAAGATTTCTCTTTTTGTCAAAGCATCAGAAGATATAAAAGCAGTTTCCAGCCAAATATCTTCAGAGGAGCATCTGAAACATCTAAAGAGAATGTGACACCAAAGACACACAATGTAACTTTTAGACCTTAGAAATCTGCGTTTCGGACTCCAGATATGAACCAGACATGAACACAGCGGCTGTTCTCAACGCGCATCATGTCGGATTCGGCAAAGAAACGCAAGGAAACATTACCAGAGGAAGAGAGGAGAAGAAAGAGAGGAAGGGACAGAACAAGAGTCAAGATAAGACTGTCTTTTACTGGCTGGAGTGAATCACAGTGCAGGTATGATGAAGATGGATGCTAGTTTAGCCGTCGATGGGGGGGGTGTCGCTGAGAAAACTGCTAAAAGTTACGTTGTGTGTCTTTAAGATTAGTTACTTGTAGTTCAGTCATATCTACACCTGAGGCCACTAGATCCATCCACAGATGAAAAAATCTTCATGTCTGGGAGAATTTTGGCCACTGACGGCCACCGTACATTCACAACAGTGCTTAGCATATGAAGTTATTGCTATACCCATCTTTATCACCATATATCAGTAATTCTTTAGGGCTGCAGCGATACAATGATCTCACAATACGATGTATATCACAAAATTCAGCTAACGATATAATTCAATGTGATTCTATATAATCCAATACACTTCCATCATTTCCTGAAAGATTTAAAAGGGACAGTGTGATTTTGGTGACATTTTGTGAGTGAATTAACTAAACCAAGAACTAAAAACATCAATTACATAATATATGTCTGTGACTGGACAGAGAGTCTAAAGCTTGCAATTTCTGGACTAAATGAATCAAAGATGTAATGAGAAAATTAGTTGTATTTATTGAAACGGCGCAAACTGTAGCTTACAAGCCTTTGAAGTAAATAAAGTTCAGAATTACAATGACTGTAACAACAGTGTGATTCATTCACTTAAATAACGTGGAGTTACTCTTCAAAGGCACGTTAAACATCAGCAGTGCTGCCATATATCAGATACTAGCAGGTTTTAGCCAACATCTGGCTAATTATAATGTTTCTGACAACTTCATAACTTAACCAGCTTAACTTGACGACTGCTAAAAAATCAAGATCTTGCGATAGTTCGTAAGGGGACAACTAGATCTCGCGAGATTTCATTAATAACAATATCGATACAATGCTTTTTACCATCAATACAATATCACAGCACAAAATATCGCGATGTATCGGCACATCAATATTTTCTCACGCCTACAATTCTCACACATCTTTAATCCCACACTGTTACCGAAATTAAAAATAAAAATAAAACAATATACAATAAACTACATCTGTAAGCAACAGAATAATCAGATTATGTTTTTTACATAACGTTAGCCTAATAGCATAATTTGGCCCAGTTGTGATTTCTGGCTAATATTCACTCCTTTGGTATGTATTTATGTTATTAGGCTCATGGTAATTATCTGATATTAGTTTAAAATGATGGATGTATCGTAAGGATATGTGTTTATCATCAATTCCTCTGATCAACTTCTTCCACGCTTGCATTGGCTTGTATTACCAATAATTTGTTGATTCTTTTGTTGTGCGTGTTTTTATTTTTGTTAATTTTATAGGGAATATGTAGGATAACTCTCTGGTGGGACGGATTAAGGCACAAGTAGAAGAGTAGAGGATGTGCAAAGTGTGAAAAGATAGGTTGCCTTCCAGAGAGTGAACAACAACCTAAACATTGAGCAAGATTTAGAAAGATTTCTCCCTATTTAGATGCAAAATGATGACGTAGCCCTGCCAGTCTCACCCACATGTTCTGATAACACCCTAAATTATTACTAAGCTGTTGGTGTACAGTCTTAAAACAGCACCAGAACAGATCTGCATTGATTTCTAACTTAATGCTGTGGCAGCTTTTTACAGAAATCCTTCCACAGTGAGGAGAAGGGATAACTTTCTGTTTGCTCTGCAACACTGACTGCATGAAGATTACATTTGACACTGGAACTCAACAAACCAAAAGCATCTTTATGGTTCACTGCTTTGATACAGCTCATACAGTTAAGAGAAAATAAAACTCACTCAGGGGGTCTAGAGATAGTTTTTTTTCTGGTTGGGACTGTTTAGGTAAATTTAAAACCATGACTGAAACCCCACAAGCTTCCCATAATCTAACCTGTAGCTCGGAAACATTTCAGTCTCCTGTATTCCAGTTATTCCTCCCATTTATTTGATTATTTCCACAGGTTAAAGTTGGATAAATGTGAACACTGATACAACTATATAACAAGTATGTAGACTGTTTTACTTGCGTATGTTAACTTTTTTTTTAAGAAAAACATTTCTACACAGTAGAGCAGGACGAATAAGCTCTTACTGGCGTCTTAATTCCACATCTGCTTCATGGATGTGCAGCTACTTCTGCCTCAGATGTGTCGCTTCAACCTCAATCTTTCAGCATCATGTCATGAACGCAGCCATCAGATCTGCAGAACCGTTCAAACGTTTGGACACACACTGATGCAAGTTAATGTCTCGGTGAGTGAAACTTATCACGGATCTTTCTACAGATGCTGGTGTTCACCAGCTGGATGTGGACAATAAAACCAGCTCACAGCATCTGTCATTTAACTGGCTGCTTTGCAAACACGGTAAGAGGGCATAATCTCATTATCTGGGGTAATTAACCCTTTCCATGCTGTAGATGCACAGCATCGGCACAGTTCGGCACATTTGTTCTGTTATATAGACACAGTACACCAGTACTTTCCCTGCACCTGGCATCATTGGGACTTATTTACTGTTATATAAACATTTCTTTAGATAGATGTAAAACTGTCACATAATGTGGGACTTTTTCCCCTTAAAGGGACTAGAGGCAGGAATTGTAAAAAAAACAAACAAACATGCATGTCCATTTTTTTTAATTCTAATGGGTGATGAAGCGCTAAATACCAAAAATAACGTTTCCACCCACGTTTCTCTTTTTTTTTTTTTTTTTCTCCCCGCCCCCCCCCTTGCCTTGAACAGACAAAATGCGCTGCAATTCAGTGGCCGAATTTCCCGCGCTGCCCTGCGGACATGACGTGAAATGACGCTACATCCGCAGTTTTGATACAGGAAGAAGCCGGTCGCGGTAAATTCAAACACCGTAAGCGATAGTTATGGATTATTCTGCCGTCAGCAAACGATCCAGATCAACTGAAAGACACTAAAAAGTGGAACTGCGAAGAAAAAGCGTAGTAAACAACATTATAGCTTCATTTTGTGCTCCCGTGACGGCTTGGCTCGTGGCTGCAGTTACCTGAAGCGCCAGTCACAGCAGTCGAAAGTTTCGTTTCTTAATCTTGCCTCCAGTCCCTTTAAATCTGACTTTGGTTTGTAACAAGCATGAGGGTCTGACGAGGTCACTGACATTTCAAAATTCAGGTTAAGCAGATTATATTAGTATTATTGGCATGCCAACCATGACCATTCAGGGTTAGCATACAACTATGATTAAAATGTTCTAAAAATCCTATAAAAACATTTTTACTGAAATCATTCAATGACAAACTTGTGTTTTTTCTCTATTTACTTTTTTCCAAATCAAGATATCTTGACATTTAAAACAGATTTGGGTGGGCGGGGGTAAGTGGCAGCTCAGTTCGCTCATGCCTTGGTCCGACCCTGGTTGTGAGTAGCTGTTAGCTTAAAGGATTAGTTCACCTATAGAATGACTTAACTTTATTTTCCACTTACCCTCATGGTGAGCAAGACTCTGGAGCACTTTTGGAGATATTGATTTAAAACAAACAAACAAAAAAAAAGAGAACGCGCGATCTCGTCTGCCGTGGCTTCCGTAGTTTCGTGAACGTGCATCGGTGTGCTCGCAGGAGATGCAATGTACTACTGTTTAGGCTAAAAAAAAAAAATTTATCTAACCAAAAAAAAAAAAAAAAAAAAAAAGAAAAAGGGGGGAGAAAGAAGAAAAAGAAAGGAAAAGAATAAATAAGAAAAAAAAAAAAAAATAAAAAAATAAACTGGGATTAAGAATATTCAAAAAAAAAAAAATAAAATAAGGTAGAAAGGATCTTATCTTATTCGAAGCTAAATAGGGGAATCACTGGAAAGAAATTAAAAATTTTATTCAGAGGATTACAATACTAACAAAGAGAAAGAAAAGGGGAGTAATAAGGTCCGATCCCCGGGGGGGGTAAGAAGCGGAAAAAAGGGCGAAGTGTTCTTGGCCCTATAAACGGACATCGCTCACTAATGGACAACGGAATCGCGGGAATGATTGATGGCGCATGCGATACGCATCAAATTATCGCGATAATGGTAAAATCCGCCCTAAAAATATACTAAATGACGTCGTTTCAAGTAAATTCTGGATGTTACCCACTCAGGACACTTGGATTACATTGGACGAGCAGATGGAGGAATATTGACAAGTTTTTGTGGACTTTTATGGACCTTTTTGGCTCGGACCCCGGCAAACTCCATTATATGAAAGTTGGGTGGAAAAGAGAAGCCTTCCTGATCTGAAGGGAGAATAAAGGGGGTATTATTTATTTGAAAAAAAGAGGAGAGAAGAGAGGGAAAAGGGGGGGGGGGAATGTAGGGGGGTGAAAGGAAAGGGAGAGGAGGAGGGGGGAAGGAGGGGGGAAAAGGGGACTTATAGTTGTAAAAGGAGAGAAGGCCGGCTGCATTTGAGATATCAAAAAAGTGCTCCAGAGTCTTGCTCACCATGAGGGTAAGTTGAAAATAAAGTTAAATCATTCTGTGGGTGAACTATTCCTTTAACTCTCCTGTCAGAAATCCTGATCATGACAACAGACTGGTCTGATGCTGCAGAGTCGACACAGACAGCCCAAGCTTGTTATGTCTCTCAATAACAAATGCATCTTAAAATCTTAGCATCTCATAAGATACACGATTATAAACCTCCGAACCTCTAATCATTTATATGATAATAATAATAAGTGAATAGGGAGCCTGAGAGGTGTGGCAGTTAATTTTAGCGAGAAATTTCAGCAACTGTCACAACTTGAATAAATTTGTAAATGTTTATTCGTCGTTTCTCAGCTTAAATTGCCATAAAAAAAATTATTTGAGTCACAATTCTTGAAAGTTTTACGGTAAAGCGTAAAACAGTCCTGAGAAGGAACGGCGAAGTGGAGTTTACACACACAAATACACAAAGGTGGAAACCTGTGAGTCAGAAGGTGAGCAGGTGTTCAAACAAAGCGACAGAGCTTTCATCAACCCACCACCTCTACATCCCAGGTGGAAAGACAGAACACACATGCAAACACACACACCTGGAAGTGCAGACAAAGACGTGGCAGTGTGGAAAAATACAGGGAGAAGTGGGCTGTGTGCTTACTGCTCACATGAAAATATTTCAATAAAACTGACTTCAAACAGGGAAGATAGTTCTTCATTTTTTAGGATTCTTGGAGTTTTATTAATAAAAAAAAAGATAACATGCAGTCGAGCGAAGAGGACCCAGGATTTTGAGTTTACTCACCCAGAACTTGATCAGGTAGAACGCGTTTTGCGGGCCCTTGCTGAACAGCTCCTTCAGGCCGCCCTTCTTCTCCGGGAACTTGTCGTAGATTTGCCTGATGTCCACACACTCCAGCAGCGGGTCGCTGTAGCTCGGGCTGCTCTGGCTGATGTGCACGAACAGGTGCTTGTTGTACTGACAGGAGAGAAAAGAGTGAATCAGACGGAGGCGGAAAACTGGTAGACGGGTGAAAAACAGCTGATCTCACACCGTGGAACAGAAATAAACTCAGTGCTTAAGCTGCAACATCAGATACTCGTTCTACTTCTTAATTTTATTTTATTTTTTCCCCTTTCATTATAAAAATGCTTTGGAATAATAATTTTACAAGAGTATTTCTCTAAAATCACTTTCTACTGAACACATTCATATAATAAATTAGTGAAATTATTTGGTAAACAGCTTTGGTGTAAAAGCTCAGTATGAGCATGATGCCGTTTAAAGTAAACCCAAACTGCAGTACCACTGATGGCCACCAGGTGCTGGCATCAACAGCGTTCCCATCAGTCTTTACAATCTGATCATGATAGTGGTCCTGATTATTTTTGTCCTCTCAGATTTTGAGTCTCCAACTCAAGAAAAAACAACAAAATGATGACAGCAGAAAGCAGAACTCAAAGCTTCACAACAGCAGTTCACAGACTGAAGGGCATTACCATGGTTACATCCACCTCTTATCTGCTCTGTGTGTACACATTTAGTGTTTCAGGGAAAAACACTGAATATCTGTGTCAGATTAGGGATTTAACTATCATTACTGATAATTACTGGTTAAAGAAAATAAATAATTAGACTTAAATTACTGAATTAATGCAATAATCCAGTGATTAACAACTTGTTAAGTACTTAAGTAAAATTTAAAGCATTATTTTAGTTTAGTTTTCTCATTTAGATCAAATTGAATGCGAGGATATTTTGAGGATAGTTGCTAAATTTCAATAAAATAGATCCTTTACTGGAAAATGACAGAATATATGTTCAGGTTCAGGTATGATTACTGGGCCCAATTTTACCTCCTCTTTGCCTTCCTGCTTTGTTTTTTCCCTTGATAACAACAACAATAATAATAATGATAATGATAATAATAATGATGATAATAATAACAGTCAAATTTAGACTCTGCATTTTGCCCGTATCTTATTTACTAGAGAACAGTTGGCTGCCCGGGAAGCAGTTGGGGGGTTAAAGGGGAAGTTAAGGGCCTCATTTTGGAGTGAGCCAGGGTCCTACTGATCACTGGAGACAGTTTCATCTTATTTAATCTCATATTCTTGTAAGTGGTGGTCCCCGATGCTAATGCTAGCATAAGTCAATAGAAATCTGCTAGCCCGTCATTCATAACAACGGATCCACCACACAGAACACCCGAGGCAAATCAGTTATAACAAAAGACTATCTGTGTAAATGCCGTGTTAACAAAATGTTACTAATAAAACTAACCTTGCATCATAAATTACACATTACACACAAAAATAATAATAAAAAAATAAAAATAAATAAATTACACATTCCATTTTGAGGAACTAGTTTCTCACCAGCAGCGGAATGATACGTTGCTTCCATGTGGTAAGACAGGAGAGCGATGTGGTTCAAAACACATAGAAGGGCGCCGCAGTCTTCGCACATTTTCAATAGCTGGTTAGTTTACAGGATTAAGAACAGTAATAGGCAACGTGGTCTATAAGTGTTCATTTTTACAGTAGCTGTAATCAAATTCCTTCGTTCACTTAAAGGGACAGTACACCCACAGAATGATGTGCGATCATTTTCTACTCACCCTCATGCTGAGCAAGACTCTGGAGCACTTTTTTAATATCTCAAATGCAGCCGGAGATCAGACAGGTTTTCATTTCCCCCAACTTTCATTTAATGGAGTTCACCGGTATCTGAACCAAGAAGGTCCATAAAAGTCCACAAAAACTTGTCAATATTCCTCCATACTGCTCGTCCAATGTAATCCAAGTGTCCTGAGTGGGTAGCGTCCATAATTTACTGTCCGATTTCTGGCTGCATTTGGGATATTCAAAACGTGCTCCACAGTGTTGCTCAGCATGAGGGTGAGTAGAAGATTAACGCGGGTGTACTCTTCCTTTAACAGCAGATGATATCACTCCACTGCCAAATACTGGAAGTAAAAATGTGTTGCTGCTGAGACACTTTACAATCAAAATGTAATTCAATACAAGGTAAGTTTTAGAGAATATGAGATGAAATAAGATGAAACTGTCTCCAGTGATCCGTAGGACCCTGGCTCACCCGAAAATGAGGCCCTATGTCAAAAATCCTGAACTTCCCCTTTAAGTGCCTTGCTCACGGTTCCCCTCTGTTACCAACCCTGGGACTTCTGCAACCACTAGGCTGCCGCTCCCACATGGCCAACATGTTCTGGCTGGAACATCCAACTATCCAACTGGCCTCCTGGCTGAAGGGTTCCTGATTTCTCCTCGATTCCCAAAAGGAAAACCTTTTTCCTGCAGCACAGAAGCACGGGGGGCCAAGGGGAGGAAATGGGACTCCGCCCTTGTCTGGTTTCCGAATGGGGGCAGGTGGGTGGTGAAAACCATGTGAGACAGACAGGAAATTCATCTTCAGCCTCGTGTCTGGACAGTCGCTGATTTAACCCGTTCTTGAGATTAGTACCAATTCAAAAGATTACTGGTCTAAGAATATTAGATTTAACAGCCAATCAGGTTGAAAACAGCTAATTTTACTCTTCAGCCGGCAGCAGTCAGGCTGCTGTTTTGTTTCCGTTAAAATCAGTTAAGCTGAATTGTATATTTTTAGCCCAGTGAACCTTCACGGCCTCTTCTGGCTCGTTTTATTTACAGTAGCGTAAATAATGCAGGAAACATTACGCTGTTGCACAACAGGATCTATTTGCAAGTCATTGTTGCACATTTTTATGTACTGTCCAAACAGAGAGCAACAAGATGAATGCCAGCTGTCCGTAAGCCCAAGGTAGAAAAATGACAATGAGTGCGGAGAGTGGCAGGATGACAGATAGACAGAGCAGACGGAGAGATAGAGCTTTACAAAGGTTATTCATACTGGGAGACACACAAAGGGCTTTAATGCTGTTCTCCGCTGTAGGGTTATCTGTCATCTCTGTTTATGGGACAATAGGGAGTGCTTATTGTAGACTGCTGCTGCAGCTGTGTGTGTGTGTGTGTATATATATATATATATAAGTGTGTGTGTGTACTCACTGCCTCCTGGTCCCTCTGTGTCTCCAGGAAAGATGAAAACTCCACCAGTCGTAGTTTGGTGGTGCCGATGGAGCGGCCCTGCCACGCCGGCTCTCTGTGTGTTTGCGCTGCAGCAGGAGGCTCGTAGGCTGCTCGACACACACACACACACACACACACACACACTTTTCAGGCCCAGTTCATCACTGACATCGTGTGCAATCATACAGAGTCAGCACAGACACGAGTATCACGTGTATAATTTATACCGTCACCGGATACCTGTGGATGACGCCCCGCAGAGACGAGGGCGCAGAGCTGGAAACTCATATTTAATTCAAAGAAAACATTTTTAGTCTTTCGCTGTTTTAAGCAACACCGACCGCAATCCACAAGGAAAACCTTAAACCTCACACAGACTTTAGCTGGCTTCAGAAAATATGTAAAAAGAGCAACAATCTGCATCACTGCTTTCATAAAGCCCAGAAATGAGGGTTTGGTTGAACTCTGTTCATGTCTCCGCTAACACGGAGCAAAGCCACGTCCAAGACGAGCATCATATGATGATGTTACGAAAGAGACTAAAAATCAATGATTTGCAAGAAAGAAGCTTGTTCAGTTTCCATGAAGACTGTAGAGCAGTTTACGGCTAATGCCAACTAAATAATAATTCTTTCTCTCTGGAATAAAACCATAGAAATCAAATTATTATGCACCGCTAATATGAGCTAAGAGGGCAGGAACAACTTCAGGCTTTTCTTCTCTGGCTGTCTGTTCTTTTATGGATTTATTTTAATATTTTGCTGCTACCTTTTAAAGTTTTAAATGGATTATTTCAGAGATTTAGGAGCACTGTGGTTCAAAAATCCACATTAAAATGTAGAGGAAGGTGGCGTTTCAGCTGAGACTGCCCTGAATCAGTTTAACTGTCCATAAATACAACTCAGACTGTAGCCAGGACCAGTCCTCGGCTTGGTTTGGACCTGAGTAGACGATGACACCCGAACACACCGTTTTGCACTGCTGCTGTTTTTTAAACCTAATTCTCACTCATTCATTGTGATGTCATATTTAATTGCCTCTTAACTTTTGAAAAACTGAGGTCCACGTTAGGGATGGACTGATACAGATTTTTTAGGGCCAATGGCGTGACCGATATTTTCTCATCAGCCTCAGCCAATACAACTTGCAGATATCTGGGGCCGATACTTGGGCCAACCAAGGCCGCCTTAATGCACAGGCTTACCTGGGCTGAAGCCCAGGGGCCAACGGAGTTTAGGGGCCTATCAAGGGGCAAAAAAAATTGCATAAAAACTCAAATTGTTATGCAACTTGTCAGTTTTCCCGTCAATCACATTAGATGTAAGTTACAAACTGTTTTAGACAGAATATATACACGGTATATATACACACACTGGTCACTTTATTAGGTACACCTGTCCAACTGCTCGTTAACACAAATTTCTAATCAGCCAATCACATGGCAGCAACTCAATGCATTTAGGCATGTGGACATGGTCAAGACGATCTGCTGCAGATCAAACCAGCATCAGAATGGGGAAGAAAGGTGATTTAAGTGACATTGAACTTGGTATGGTTGTTGGTGCCAGACGGGCTGGTCTGAGTATTTCAGAAACTGCTGATCTACTGGGATTTTCACACACAACCATCTCTAAGGTTTACAGAGAATGGTCCGAAAAATAGAAAATATTCAGTCAGCAGCAGTTCTGTGGGCACAAATGCCTTGTTGATGCCAGAGGTCAGAGGAAAATGGCCAGACTGGTTCTAGCTGATAGAAAAGCAACAGTTACTCAAATAACCACTTGTTACAACTGAAGTATGCAGAAGAGCATCTCTGAATGAACAACACATCCAACCTGGAAGCAGATGGGCCACAGCAGCAGAAGACCACACCGGGTGCCACTTCTGTCAGCTAAGAACAGGAAACTGAGGCTACAATGCAATATATATATATATATTGGGGGGGGGGGGGCAAACACAAATTGGCCGGCCGATGTGTGGGTCTGTCCTTAGTCAATTTAGTCAATGTCTGCAGGGACGTCAGAGCAACTGATGCTAAGGTGAACCAACGTGGGGAATTTTGAGACCTTGCCTTCAGTGTTGGCATTAAAACCATTTTGTTCTGCTTCACTTCATCACTGCTTCAGAGTTGGTCTTTGCAGAGATAATGTTCATGTCTTGTATTGCATCATTCCTCAGATATTTAAATTCATACTGAAAAATTTTTCTTTTTTTTTTTTCAGCCAAGCCTGAAACTGCTTTCATTTGTGCCATCTTCTTTTCCTCTTCACCAGTAACACAGACAAGGATAATTACATTTTACTATGACCCAAAAAGTATTCATGCAGACCTTATGGTTGATTTAGTCATTTCATTACGGGAGTATAATGTTTGAACAGAGGTCTGAAAAACATGGATCTCAAAGGAATGAGAATTTATTGTTTTAGTTTTAAAAACCAGTTAAATGTCAAACTTTGAATGAATGAATGTACTTCATGAGGAAATTTAACGTTTGGGTGCCACAGGTGTCAGTTTGAGAAAGAAACTGTTAAAGTCGTCTGATCCTGCAGCTGGCAGCGCTCATGGTGCATTTACTGTAGCTTGGATTTTAGACGTTGGATCAAAGATATTCCTCTGTAAATGGAAGACAGTATCAACATGAAGTTGATGTTGCTACAAAGCGAAACACTGTCATAGCAGCTAGGTAGCCATCATTACAGCCACTGATGCTAATAATCATAAAGTCAAACATTTAAATTGCCTAATTTCTTCTGTGCAACGACTACTTTTTCTTTACCAGACAGTTTTGTGTTTTAAAAGAAGCTTCGGGAAGAAGTAAGGCTAACATACTGGTCACAGATTATATGAAGAAAAAGTCAGACTGACACAGTTTCCCTCTTTTTGACCTCTTCACAAGACAAAGCAGGGAGTGCTGGAGACCCAGGTGCCCCAGCAGAGTGAAGAAAACACCCTGTGGTGAAGAAGCAGCATAAATGGCAGGAGAAAGAAGCACCGGTCCGCCTTAAAGACGGATGATAATTGTCCTGCGGTCCCTCTCACCTGAGATTGTGGTGGTCCCTGCTGTCTGCACAGAGTAGGCTTGCTGGGAGAACGGCTTGATGCTGAAAGAGACAGAGGAACAGACGGGGGAGCATTACGTGCAGAAAAGGCTGAAAGCAGAGCACACGCAGTGGGACTGGGCTCATTGTGCCCACATTATACAAAAAAGATTTCTCCTCTGGGTCTTGTATGAACAGAAGCAGGAGCACGGAGGTCAAGAGCAGCTCAAAGCTGTACATTTACTGCCATCATCATCATCATCACCGCATGTTACAGCACTACGAGCCATGCAAGCAGGCACCGGTGTAAGACAAGGAAACAGACGGAGGCAGATTTTAAATCCACATCCATCAAATTTGAAATCTGCAGGCGGTCTTTGTATTGACGATAAAGAAAATCTGTTTGGCAAAATGAGGACAGACAGATTCCAGGCGTCGGTCATGTGAGTTAATCACATTAAAGGTTTCTGAATCACCAGCTGAGATAATCATACGTGTGCAGAAACAGGCTGACGGGACATGTGGATGCTTATGAGCAAAAGTCTGAAGGAGTCGTCTGGTTTTAGTCTCAAACTTTAATGTAGTGTGTCATACACCTGAAACCTTTAATCAGCTACTGGCTCATTCCTCCCAGATAATGAAAGAGATAAAGTTAAGTATTTCTGTGAGAGTATATGTGAAAAGGGATTAATGATAATCAGAAACAAGAAGATAATCTGCAACGATGACAGATTCTGATTATAACTCAGTAAACTGAATTTCTTGGGGTTTTGTTGGTTTGCTGATCAAACTAATGAAGAAAAAATAACTTATTGGACTATTATTACAGAATAAAATACAGGTTAATTAACTGATCAACTTTACACAGTGGTTAGCAGAATCATTAATAATGATTATGTTCATGATTAATTGTGCATAAAATCAACAGTTATTTGAGTCCATGAACCTGCAGCTGATTTGCAAACGGGGGTTTTGAAACGTCTTCGTCCACATTTACACAGAAACGTTTTTTTTTCTCTTTCATATCTGCTGAGTTCAGATTCTGACATAAAGTGGACTTAAACAAGAACTTAAGCAATTAGTTTTGTTTTGTAGTCAAAGGCCCAGAACAGAACTTTTATCAGTTTTCTCAGTGACGCGCCCGATCATTTTATTACTTTCTCGTTATTTGAACTATTATTGTGAATTTAGCCTCACTAAATTATATTTTTGTAAATTTGTATTTATTATTAGTTTCTTTAGTTTCTATTATTTGAATTATTATTGTGGATTTAGCCTTTTCCTTAAAGGAAGGGTATGAATAATTTTGAAGACGACTTTACATATAAAAAAATGAACACTTGGTGAGTCAGCTGCTGTTTTTCTTGTCAACTTTACGCATCAGGTAAAACTTTTTCTTCACATAAAACCAATAAGTCTTTGGTCCCTCTGAACTGGCGGGAGGAAGTGACTAAAGCTTGTTTGGCTTATTAAACTAGATTTTCCCTTCATTATTTTCTACTTTTTAACAGTACATTATGTTGAACATAGTTACAGTACATCTGGTGGTTTAACCTGAAAAAAGAGCTGAATATCTCCACCTAAAGTAATGTTAGGTACTGTGACATGGTGGTGCAGCTCAAGTTAAAGTATCTGTGCTCCCAAACGGTTCAAACACAGAAAACTTTTCCTTTATGTACTTACAGATGCCTAAAAAGTCATTTAAAAACTGATTCATGATGATCTCAGAGGAGTTAAACAAGCAGACCAACTGCTTCAGGGAGACATTCACTAAAACAAAGCAGGAAGTTGGACTTGACTCACTCTTCTGTGGAGCTGGACTGTCCTCCAGGAATCATCCCCTGCCACAGCTGGACAAAAACAACACAACACACTGGGTAAAAATAAAAGCCTGCAAAGAAACACGTGTTTTTTCTGTGCACCATCGTTACATCACATTTACAGTTGTGCTTGAAAGTTTACATTAGGGCGGCTCAATTATAGAAAAAGGCGTTATCACGATTATTTTGGTCGATATTGAAATCACGATTATTCAAACAATTATTTTCTTAGTCACAATGCATTTATTTAGCATTTCTCTCTCTGTCAAAAACACTTTGTCATTGAATATTTAAGCAAAATGATGGGGTTGGGGGGGCTATAAATATGTACCTTACAGTTATTTGCAATGTATAAAACATTAATGAATAAAACAAATGTACTTTAAACATTAAATAATGCATAAAAAACATAAATGTATTCAAAATAAACTATGTATCCAGCTTTTCTGCAATTTCTCTATATTTGAAGAATAAAATAAATATACTTATTTATACCAAAAAATAACCCAAAATAAACTTTCAGCTTTAGTGCAATGTTACAACTTTCCAAATCTACTTGTTTATCACACCCAACAAATTGCAGGGTGAGAAGCCACTGAAAGTAACTTTAACTTCAGAATAACTTCCAGGAATTGTGTGAAGAAAAATCGCAAATGAATTGTTTCAGCTTGATTATGAGTTTGAAGATCGTTTGACATGAAAATTGAAATCACGATCAAATTTCGATTAATTGCACCGCCTAGTTTAGATCCCCTCCCATTAAAGAAAAGGCTAAATTCACAATAGCAACTCAAATAACAAGAAACTGAAAAACATAAATGGAAAATAAAAAATTACAAAATTATGATTTAGTGAAATAAAATATTGATTTTGAATTTTTGCTTTAAAGTAATCATTCAAAAAAACAAACAAAAGTGTCCCGACAAATTAGAGCAGCTTACTAATGAATACATTGAAGGTCAAAATACCTGTCAACAGGTGCAGACGTCTGATTGGACGTTACAGAAAACACATGATTGCAGCGATTGTCTCAAAGTGTTGGTCAACAAAATGTTATCTCAGGAGCCCCATCACGCTTGTTTTATTTTTTGAGTGTTTGTTTTTAACGTTTCTGTTGCTTCACTATACTAAATCAATGTTATGATTTTCAGAGAATTTTTATTTATTATTACTTTTGTCAATTTTAGCTTGGGGGGGGGTATGTAAACTTTTAAGCACAACCGTATGCCGTTGTATGTATTTGCAGCGTGTGTGTGTACGAGTTACCTGTGCGTTTCCGGGGAAACTGGTGCGGACTATCCCCGGCAGCAGCTTGCTGTGGATGGCGGTGGCGGAGACGATCTGAGCCGAGGACATGGACGAGATGCTCTGCAGAGCCTTCTCCTTGGCATTCTGGTCCTGCACATCAAAACACACACAGATCAACCCATCATCATCATCGTCATCATCAAATTGGGTAGGTTGATTATGGAAAAAATCATTATCACGATTATTTTCATCAATATTGAAATAACAATTATTTAAAAGATTATTTTTAGTAACACCATCCATTTATTTAGCATTTAGAACAATTTATGCAAAACATTCAAACTGGAAATAAATATAGGCTACAAATATGTACCCATATCGCTGTTTTGCAAAGTATGAAATGAAAAATACTTTATTTATCCCAGAAGGCAAATGCAGCATTGCAAAAAGCTCACTCTTTTCTTTCTTTCTTTTTTTTTTTTTTGTTGTTGTTTATTGTAACATTTTTGTTTTTTAAAACATTAAATAAATAAAATAAATATACTTTGAACATTACATAAATGCAAAAAAAAAAGCATAGAAAAGCATACATGGAGATTCCAGAAATTAAGCAGAATTACAGCAGTTGTATTAAAAAAAAAATCATTGCAACATGTGATTCATAAAACACGGCGAACATCAGTCATCTCCAGGCGAACGGCCGAGACATCAACCTGTGGGCTCATTTAGAAAATCTGAACTAAAAGCAACATGGAGCAGAAAACAGCCGAGAGAAACAGAACCAGAGGCTCCATGATAGCTGGAGAGTCACTAATTGGCAGCTTCACTCAAGTTAATTGGCACTGAGAGAAATCTCTCCTCCTGGGAGAGGTAATAACATTATAGGAGGCACCAAGACGGGAATCATGCCGGATTTTCCTATCAAACACCACAAACCATATGGCTTTGGAAACATCTATGACCTGAACTTGCTTCTTCAAAACAACCGGCCCATTTGTTTTAGTTTAAGCTCCTACATCAGGCTGAAATCAAAAGAAAGAATATGCAGTATTATCATGTGGAATTAGTGAAGTCTTTTTTTTTATCCAAAACAGCAACTCAAACAAGATTAAACCAAAGTTATTTTGGGTGGGACTATTTTTAGATGTGGATTAATATGTTTGTTGATCTTTTGGGTATTTCCAGCAGCACGAGGATCGAAGTTGGATTAAATAAACTAGAATGAAACAGCATGAATCACTATTTCATGGAGAATAATGAAGCTCAGTGGCACAGAGGATTGATACACAGCATTTCAGCACAGTTCACACTAATAAGAACCACGAGCAACAAAGATCTGCTGCTTTTATATTACTGGAAAATTTAATAGAATATCCATACATACACAGTATTGTGGGATTTAAAACATTTATCAGACAAAAAAAGAGCAAAACTATCTTAATGCAGTTGTGAAGCAGCTCTTTAATTAACTATTGTGTAGGACAGGGGTCTGCAACCCGCGGCTCCGGAGCCACAAGTGGCTCTTTGGGCTTTTCACAATGGCTCAATAACTTTGAGCAAAGAGAATAAAAACCACCAAGAATTTTAATAGGGAAGCACAATATTGAAATTTTGGCCGATATCCGATATTTTAAAACTCATGTTGCCGATAACCGATATCAATGCCGATATTAAAGCTGAAAATAAATTGTGTTATATTCATTCCTTGTACAAAATTAGAAAAATACTTCAACCTGTGTTATGTTTAACAAGTCAAACTTAATGACAGTTGTTCAAGCAAAACTAATAGGATATGTGCGTTATATCCTAGAATGACCTGGATTTTCCTCTCTCTAAGAAGAGAGAGAGGGAAAAAAAAATATTTGGGGTGTATAAACTCTGTTCACACAGAACATCCTAAAATAAACTGTCTAGAAGTTTTAAAGTCTGTAAAAAAGACGTTTTTGAAGAAGTTTTGGTTTCTTTAGACTTTAGAAACAGCGGCCGATATAGGCCGATACCGATAGGGGCCGATTATGTCATGCATCCTAAATTTTAAGTATATACCCAACATTTGTATGTTTTAGTAGTTTTTCTTTATGGAATAATTGTGCTAAATTTCCATAACATAATGAAACTAAAAATATCAGCAATTTTTAAAATCTATTTCTCTTGTATTAGCATGGAAATTACGGGCTTTTTCCCACTTAATTTCCCACAAATGTCTAAATTTTTTAACATTTATTTAACCTTTTTATACTGTTAAGTTCCTTTGGAGAAAATCTGATCTAAAAAAAAAAGGTTTTTATTTCAAAACCTAAAAGTAGAAACAAAACTGTGATTCCTTTAAAATTTTCTATAGTAGGCCTAATATTTATCAAAAATGATAAGATAGAAGAACATTTGTGGCTCTAAATGACTTTTATTTAGCTGGTTGAGGTGAAAAATGGCTCTTTGTAGGATAACTGTGTTTAAGTGTTAAATGACATAATTTCAAAAGAATTATTTCCCCATATCATTAATAATATCATCATCAGTGACCAGTTTAAGCTGGATCGATACTGGTAACCTTTCACTCTTGACTTTAATCACATTTTTGCAGTTCATTTTGTGGCAGCTAATATCAGTTTAGTTCCAACTTGCCTCCCCAGAAAACAAGCGCTCCTTTGTTGCTTTACACCAAGTTAATTACAACCAAGGGTGAGAAAGACAGAAAAAGAAAGACGTTAGAAGAGAGGACAAGACGAGGAGGACGGGAGATTAATAGACTGAATGGAAGGGACGGACTGGGAGTAAAGGGAAGGGAGGTGAAGAAGGAATAAATTAATGTATGGATTGCAGAGAATGACAGGAAGGGGAGGAGGGGGAGGAGACAGGAGGGGGGTGAAAACCTAAACAGGCCTAATTAGACACCTAGGATACTAGAGTTGGTGTGACAGGCATCTTTCCAGCCGCAGCCAGAGACAAACACTGAATCTAGATTGTTCTTGTGCTTTATGTGCTGCTCTGAAACCTATCTGGGCGTCTGTGGGTAGTCCTCTTTCAGCCCGTCCACCCACGGCAGTCATGAGGTCTAATCTGCACTAATCAGCTGTGTTTGCTCCAAACAAACTGGGATTGGAAAACACAGCGTTTCCTGTGCAGCAGAGGATTTTTCACTGGAAACAAATCATCAAAAGCAGAGGACGTCCGGTTTCTGCTGCTCCCTACCTTTAGCTTGGACTGAAACTCCCTGGATTTTCTTCTCGCCAAAACCTGGATGTGACTGGATACCTGGAGGAGAGGAGAGGAGAGGAGAGGAGAGGAGAGGAGAGGAGAGGAGAGGAGAGGAGAGGAGAGGAGAGGAGAGGAGAGGAGAGGAGAGGAGAGGAGAGGAGAGGAGAGGAGAGGAGAGGAGAGGAGGGGGGTTGCAGGGTAAAAAAGAGAGGAGGAAGGACCAAACAGTGAGTTGCCATGGTTATGAAAGGATTGTTGCCATACTGGAAGTACACACACACACACACACACACACACACACACTTCTCCCCTGACAACAGTGAATAGACCCATCTATGCACATCTTTTCAGAGAGCAGAAAGACACCTGGGAACACAGGCCAACACTACACTTTACTACCATGTTATGTCCTGTCCAAAAAAACCCTAAAAAAGACGTCAAACAATTAGTGTTGGACGGCACTGAAATGATTTGTTGTGTCTTGTTTTCTCTGCTTGTCACTACAAACAGAGCAACTTCCTTCTTGGGTTCATCTTACGGCACAAAAACGACCATCTGCAGCACAAAAACTGCAGGTTTGTGGTATTTACAGTCGTGCTCAAAATTATTCATACCCTCCAATTAAGGAAAAAGCTAAATTCACAGCAGTTATTCAAATAAAAGGAAACTAAAGAAAAAAATAATAAATAAAAATTTACAAAATTATTATTTAGTGAAACAAAATATAGCTTTTGAATTATGGTTGAAAATAATAATTCAATAAAAAATAAACAAACAAAGCTTCCCGAGACAAATTAGAGCACCTCTCCCATGAACAGTGGACTGAAAGGTCAACAGGTGAAGTCTTTTTGACCCATTAAAGAAAATCACAATATAATGAAAAAAAGTAATAATGAATAGAAAAAAAATTACTAAATTATAGTAAATCAGTAAAATAAAATATTGGTTTTGAATATTTGCTTAAAAATGATTTTAAAAAACAAACTGTCCTAGACAAATTAGAGCACCTTGCAGATGAATTTTGGGTTAAAATACCTGTCAATAGGTGCTGACGTCTGATTGGACGTTACAAAAAAGTCTTTTTGAACTTTACAGAAAACAACTGATTGCCTCAAAGGGTTGTTTTACAAAATTTTTAGTTTCAGAGCCCCATCATGCTTGTTTACTTGTTTTATTTTTGATTTTTTATTTTTATATTTCTGTTGAAACATAATTCAAAATCAATGTCGTGATTTTCATAGAATTTTCATTTATTATTACTTTTGTCAATTTCAACTTGTTTCACTGACAGCTGAATTTTTTCCTTCTTTAATTGGACGGTATGGATCATTTTAAGGACGACTGTAAGTCCATCAAATATTTCAGAAATTTCTGCTTACAAAAGTCCCATAAAAATACTTCACAAAAAAAACTTGCATGAGAATAAAGTAAGAAAATGCAAAGAATACAAAATGTATACAACAGAATGTCTAAATGAGGTTTTAAAACTATACTATACCCAATAATTTGTCGCGATTACAACAATTTATGTCTGATTAAGTCTGCAGCCAATGTTCAGATAAGATGTGATTTTGTGAGAAAAATAAATAAATCTAACTCAGCTTTCACAGAACTTTGCTGCAACATTGCTCCAGAGGAATAAAGTTATGCTGTTCTCTAAGGTAAACGGCGAGCTGCATACCCAACGAGTAGGATCCACTTATACGGTATACTTAAGCACGAGAAGAACATCAACTGTTACACAGTTGTGCTTGAAAGTTTGCCACCTCCATTAAAGAAAGGGCTAAATTTACAACAGTAATTAAATAAAAGACTGAAAAAGGAATAATAAATAAAATTTAAAAAGCGAAATAATTTGTAAAATAAAATATTGATTTTTAATTTTTTAAAACTTAGTAATAAAAAAAAAAATCAAAAACTGTCCCAGTTAAATTAAAGCACCTTGCTCATGAACAGTGGACCAACATACCAGTCAACAGGTGCAGACGTCTGATTGGATGTTACAGAAAACACCTGATTGCAGTGATCGTCTCAAAGTGTTGCTCATGAAATATTTGCTCAGACGCCCCATCATGCTTTTATACTTGTTTCATTTTTTGTCTTTAATATTTCTGTTTAACCACAATACAAAATCAACGTCATGATTCTTCTTTCTTTTGTCAATTTCAAATTATTTACTGGAGATGATTTTTTTCTGTCTTTAATGGAAGTGTATGTAAACTTTCAAGCACAACTGTTTAGGCAAAGTGGAAACCTGATGGTGAAAAACATGAAAGGCTGGAATGGATAGGCTTGGCTTGTAATGACGTGTTTTCTGGCTTTGACAGAGGTTAATGTTGCAGAGCAGCAGCACTATAAAGAAAATAGAGGAGATGCTGAGTTAAAATGATTTATTAATGTAAAATTATGAAAAAATGCTGCTTAGAAATATGGAGCTAGCAAAGTAAACATATCGCAAGGATGTGATTTTTGGGTAAAGACTACATATGAATAAAGATGTTAATCATTTTTCTCGATCAATTCAATACTTGTGCTTTGGGTGTCGGCGATACACGTCCAATACAATAGTTTTTTAAAAAACATATTACTGTTCAGGTTTTCTTGTAAAACATAAATGAATAAAGTAAATAAAGCAATTTTAAATGCAGTCTTGCTGGTGGGAGAATTTTATGAAACTGCCACACCACCGACAGACTCCGTAGTTCTGTTGGTGGGTGTAGCCAGAGGAGACGGAAAGGGAAGAAGAAGATGGGGGCTAGATAATAAACAGGGACTCCGACCGAGTACTTGCCGATACTGACACCAGCATTTTGGGCAGTATCGAACAACTCTAATACTGTATAAACGATCACAAATGTTCAAATCTGTGAATCAACTCGTTGCAAGCAAACTATTTATGTGCAGAGTTTCCCCATTTCTCAGCCTCGTTCTCCTCTTGATTCTAACTTCAATCAAAAGATGGCGGCATCGTTAAACTCAAGATGAGTCCACAAATCACAGCGGATAAACTCAACTGTTTCAAATGTCGGAGCCATGTACAGTCGTCCTCAAAATTATTCATACCCTCAAATTAAAGACAAGGCTAAATTCCCAATACTAATTTAAATAAAAAGAAACTAAAGACACTATTAATAAATAAAAAATTACAAAATTATAATTTAATGAAATGAAATATTGCTTTGGAATTGTGTTTAAAAATAATGATTTGAAAAAAATAAACAAATAAAACTGTCCCAGACCAATTAGAGAACCTTGGTCATGAACATTGGACCAACATACCTGTCAACGGGTGCAGAAGTCTGATTGAACATTAGAGAAAACACCTGATTGCAGTGATCGCCTCAAAGTGTTGCTCAACAAAATTTTATTTTCAGAGCCCCATCATGCTTGTTTACTTGTTTTATTTTTGTGTTTTTGTTTTTGATATTTCTCTCAAACCACAATTCAAAATCAATGCCATGATTTTCATCAAATTTTTTAGTTATTATCACTTTTGTCAATTTCACTCACAGCTGATTTTTTTCCTTCTTTAATTTGAGTATATGAATAATTTTGAGGACGACTGTAGGTAGTTTCGTGTTCATGAGTATGCCATGTGTGCACGCTCAGTTGCCACTTCGATGGTGGGTGTGCGTCCCGAAGTTACAAATACTTGCACTCACCTGAGCACATTACCTGCCAAGAGGATGGAGTGAGCTCACCAGCAAAATGATATTTAATGAATTATGCTACGATGTGACAAAGAAAATAAACAAAAACAAAGAAGTGACATCTTAGTGCGCGTCATCTTGTGTTTCACCGACCGCGGCTGATGAAGCCGGCTGGGACGGACAGTTATATACAGTCTACATAGCTACAGGTGGAGAAGTCAAGTTATATCAACCAGAAGCACTTCGTATTCAGCTCCAAATACAGTCACATTGACTGAAAGAGAAAAAAATGCACAAGGCTTCCAAAATAATCATCTTCAAACTAGGGGTGTCAACCGTCGCGTACACGGTTACACATCTGAGATTCATGATATTTAGGTTGGGGATGGTGACGTCACCTACGCATCCCACTGTACTCCCACAGTCATATTGAACTCAGAGCAGAATACACTGTAGTACAGGGATCACCAACTCCGTAAGGTTTTCAACATTTCGGTGCTCCGACACACCTGTCTCAATTTAAATGGGCTTTACAACCTATGAAGTTCTGCACAATGACTCGTTGATTTGGGTGTGTTGCCACAGGGTGTTAAAAACCTTCCAGACACTGGCCCAAGAGGTCCGGAGTTGGTGATCCCTGCTGTAGTAGAGCCAAAGTAAGGTTATGAATATTTAAAGTATGAGTTTAATCCCCGAGAACTGAAACGATTGAACGGCAAAAATCTCTTTTATTGGGTGCGATCTGAATGGAGTCCCTGCAGAAGTTTATAGTCTGGATTTTTCCTCCATCTATCAGATACATAATAACTGTCTTCATACACAGAAGAAAGAAAGCTTTCACAAGCATGGATGTGAATCCATGTTTCACGGCTGGCTGATCCGAAAATATGGAAATGTTTTAGCTGAGAGAAGTAAATCATGATCTGGTGATCAAAAAATGTAAACAGCGGCTTACACGAGCAGTTAGATCATCTGCTAAACATATGCATTTGTTCCTGTAAAACTAAAGCTAGCTCTCCTAACTTGCATTGAAACTCATCCAATACGGTTACACTGCGCAGATGCAGTCGGCGTACGATCTGCTCTCCTGATCACTAAAAGCATCTCTGACGATGTTCTTCTTCACTAATCCATAGATAGATGGTCTCCTGTCTTGCTGTCTCTGTAGTCGCTACAGCGCCACAAAGCGCCGGTGCTCTGCTGCTGTTCGCCACCACCTCATCCCTGATTTAACTTGAGGTGATGTGTCAGGCTGTGGCTGCGTTTATTATATATACAAATATCAACGGAACATCGCGCCCCAGTCATCTATTATGTACGTGGATAGTTAGTTATTATCTGAAGCTTTCAGGCAACTAGAGATGTAACAATATGAAAACTTCATATCACGATTATTGTGCCCAAATGGAATCCCGATTATCATTTTTATCGCGGTATTATAAAAATACCCCCCAGCATCTTTAAAAATATCCAAAATAGGTCTAAATGTCCACTTCGTCCTTTTTAAAGGGGGGAAAATCTCCAGAACTGTCCACGTAGGTGCCTTTGCTGCCTTTCACCATGTTTTTATAAATGAAACATTGCAAACTGTGACTGCTGCTGCTTTTTCAGCCAATGAGCAGCATCACTGAGAGTTTTTCAAAGTGCAGTTATCAGTCACGGTTTCATCAATAATTAAAATTTGAACGGTATTACTAATTGTTGGGAATTTTATCATGATTAACTATTTTACCGGTAATCGTTACATCCCTACAGGCAACATTACACCCCCCCCCCCCCCCCCCAAAAAAATACAGTGTTGGTGAGAAATGAAAGAGGAGGAAGAGGAGGAGGGGAAAATGATGAGTATATGGTTGTTGATTTTTTTCTAAACGGTTATGATTTGTTATCCGTGTACCTGTGTACACGTGTAGACATTGACATCCCTTCTTCAAACCAGAGGCTAAACTTTAACTGCTGGCATTTATTTATTTTATAGAGTATGTGTGTCTGGTATGTCTATGCCTGTAGCTGACTTTTAGAACGTTTGAAAAGCAGGATACATCTCCTTTAAACATGTTAACATCTTGCAAGTCATATTTTCATTGCAATATTCAGCAATGATGTCACATACTGGATGTTTCCCACAACTCCAGCGGTCACAAGAGGTAACTGTCAAAGTTCACATAAGTTCAGTTTCTTTCTTCAGTTCATCACCTTTCTGTTTGTTCTGTTCACTGCAGTTTGCAACATGATGTGTGTGTAATCCAATCTGCGCTGATGTGAACTGATTTAAAAACACACTCCCGCAATTACCTGTTTCCTTGTCCGCGTCTTGCCTGTTCGAAGTTTTATGTATCTGGCTATCAGCTCATTTCGACCTGCAGGAAAAGAAAAGACACATAAAACAGAGATGAAACACTCAGCAGGCTTTTTTCTCTGCAGCACACACATCAGATATTTTTCCCTGTCTCAAAGACAACCACAAGCAGGAATCATATGACCCTGACAAACAACTTAGTGGCTGATTTAGAGCTGTTGACCCAGCGATCCTGTGACGTGCAGTTTCACTTAGAAACACTGTAATCACCGATACCCCTGTTGAGCCCTCCACACACACACAAAATCACACACACGCCACGGCCCTGAATACACATGACCCAACAATGCAGGCATTCATGCGGACCGGCCGTCCCCTGATTAAAGGAGCCAGCAGGCCAGCTGTACCCATGCATACGTGCGTGCACGTACGCGCACACTGGCGCTTACAATGCTGAATAATTCAGCCCATTCAATGGGGAGCACAGCAGACTCAGCATGACCTGGCTAGCATAGATTAGTGAGGGAGAGCGGTCCGAAAGGAAAGAATACAACTTTAAAGAAAACCTGTGATAGATGTATGCGTTTACTCGTACACATCCAGAGCTGCACTGCAGAGGGACCGGGGTAAATACAGCTGATGATTTTAGATAAATCAGTGAAATGAGGTAATCTGAGCACTGTTGCTTTTGCTAACAAACAAATTTGGTGCTCCACGGCTCAGTTTGGTTTGGTTTGGTTTCTTCCTTGGCCTGTTTTCTGCTGCAGCCGAGTGGAAAACCAAAGTCAGGCCAGCTGGCCAACTGATGGTCAAGATCTGCACAAAGCCAAACCTCTACACAGTGCCCAAATGGCTCGCAACAATAGCCCTAACTAACTAGCAGATGGTGTTTGTGCATTTATGTGTGTGTGTGGGAGTGTGTGTGTTCTGACCAGACCCACTGACACCGAGATAGGGAGCTTAGACTGATAAAAATCTGCAGCTCCCCATGCAGGTGTTTTCCTTCTAGCAGTCAAAAGCTGTGACTGACGACAGCACACACGCAAACACACACATCAATGTATATACATGCATGAGTGCCAGCACACACACACACACACACACAGACACACACAGAGTGAGTCCTGGCTGTGGAAGCTGACATCTGACTCCAGAGGGGCCAGCTGGTCTTTCTAGGAGGCTTAACGGTGAATTATCATCCTTCACTAACCCTGCGGCACACATCCCTCGCCTTCGCCCTCCCTCTTTCTAAAAAACTCTCCAACAAACACACACACACACACGCGCACACAAACTTCCCTCCCTCCTTTTATTCATCCGCCCGTCCTTTCTGCTGGCTGTTCCCTGTTCCACCCCCTCCTCTGTCCCTCTTGTAGTGAATGGGCTTCCCTTCTGCTCCCTCCCTCTTCCTCCCTCTCTACTTGCCCAGTGAAAGACTTCAAGGCCAAAGTCAGATGGTCATTAACCGTGACGAACAGAAGCAACTCTCGCTCTCCCTCCTCTCTGTCTCTGGGCTAAGCCACTCAGTGTGCAAGCTAATAAACACAGAGACAACACAAGGAAACATGATTGAAGTGAAAAAAAAGTCAGATAATGTGAGACAGAAGTCCCCAAACATGTTAAAGGGACTGAAATAAAGTTTTCAAATCTGCTTCCTCGTGTACTTTAAGTCAGAAAGCGTCTTCTGACTGCAGCGGCGCACCATTGATCCCAGAGCTCAGTTAGAGTGATTAAAAGCTTCAGCTGCTTTATGGAATCGCTCAAAAAAGCCATTCAGCATAAGGTCAAAGCCTCGCTGACCGCACTTGCTAACAAGGCTGCAGTTGAGTGGTGTGCATTGTCGTGTACCCTGGGAGGACCCCTGAGACCGCAGGGGCCAAATCTTGGCCCAGAGCCTGGATCTACCACCACTGAGGAGGAGTTTGTGCTTGTTACAACATCCTGAGGACAACTAAAGCGTTTTAAGAGCTAAGCTTTGAGATCTCACTTCCTGTGTTGGAGGCTTTCCCTTTTCTCTGCCCCGACATGATCGCTGAAATCATCACTGCTGCTCATAGAAGTTAATATTTTATTCACTGCAAACAGTTCTGGGAAACACCAACAAAACCCTGCAATTTTCCGCTGGTAGCTGATGTGTCCTGCACAGCACAAGCGAGATCATCTCTGAGCTCAAACTGTTCAATAAATATCTGGACATATTTACCACAGCTGGATGTGGGACCTGCTTCCTCAAAGAGAGCCTCCTCCTGAAAGGACCCAGGATATACTTGCTGAAGCTGATGCTCTGAGTTTAACATTTCAATCTTTTCTTGAAGGTTAATTTATAATAAAAACCTGTTAGTGGCCTTAACCATTAACTCCACTAAAATAAGTGAAGACTTTCTGCCACAACTGCTTTCTTGGGGAAAACGTAAGAAAATAGAAAAACAGCAGTCAGGTCTGCCAGAGTTCACTTAAAGCAACTGAGCTCAAAACAATGTTTTATTTTACATTCAGAGGCTTTTTTTTCCACATTTATTGAAAGAAATTATATTAACAAGCAGCTGAAAAGGAAATAAGGATAATTATTAAGTGTAGCAAAGGGCCTGAACTGGCTCCTTTCTGACTCAAGGAAACAGAAGAACTCATACAACCTTTGTCCTAAAGTTGCTTGATTGCAGAATTCAATAAAAGAATTTGCTCTTAACCTTCAGGTCTTTAAATGGTCACGTTCTCCTTTATATTGCTGACTTGCTCCAGCCGTCATGTCCCAGTCTGAGGTCATCTAATCACAATCTTTTACCGACTCTTCACATTCGTTTCAGGACTCAGGGAGACTCGTCTCTCCCAGCATCCAGACTGTGGAGTACTCCGTCATAACTGCAGTCAGGACTCTGGAGTTCGTTTTATAAAGCAGCTGAAGACATTTTTATTCAAAGACTTGAACTTTGTAACTGTTTACATTGTTGTGGATTTGATCTAATTGAATTTTTTTCTGTGAAGCAGTTCCTGACATTCATCTGTGAATGCTGCAGCATAAATAAACTTTATTTACTCTCTAAAAGATTCAACTTTAAGAAAAGTTTCTTTGCTCTGTTTTCAGTTTCATTAACAAAAAACTAATTCAGACATTTCTGAATGATTCATAGGTCAGTGCAAGGATTTTGAAAAGAAAAGAAAATCTCTGAAAATAAGTGAAAAAGCAGCCAATGTCCAAAGAAAAACTGTGAAAGACTCAAAGTTCAGGGAACTAATGCAACAGACTGCTTTGAAGGACTAAATGGAAAGCTGGCTTGTTGGTAGATAAATATAAAGAGCCAGGGATGGATTGAGACTTTTTACATACACTATATTGCCAAAAGTATTTGCTCACTTATCCAAATGATGGAATCAGGTGTTCCAGTCACTTCCATGTCCACTGGTGTATAAATGAAGCAGCTCGGCATGCAGACTGTTTTTACAAACATTTGTGGAAGAATGGGTCGCTCTTGGGAGTTCAGAGAACTCCAGCGTGGAACTGTGATAGGATGCCACCTGTGCAGCAAATCCAGTCATGAAATTTCCTCACTCCTAAATATTCAACAGTCAGCTGTATTATAAGAAAATGGAAGTGTTTGGGAACAACAGCATCTCAGCCACGAAGTGGTAGACCATGTAAACTGATGGAGTGGTTCAGCGGATGCTGAAGCGCATAGTGCCAAGAGGTGGCCAACTTTCTGCAGAGTCAATCACTACAGACTTCATGTGGCCTTCAGATCAGCTTAAGAACAGTGCGCAGAGAGCTTCATGGAATGGGTTTCCATGGCGATCAGCTGCATCCATCCACACATCACCAAGAGCAATGCAAAGCGTGGATGCAGTGGTGTAAAGCAGCCGCCACTGGACTCTAGAGCAGTGGAGGCGTTCTCTGGAGTGATGAATCACGCTTCTTCATCTGGCAATCTGATGGAGGAGTCTGGGTTTGGTGGTTGCCAGGACAACGGTACTTGTCTGACTGCACTGCGCCAAGAGTAAAGTTTGGTGGAGGGGGGATTATGGTGTGGGGTTGTTTTTCAGGAGCTGGGCTTGGCCCCTTAGTTCCAGTGAAAGAAACTCTGAATGCTTCAGCATACCAAGACATTTTGGACAATTCCATGCTCCCAACTTTGTGGGACCAGTTTGGAGCTGGCCCCTTCCTCTTCCAGCATGACTGTGTACCAGTGCACAAAGCAGGTCCATAAAGACATGGATGGTGGAGTCTGGTGTGGACTGCGCAGAGTCCTGACCTCAGACTGAGAGCCAGGCCTTCTCGTCCAACATCAGTGTGTGACCTCACAAATGTACTTCTGGAAGAATGATCAAACATTTCCATAAACACACTCCTAAACCTTGTTGACAGCCTTCCCAGAAGAGTTGAAGCTGTTCTAGATGCAAAGGTGGACCAACGTCATATTGAACCCTATGGATTAGGAATGGGACGTTACTTAAGCTCATATGTGAGTGAAAGGCAGGGGAGCCAATACTTTTGGCAATATAGTGTGATTCTGAATCTGAAGAATAAATATGTATAAATCACAAGAAGGTAAAGGAAGATATTCTTTTAGATGTGATGGAGAATTACTCAACATAGAAAATAGGGGACAAAAGCTGGTATCGTCATTAATAATCTTAAACCACAGGAAGAAATGCTCTTTACTGCCTTCCTGTATACGTAGTTGCTCCTGTTGGAAGTTGAAACTGTAATACTGTTAGTAAACTCAGTGGAAACCAACAAGATTGTTCATCATGAATTCGATGCAATCTCCCCAGTAAAAGACATCTCTTATTTCATATTTTAAGTGAATGCTTGCATGTTTTACACAACATGTCTGTGCAGATGTAAAGAAAATCCTGCATTCATGGTCCGTGTCACCGCTGCAGCCTGCACCATTCTCAGTACATTGTTTCCTTCTGCCACATCTACTTGAACATGACCCTAATCCTCAGCTTAAGAGGCAGAAAAGGTTCAATACTTATTTTCATATTCGTCCAGTAGATGTGTGTATGATGTGTCTGTAAGGGACAAAGCCACAAGCAATCGCACCTCCACTGTAGCTTCACCACAGATAGGCGAGCTATTATTCACCTATTTGTTATCCCGTCCTTTTAGACATCCACATTATCGTCATATTTTTTTCCTCATTTTCTATCTAAATCTATTTCCTTGCAGCCAATGGAGGGTATTTTTAGACCTTCACAGGTCCCCTTTCCTTTGGATGTTTTTCTTTTCTGTGGGATAATTCTACTGCCCCTCATTTTGCTTTAATGCAACACTCAAGAAAACCACGAAACCTCTGGTAATGGTAGGGATTTGCTTTGAAAAGCAGAAAAAATAATGCTTTTGAAGAAACCCAGGAATTGTGTACACATTATACTGTCTCTGTGTTCGGGAAAAAAACATGATAAAAAACAAAAAACAAGAAAGAAATCAGCAAAGACTTTTTGTTCTTAAGAATCCAATGAAGCAGCGTGCGTCAAGTGAAACATGAAAGCATGACCCCGACCTGAACCAGGAACAACAAATAAGAACATAGTCGATACCTGGTACACACGTACCTGGTAACGGTTAAGACCTCTTACACTGAAGGCCAAATGCTGTTCATCCCTTTTCACCAGTTACACCTCATCTGCACTGCCTCTAAAAACAGATGCTGTCTAACTTGATTAGGTCAACATGATAAACGAGTCAACAACCTGAAAACAGAGTCAACAAGGTAAACAAACAGCGCTGAACATGCCACCGAGGCAGAGAACAGAGAGACTGATTGATTGACGACTGATCGATAACACAAAGGAGCCTGAGTGGGGGTTTTGGTATCAGTGTGACTTGTTCATGTCAGCATTTCAGGCTTGTTGTAATGAATCCTGACAGCAGTTACTGTATGCACTTACGCTTGTCTATAACAATCTGATCTGGGCTTGTTTTTGTTTGTTTGTTTGTTTGCTTTTTCCTGGAACAGTGCAGGAAATCTTTGTGCTAAAGTACAACAACAAAAGTGTCATTTCTGAATCCTTCAAGAATAAAAACAGAAACACCAGGAATCGGCTGCACATAACACTAAAAATTCTGTTTTCTCACTTGAATTACGGTCAAATATCTACCAGCCATAACATTAGGATTAGGGATGCACCGATTGGAAAGTTTGGGCGGATACGAATTTTAAAAAAAAAAATTGGGCGGAGGGCGAATTTTTTTATTTTTTTTTTTTTCTTTCTTTGTGCAAAAAAAATTTAATATTTCACCCCCTCCTCATTAATCTTTAATAAAAAAAAATCAAAAAAAAAAAAAAAATAAAAAAAAAAAAAAACAAAATTAATATTGTTTGTTATAATAAAAACTAAAAAGGAAATAAAAAAAAATAAAAAAAGATAAAAAAAAAAAAAAGAAAGAAAAATAAAAAAAAGGAAAACAATTAAAAAAACAAAATAAAAAAAAATAAAAAACCGTTAGGATGAATAGTAAAAGCTGCATCCCGTGATCTAACGTTTAAAAGATGACAAAACATCAACTGACTGTTCAAATCTGTATAATTAAATCAACATAACTGCTCCTTTAAATGCACTGTTTTCCACAAACAAAGCTGAAGCACCAGACCCACAACGTGCAGCGACAAGCTAGAACAGTTGTTGCACCAGATTGTTTCGTACCCTGCGAGAAGCCAGAACTTTGTTCTTGGTCTTGAGACTGTTGGGGATTCGTAGGTTAGAGTGGAGCCTGGACCAAACCTCTGATTACAACCATTGACAGCCAACGTACTCTGTGCTAAACACTAACCAAGCTAACTTGAAACTAACAGGAGCTAACGAAAATAAACCCCCTAAGCGGCGGGGTAAAGGTAAAACATGCTTAGACTTGCTATTATCTGACTAAAAACTGCCGTTGTGCTACTCTGCTACAAACTGGGACCTTACTGAGAGCAAACAAGGAGCTGACTGGGAGCCAGCGGTCGGCAGGCCGGCTTCCGGTCTGCCGCATGTCAACCAAAAGGACATGCGCTTAATTATGTGTAATTTCAAGATTAAATACCATCTAAACAGATGAGTTATAAAAAAATTCACCCCCCTCACAGTTGACATGAAGGCAAACTTGACCTATTAAACCTAAAATAATTTTTTGAACCAGGCTGCAAACATGTTTATTTCTGCTGTGAAGTTGGCGTTTTTAACATGGGGGTCTATGGGGATTTGCTCTGTTTTGCAGCCCCTAGTAGATCAAGGGAGAACTACAAAAAATGACTTCTTCCGGGTAGACTCAGTTGGCCACCGGAGGTCAAGAGTACCTAACTGCTGTTACGATGACATCCAATCCATACAGGAGGTCTCATGCGGAAGTTGGTTAAATACAGCCAAGAGTAACTATTTGCACCTTGCAAACAGATGCGTATGTTGTAGTTGGGTGGTTAGGGTGAGGAGAAGGGTCAGGGTTAAGGTTAGATTTTAGTAAGTTACATGAAAAAGAAACTTCCGATTGGGACTTCCAGCGTGGATTGGATCTATGGCGATGTACCGTGACTGCAGTTGGGTCCCTCTCCCGGAGGTTGTTGCTTGATTTTTTCCTTCGTCCAACAGATGATGATAATACACTGACAGGAAGATTTGCCAACCATCTCAACTCAGCAGCGATTCAAAGACATTTTGTCATTATATAGTTTCATAAAAAATCGCAGAGGTTTGGATAATAGCATCTCCTTGCAGAATCTTTCTCCAAACAACCATTCATGCTATACTCCTGATGTGCTGCTTGTGTTATTGGAACAGATACAGTCTTGTGCAGTTACTAAGTTGGGGCTGCATGCTCATGGCCAAAGAGGCTCCTTGGATCCAAGCAGACTGGTGTAGATATCTACATTTAGGAGTGTGCTTTACTGGAAAAAGAAAAAAAGCTAATTAAAATTAAACCATTATCTCAGACTGAGACAAAGTATTACCTAAAAGGCTAAAAATATACTAAAATGTTTGGGCGAACTCAGCTGCTGGGAGGTGTTTTTAAACATCTCCCACATTTTACAGTGCAGTGTTGGCCACTGTTGACAGGAAAATGTCCCATGGTGTTATGAAGAGATAATTTCTCCTCTACAGACAGATTAAAAAATAACTAAAGTTTATTTATTGTTAAAAGGATTCCCATTAGCTGTCTCCAAAGTGGGACGAGCTAGTCTTCCTGGGGTCCATACAAAAGATGGACCCCAAAAGTATCGTAAAGAAATCAGGAGAGTGCACTTTACATACAGAGAAAGCAGAGAAAATCAAAAACAGCGAAAGAGAGTTGGAGGGGGACACAGCTGGTGGCAGCCAGAGGACCATCTGTTCATCACTCTATTAGTTCACATACACACAGATACTCTCCCTTTTCAGTCACGCTCACACACTCGCTCACACTGGCATCATGCACCCACAGCTCGCGTCTGTCTCCTCTGTTTTACAGCTTTTCTTTCTTTTCCTGTGTTGCTGACAGTTGATGTGCAGCGAGACAGTCTTCCATTGCGGCGTCTCAACAGCTTGAACAAATCACTGGATGTGGTTGAATCACTGTTTGAGGATGTTACGTTCCATCATAACTCACCACGCCACCAGAGTTATTCACACTCCTCACATATGGCTTGTGACAATCCATCTGCGGCAGCCAGACCCTGCATCACACCTAAAATACCTTTAACCTCCTGGCTGGTCCATCTCATGTTCAACAACAAAAACTCTTACAATTTATTTATTTTTCAGACATACAGTCGTCCTCAAAATTATTCATACCCTCTAATTAAAGAAAAGGCTAAATTCACAATAGTAATTCAAATAACGAGAAACTAAAGAAACAAATAATAAATAAAAATTTACAAAATTATAATTTAGTGAAATAAATTGTTGTTTTTGAATTGGGATTGGAAATAATAATAAGAAAAAAACAAACAAAACTGTCTCAGACACATTACAGCACCTTTCCCATGAACACTGGACCAAAATACCTGTCAACAGGTGCAGAAGTCTTTATGAACATTACAGAAAACATCTGATTGCAGTGATTTTCTGAAAGTGTTGCTCAACAGCATTTAGCTTGGGAGCCCCATCATTCTTGTTTACTTGTTTTATTTTTTGTGTTTGTTATTAATATTTTTGTTGAATCACAATTCAAAATCAATGTCATGATTTTCATAGAATTTTTATTCATTATTACTTTAGTCAATTTCAACTTATTTCCCTGACAGCTGATTTTTTTTCGTTCTTTAATTGAAGAGTATGGATAATTTTGAGGAAAACTGTATATTAAAGAGAAATGCTAAAATCTTGCTGATATCTGTGTTTTTATCACTCACCGTACATCTTTCCTTCATCTGACAGTATGATCTTCCTCCTCCCACAGGGCGGATAGATGGCTAAGGCCTCCTGGAAGCTCTGCTCTATGTCCGGGCTCCAGACCCCCTCAGGGTCCCCATCCATGGTCTTGTCCCCTCCTGAGTCACTCAATCTGTCCATGTCCTCCCCTGGACTCTCACTGCCGCTCCAGCTGCTGCGCTCCATATCGGCCGCCAACGTTAACTGGCACACGTCGAGTCAGCGCTAATGATGCTGTTGTGGTCAAAACTAATGTAAACTCACACTTTACTTAAAGCCAAGAATAATATTCAACTCTCAGTGGGGGCAGGCAGTGGTGGACAACTATAAACTAAAGCTAAAGCTGACTCCAGGTGGAACCACCAGCGCTGAGGATCCAACGTCAGACAGCAGGAAGCCTGCGGAGAGAAAAGAAAAATAAACACTAAGTTTAGCGTCATGGTCATAGTAATTTTCAAACTATTTGTATAGTGGAAAATATCTGAGGCCGTGTTTGAATTTGCCTTTTCATTTCCCCATTATTCACTTTATTTTGCCCCGCCCACTTCTAACTGTAGGCATCAGTTACGTAGCAATAGGCAGCAACTTAGTAGGGAAGAAACTAGACAAACTATTTCTAGAAATTCAGATGGTGGTAAGGAAAGTCCAATGAGCGGGCAGATAAATTTGGATTTGGAATAATGCGTGTGAAAAAACCTGATACTCTGCTGGAAAATCAATTCGCATGTGAGCATGAGCATGTGTTCTGTAATGCAACCCAAACAGTAACCATAACATCTGGTCCGTTTCTTGCCGTGGTCGATACAAATATGTTGTAAGATCTCGCACCTCTTTCTCCAGTTATTGTGTCACCTTTGAACAGCAGAAATAATCCTAGTCATGGTTAAAGAACTGTTTTATTTAACTGCTATGGATGTGAATAGCAACTGGAAATGTCAACACAACCGGAAGTCAAATGACACCGTCCTCATAAGCCCATGAAATTAAGGAACTAGAGGCAGAAATTGTGAGAGAATAAACATGCATGTCTAGTTTTTTGATACTAATGTGTGATTAAGTGTTAAAAACCAAAAAGAACGAGCCCACCCACGTCTCTCTCTGTCGCCTTTAACAGGCTGTGTGCTGCATAATGCGCTGTGGCCAAATGCGGCCAAATTCAGTGGCCGAATTTCCTGCGCAGTCCTGCGGATGTGACGTCAATTAATCAATTACCGCTGCATACGCGTCCCTGACAGTTTTGATACAGGAAGGAGACGGTTGCGGTACATCAGCCACCATGCGTGATCTTTGGATTACTGACAAACTTTTGCAGCCGATACCATGAACAATTCTTCAGACTTTTACTTGTCAATTTTTTCCTTTTTTCCTTTTTCTCTCGTTTTTTCTTCTTTTTCTCTCTTTCTTGTATTTATCTTTTTTAACCCCGTTTTCATGCTTCTTTCTCTACTTTTTTTTCTTTTCTTTCCCTTTTTAAAATTTACTTTCGTTTCAAACATGCACCCCACTGTGCACCAGTTAATAACTGGAAATGAACACTTAAAAAACTTGAAAAATTTGAAATTTGAAAATTTGAGAATTTAACATTTCTGTCAAGTTTCTCAGATTTTTAGCTGAATATTGTTTTATTCTTTCACATATAGCACAAGTTTTTAAACAAACTGGTCAAATACTAAAGTTATAATATTGCAAATTCTTGTGATTAACTTTTCACCCGGCCGCTCTTTGCCATTCAGGAAACCATTTGATTTCACTCTTGGTATTATCCAACGTTGAGTTGTACTGGTCACAAAAACTAGTATTTCATCAAAGAACAATGGTACATATCCAACAGAAAGTAGCATTCATTAGTTAATCTTACTCTGCCTGCAACCTATTCCAACATTTGTGCCAATTCTGGGTTTGATTCTAACGAAAATATGTTTGAATGTGGCTTTAAGTTGTGAGCAACATGTCTTAAGCCTGTATCCCAGCTGCTAGAGGCAAATTATTGCTTCTTTTCATGAAAGAAATTGCCCATTTTGTTAAATCGCTGTGGTACGTTGAATCCACATGAACATAAGTGGAGCACGAGAATGAGGGACGGAGTATTACTATACACCAGTAAGAGCAGATTTAGGAGGAGAAAAGAGAAACTGGAGGGGCTTGCCAGCTGCCCACAATTCTTCTAAAATCCCCCACGGTAAACAGCAGGGTTGGCGCAGTCGCCTCCACGCTCACACATCAACATATGCACACACACACGCCCAGAAACACACACAATTACAGTGCCAGCCCCTTGGGCGAACACATGTCATTTTGTCTGGTCTTCTACTGTTCACACTTCCCGTGCACTGTCCCTGGTCACAGCCTGAACAAGCCTGCAGTGTGAAATCTGTGTGTGTGTGTGAGCTTGGATAATTTTAGCACACATACACTCAACAGTATGCACGCATGCAAGTGAAGCATGGAAAGCAGAAAGCTGCCTTTTGGACACATTTTAACCCCGTCTCAGCTTTTAAGACCTGAGGGAAAACTCTGCAAGTCTGCAGGAAAACATCCGCTGGCCAGACTCGGAGGCATGAGTAATGAAGGCGATCTGCTGGTTTTACCAGAGTCTGTCCTCTGGTGCTCTCTCCATGCTTGTTCTATTCACCCCTCATATCCGTTTCCTCTCCAGCTTCCCCACCCTCGCAGTCTTCCCCGCTTCCCTCCTGACCTTCTGCAGCAGTTTTCCATTCAAACAAGGATTCATTCATCCAGCAGGCTGCATGGTCTAAGCAACAGCAGTGTTTGTTTTCTTTGTGCATTTGTGAAAATTCAACTTTTTTTGTGTTAAGTGAAGTGTCCCTCTTCACAGGTAGCAACAGCTTTTGTCGCATCTTACAAAGGCTCTACTGAATCATCCAACTTTTTAAAGACAGTAACCCAATTCTCTGACATCTGTCCGTATGCTCGGTATGTTGGACCATAAAACGCGTCAACAATATGGGTTTTAAATACATATGCTGCTTTTATTTGTCTTTAAAGGAAAGATGATAGCGCAACAGGTCAATGAGGACAAAACAACGTAATAAAAAAAAAAATCTCAATCAGTCATTTAAAGCTTCCTGTCACAAAACTGACCTTAAATTTCAAATAAAGGCTTTAAGGGACATTACTGTACAGGTACGAAGCTACACCGATTTTCCTGATTGAAAAGTTGGACCTGTTGATTCAGACCCAGAAAAAAGGTGATTTTTGTCCTTTCCTTCACCTGCTGAGTTTCTTATCTTTTTCCACATTAAATCACAATCGAAGATCCATCCAGTCATCTATTTACCTGCTTCAGGGTCACGGAAGTCACTGGAGCATAGCACCTACAAGGCGAGAGGCAGTGTACGTCCTGGACAGGCCACCAGTCTATTACACGGCCAACACGTCACAAACAACCGCCCATCCTCACACTCACTCCAAGGAGTGAACAATTAACCAAACATGCCTGTCATTGGATGGTGGGAGGAAGCTAGAGTACCAGGAGAGAAGCCAGGCAGGCAGAACTACACAGAAAGCAAACCCCAGAGAAGACCCGGGACACACTGGAGGGACTAAGTTTCTCAGCTGGATCCCCAAAGACAAGCAAGAAGAAGAATCCAAGAAGAGGGAAGTCTGAGAATCCCTGATCAAGCTGCTGCCATTATCTGAGGAAGGATGGATGGATGGATGGATGGATGGATGGATGGATGGATGGATGGATGGATGGATGGACGGATGGACGGATGGATAGGTGGATGTGGATGGATGGACGGATGGTTGGATGGATAGATAGGTGGATGGATGGATCGGTGGATGGATGGATGGATGGATGGACGGACGGATAGGTGGATGTGGATGGATGGTTGGATGGACGGATGGATGGACGGATAGGTGGATGTGGATGGATGGACGGATGGTTGGATGGATAGATAGGTGGATGGATGGATGGATGGATGGATGGACGGATGGACAGACCGATGGATGGATGGATGGGTGGACAGATGGATGGATGGGTGGATGGATAGACGAATGGACAGATAGATGGATGGACAGACAGATGGATGGATGGACATACGGATGGATGGACAGGTGAATGGATGGACAGATGAGTGGATGATATGTAGATGGACGGACAGACAGATGGATGGACAGGCAAATGGGACGGACGGATGGATAGATGAATAGGTAGATGGACAGGTAGATGGACAGACAGACAGATGGATGGGTGGATGGACAGACAGAAGGATGGATTGATGGACAGACGGACAGACGGATGGATGGATAGGTGGATGGACGGACAGAGTATTAGATTAATTCCATAGGAATGATATAATACTCATTGTCTTCATTTTCCTTGCATGGATGTCATCACAGTTGTTTTATTCCTCCTCTTGGTTTCCTCCCACTTCGGACAAACATGCAGCTTAGAATAAACCACCTCCGGTATGCAGCCTGGGTTATTAGTCGTCAATGCAAACATGTCCGATTTAATTTTTCATTTTTAAAAAATCCCTTCAGATGTGTTCCATTTATGAAGTGATGTTCAGACATGTTCAATCAAATTCTGTTGCTTTTCTTCAGCAGACGTTTTTGTTCAGATTAAAATGGAGATATTAGATAAATTTCCAAAACCTGCACCAGTTTACAGGACCCTCTCTGGTTCTTTCAAACCTAAAAATAGAGTATTGGACGAATAAATGAAAATTAATTACTGCGTCTTCCACTTTGTCTAACGAGTTTCTGCACAGAAAGACGGGTGTTAGAGTGAGTGCAGCTCGAAGGACAGCCCATTTTAATGAAAATTAGGTTCAAACTTAGGGTCAACATCACTACAGACAAAAAAAGTACATTTCTCTAATGATACTGCAATCCAAGAAGAATAAATCTTTAAATATGGTGCAGTTCACTTGATGCTTTGGGGAAAACAGGTGCTGTGTTGTGTGGGTTTCTGTGTGTATTCATGTATTAACTCCATCAATTATCATTTTAGTCTGCACAAGCTTAGCAATACCAAAAACAAATTGGTAAATCAAAGCAGTTTTTTAAATCTGTGCAGCAATGAAACATATTTTAAAATACACTTTGCATTCTCTATTGTGCATTGTTTTATGTGATTTTGTAAATGGTACTGTTGCAACATTTTTATTTGTAGCACTGGGAAACAGGAATAATGACAAGTAATATAATTAACCTGTAATTTAAAAAAAAAAAAGATGGCAATTTTGTGCAGGAAAAGAAAAAGAAAAGGTAAATCATACTCTGGGTAAACAACGAATTAGATCTGTGAGCCACCTGCGTTAATTAAAAATTTCATATCAAATGAATAAAAAAAGGAATTCACAATGCTTTTGAACAATTTGAATAGGCATTTTTTAAATAAGCTGAGTGAGATAGCAAAAGAATAGAAAATCTAAAAACTATACTAATAAAGCCTCCAAATACATCAAAAGTGTTCACTCTAAATTAAATGGCCAACTGTATCAAAACCCTCAGTAAGATCTAAAAGAAGTAAAAACAGATGTTTGGTAACAGTCAGCTGCTGGTGAAATATTATGAAGAGCTCTAAGAAGTGTTTTTCTGTTCTTTGGCCCATTCTGAAACCCAATTAAAATTTATCAAAGAGTCCAATGCCGTCTGTAGAGTCAGTGAGCTCTTTTCTTCCAAGACCTTGGCTCAGAAGTGAAGCTTCCATAATAATCAATGAGAGCATAAAAGCATCGTGGCATTCAGCTCCTTTTAAGGATTCCCTCATAAAAAAGATGAAGATCTCCAGTCAGTAGCTTTAAGATATTAAGTCTTTTTTTTTTTTTTTTTTATCTGAACATGTATTTCTCTGCAGATATATTCAGATAAACATTCAATATCTAAAGGCCAACTGTTGAATCAATAACAATAGCCTTTAGATTTCCATGGCTACACTTCTATATCTTTCTTGTATCTAAAATCACTCAAAAGTCCCTTTTTAAAATTGCACAATAAGCTCCAAATGCTAAAGAAGGAAGCTGCACATACAGTCCTGTATTCTATATAGTCGTTATTGAACTGTGTTGAAGGCCTTAGTGTGGGTCATTTATAGAAAAAAGTAAAGTTAAGTTTTCAATATCCTTGGAAAGGTCCTTCCTCTACTCTTCAAGGGATAAACCCAGAAATGTTACATTTACAACTGCAAGCAGCATAGCTGACAGAAATACATTGGTCTCCAAATGTATTTCTTGTATAGACTGAGTACAGTTGAGACACACCAATTACTTGCGCACGTAGCAAGATTTTGCTGTGATTTTTGGTGTGCACATGCGTATCAGCATCCTTTTTGAGCGTGGGAAAATTCAGCTTTGTGTGAAGCTCCGCGGCGAAGATATTCAAAAAAAATTTTTTGACAGGTCAGATTTTGATTTTAACCATGTTGCTTTCACAATGAGTATCTTCCTCCCCTTATGTTACTTTTAAAGTTAACTTCTATATCTGCAAACGTTGTTTTATGCACTAGAAACTGAGATGTTCCATGACATCGTAGCATGTCAGGTCTTCACATAATTCAGTGTGAGGTGGTCATCGGGGTACAGTTCAGACGCATTGTCTTAACCGCACCCTGATGCAGAACACTATTGCTTTGCATGCTGTTCAGCAGCACAGACATATAGTAGGTTTTAAGATTTAAGTCAGAATTAGGCAAAATTAGAACAAATCAAAGGGTTTTTTTTTTTGTTTTTTTACATTTGAACAGTCTGCAACTCTGACTTGTCATTCTGTTATTATTGCACTGTTATTGTGTTTATATTTGTACTGTTTGCAGTATCCATTAAATAATTTGTTCTTTTTAATTTTTTTTAAGTTTGTCCATGCTATTGTTAAATTTAATCAAATTGAAAACTTACTAAAGTGTAAAAAAGTTGTAATTAAAGTTTTTAATAGTTCATTACATCAGCAGTATCAGCTCTCCAGCTATTTCAATGGTGTCTCAACTGTACTCAGTATTTTTATTCTATGGGTACAGTTGAGACAAAAACACACCTCTTGTTTTTGATAAATTGTGAAAATTATAAATTACTGATGGATATTATTTCTTGGTTATTTTTTAGTACACAGAGGATGCATTTTGTAAAAAAAAATTTAAAAAAATCCTCTGTCCAGACCCTTTTTAATGTCTAATTTTTGCGAGGAAATGAGAGGAGTGAAAACTGTCTCAAGTTTACTCAGTCTACCCGACATGTAGATGTAAAAAACTGCTGCGGGTCAGACAAGACGAGTCGGCTCACACCTGGATAAGGCTCAGCCCTATCAAGTCAATATCACAATATACTGAGAAGGTAACTTCATTAATACCCAAAAGGTATATTTGTTTTGCAGTACTTATAGAAGGTAGGCCATCCTTAGTACAAAGCAGGACACAGTAAACAATAAAAAAACACACAAGTACGAACAACAAACACCAAAAACAGTGGGTACTCATCTAAAGCTTGGATAAAAACCTTAATAAATGCACAAATAGCCATTAAAGAGTAAAGCATCAATTAAATGTAAAAAGCCTGGATACAATCAATTAACCACACATACGTAAGTTGACTTAGAATAAGAACAAGATAAAGTCAAACTATAGTGAACAAACCATGATTGTTTCACAAAGAGCGCAAACATTAGAAAGTGATTACAGTTTTGTTCCGCAAGGACACAGGTCCAGGAACAAAGCTGCTTCTGTAGCCTCTGGCTTTTAAAGGATAACTTTCTTTTTTCCAACTTGGAGCTTATTTCTAGGAGTTTATACGTGTATTTTTACACGATTGTATCTCTTTGACTCCTTCGGAAGATATAACATCGAATCGCCCCTCAGCGTACATCCATAAAACGGGAGAGACGGGGCAGTTTCTCTATGAGGCATTATCTGCAGCAAAACTTCTTCATTTCATCAATGCTTTAAATAAAATGAATGAATGAATGAGTACTATTGTCCTGTGAGTTCAGAGTTAACTCTCCGTTAGTTATTGGGGTGTTTTCTTGATACTCTACAGGCAGCGTGCGCTCCAGTACATAGTATTCCTTCGTTTGTTCATTCTGCTTAAAGTATTGATGAAATGAAGGAGTTTTTGCTGCAGATAATGGCTTAGAGGCTGCCCTGTCTCTGCCATTACAGTATATGGAAGTACGCTGAAGGGTGACTCAATGTTATATCTTCCGAAGGAGTCAAAGTGATGCAGAAATTTTACTGGTGAGTACAAACTCCTAGAAATAAGGTCCAGGTTGAAAGAAAAGAAAGTTATCCTTTAACTTCGGGACTCTTCACCGACCTGATGGCATGAACAGGAAATCCAAGGTATGGGGTTTTGAACAAATGGATTTAAAAGAAAACTTCTGCAGCAACACTGAGGGAGGCGACCACAACCTTGTCATTACCTGTAAGTTTATTTATTTTCTAAATGTTGCCTTGTCTGATAAACGTAGCTCATTGTCTGAAGTGCCCATGATGCTAACAGCTTTTAGCAAAGTCAGACTGCGACCTACTTTCTCTCAATAAGGTTAAGGTGTAGCCAATCAAACTGAAGTCAACTTGGTCTCCGGGTAAAGCTGCACATCATTACCCCATCCAATCCTGCTGAGGAGGGAAGTCTAGCATGCCAAAACAATCCCTCGCTGTAAAAAACATGACTTTTTTTTCCTTTGGAGAACTGACATACGCAACAATATTAACTACATGAAATAGTTTATACTGATATATCATCACTCCTTTGAGAGACAAGTATCCGTACCATGACACAAGAGAAAATGCTAAAACAGATTCGATAAAAGCACAATAGGACAAAGTTATAAGCGGCTTCTGAACATGGGAGCAGTCCGTAACTTGTTCCAGACTGGATGGGGTGGAGCCATGTGACTACACACGGTACATGTAGCTCTGCGTCTTAAAGCGACACGAGTACAACCTATCTATAATAAGCAAAAACTGCTTTTCTTTTTATTTCATTAAAACAGTGAATATACCGACATGGACAAAATAATGTCGGTTATTGTTGTTGGTTATTGCCCAGGGGCCAAAGTTTGCCTGCGAGCTATTATCTTTGGCCCACTGCCAATTGTTATTCTTTTCAAAATTTTGGTTTTCTGAGCAATGTGAAAAGTTCTTTTGATATTTATTCATTGTTGCACTTCCCCTGTTGATCACGAATGACCATTGCATTACATTGTTGGAAAGGGGGGCCCAGTTGTTCTTCTGTCAGCTCAGATCTGGAAGCCCATGACCAGAGAATCAATGAGAAGATTGTCAAATGTCAGAGATAGTTAATGAAAAACAGCAGCACACTGACAAGAGAAAGTTGAAAAGTATTCCAGAAAATGAGTACTTTTTTCACAGAAATCAAGAAATCAGAAAGTAGTATGCCTAATATTCAAGCAGAAAGTTGTTGTTTTCAAAGGAGTATAATCTTCATGATATATTTTTTGTCTCATGGAGGTTTGAATTTATGTTTTACCAAATGTTTTTGAAGGCCTATTTGGATATTCAGTAATTTCAGGCAGTAAAAAGTAAGGTTATTCAATTTCCTCATTACTTTTTTTGAGGTTTCATTTTTGACAATTATCATGTCAGTCAGTCAGTCATTTCATTTTTGACAATTATGCTATAGGCTAAGCATATTGGATTTCATATACACTGAAACACCAAATTTTAGTTTTGGCCTGCGACCGTCCATCCTGAGTCGTTTTTGGCCCCCCAGTGTAAAGAATTTGGACACCCCTGGTCTAAAGCCTGGTTATAAGAAGTGCTTGAGGTGTTATACATTTGTTCTTACCTGGAGATTTTGAGACAGTTTTGTTTAAAGGTGCCATGACATCAAATTTCACTTTTCTGGGGTTTTGGGGAAATAATATGATCTGTTGTGCACTGATGAGGCCATGTGAATGTCCAGAGTGAGAATCAAAGTCCCTGTTTATGGTCTGTCAGCTTTGTTTCTTTGTTCAGAAATGGTTGAATCAGACAGCAGCTTACAATTCTACGTAGTTCTATCATTCTATGTAATTGCAGTTGCTCCAATTGGAGCATACGATCAAGCGGAGCAGTTAGGTCTGGGTTTTCAAACAAATGGATTTAAAAGAAAACTTTGGCAGAGACTCTGAGGGAGGTGACCACAACCTTGTCATTACCTGTAAGTTTATTTATTTTCTAAATGCTGTCTTGTCTGATAAACATAGTTCACTGTCTGAAATGCACATGTTGCTAGCAGTTAGCCTTTAGCAAAGTCCGGCCACAGCTTGACCTACTTTCTCTAAATAAGGTTATGGCCAAATAAGGTGTAGTCAATCAATATGAAGTCAACTTGGTCTCCGGGTAAAGCTGCATGTCATTGCCGCACCCAACTCTTTTACTGAGGAAGGGAGGTCTAACGCCAAAACAATCCCCCGCTGTAAAAAGGTGACATTTTTTTCTTTGGATAATTGACAGTAATGTTAACTACATGAATGAATTTTTACAGCTATGTCATCACTCCTTTAAAAAACACAATGACTGTAAAGGGAATAAATGAGCTCATAGCTAAAGAGGGTCTCTTGAAGCTGTACTCTTTAAAAATGGTGGTAATCTATGACCAAATTAAATGCTCACCCTTTGATCAACCAGTGTAAATAGGTGACCTGCTTAACTATAAGGAAATAAGTAGTGGAAACAGGGGGGAAATGAATAAGCTCTAGTTTCTTCCTGCTTCCTTTCGGACATATGATAATTAATTATTGGTGACTAGGTGAAAGTTGACCAGACCCCTGGCAGTCCAACCAGTTACTTGTACCTACTCAGTGTTGTACCCCTTTCCCACTGACCAAAAAAACCTGTTTAAACCCGAGAACAATCGTCTTTTAATGGCAGTGGGAAAGGCTCGTTGACCTGCGACAAACGACTTGGCAAGCGACGCGTGTTAAAATCGCCTTCAAGCGGCTCGGCTTCGATCGGCATGCAGTGGGAACACCAGACCCGGGTTGACCCGCGAATTTACGCGATGACGTTGGGCGGTACGTGGCTACATTATGACATCGTGCTAGTCGCGTATCATATGAAGTACCAAAACAACTCTGCTTTGGCCACAAACTCACGTGGCCTGCGTTCCATCTGCAGGTTTTCCTCCATTCTGAGGACGGACAAAGGTGCAACAAGAAAGCACTTTGACCACGGCCTGACTCGCTCTCCATTGCTTACTTCCCTGATTTCTGTCGCACAGCTGACATCATCAACACGCAACAGGCAGCGGTGGGAAGAGAGGCCACGCAGCTGCCAGCAGGTGATCAGACCCGGCTTTTTTTGTCAATGAGAAAGGAGCAAAATGCCAATTATGAGTGGGTCGATGCGCGTTTGAAAAACCTGCGTGACCGCGCTAATTTCAGTCGGAAAGCGGCTTTAGATAAGGAATTGAAGTGTCAAGGGCTGATGAACATCAGGAGGGCTTGTTTATTTGCGTTAATTTGTTTTGTTGAGTTGCTGTCCCGCTTTCACGGGGGCATCTTTTGCATGCCCATATATATAGGTATATGTGTGTGTGGGCATATGTGTGTGTGGGCATGTGTGTGTATCAAAATGTCAAATAAAACATTTCAATTCAATTAAAAAATAATTATGGATCTTAATCTATCTCTGGCAGAAACATCAGTCCAACCTGGTGAATATACATCAAGTTACTGAAATCTCAGTTTTGCTTGCGGCCACATGCTAAATATTAGCCCAATGTTTGCTCTCTTTTAGCTGCTTTTTGTGTTAACTTCTGAGAGAAAATATCCATATTATAGCTACTGAACTACACTTGTGTCCCCCCCAGCAAGCTGCAAACTGTGCCTGTGCGGTACGGTTAGCTTTTAGAGCTTTTTCAGTGAAACAGCTGCCTATTTCAGCCATTAAAGACACAATGAAAGCCGTGGGAGTGGGCCACAACAGTAAAGTGAGCTAGACAGCCAAACAATGAGCTTGAACTTGCTGTTAAGCTCTGTGGAGCTGAGGTAGGCTGCACATTCAGGTAATAACTCTCTTTAGGTTTGTCACTACAAATAATTTCCACATCACATGGATTCTGATGGTTTCACTAAGAGATAGTTCAACACGCAGGTGGCACTACTTTCTCTGAAATAAGGTGGGTAGAAATTATTTCAGTTTATATGAATGTCTTGGACGACTCGGCTGAGTTACGCGAGTTTACGAGCTGAAACAGCTGCTGAGCATTGAAATCCCTCGTTATGCTCCTACAGTACACTAAAGAAGAAAAGAGGTTAACAGAAGAACTGCAGAGGAGATGAGAGCGCGAGAGGGGCCCAGTGGCAGATGGACGCTGGAGAAAGACATTAGTCACACAACAATCAACTGTGACTACTGGGCGACTCCTCTGCACCCTGGATACCCCCACCCTCCCCGTCACCAGGCAGGCCCAGGCCACTCCAGCCAGGACAGCAGGCTTCATGGTGTCAATGCCAGCCCTCGGGAGAACACGCAGGGCATACAGCCACAATCCTGCAGCTGCCTTGGACTCTCATGTTCTCCCCTCTGTGTGGCCTTTCTTCCTCTGTTCCCTCTTTCTTACAGCACTCACCGGCTTCAACCAGGAGCCAACAATGTGTTCATGGCTCCAAACCTCCATATGTTCGGAAGCAGGTCTGCAAGGTTGTAATTAAACATAATGCTTTGTATCTGCAAGTTTGTAGTGTGTTTTATTGCTATACAAGCTGTTCTCGCAGTTTAGCCCTTTCACCCTTTCTATTCTGCTCAACATCATCTGTTTTGGCTGCTTCGGACATTTACACGAACACTTAATACAAGAGGATTTTCTCAATCCTGAAGGCAAACATCGTTCCAATTTTCAGCGTTATGCTGTGTTTTAAACGTTCGCACGGACCTTTTTGTGGCAATATTCCTTGGATTCTGCTTTTACAATAATTTCATTTTACATCAAGGACCGTACAGCACAGCCTTCGTTTTTCACCAAAGTGCATATGTGGCTAAAGCATTCAATATCTGAACAGACTCGGCTTCATTTATCTTGCCATGTTAACAGCCTCCACAGCAGACACTCACAAGGTAAGATCATTCAAGAGCAGCTCATGTTATTCAAGCAGCCAGAATGTATTTAAGTTTATGATTTCAGGCTGAGCTGATGTACTGCCTGTCCCTGAACACCACACTGAGCATAACAGGAACAAACCCAACAAAACAACTATTGTGTCTCTTTTATAACACATTTGTAAAGTACTGTAGGGAGTGAAACTTAGTACTAGGAGTCCTTGGAGCAGCTTTAGATGAGGTAGCACAAACTTGTCTAATAGATATTCAGCTACATAAGGCAAGTGTGTACAGGTTTAACTGTCGTTCTTCTCTATTCATCGGCATTTATGAGCTAGGTTTATCCACAAGAGTATTCGATTAGAGAAAATGAAAACATTACTGCACAAACTCAAATGATAACAACTGGAAAATTTCTAAAGATGCAAAACCAGGCAAACTGAGAACTTAACATGTAGAACTGATTTCAAGGTGATTTGACAACAGATGACCTACGAGACATTTCCTGCTTCATGTTAGTTCCCTATACAGTCGAGTGAATTGGTTGCTGCTTAAAGTGACTCTAGAGTTGTACCGTAATAACAGATGCAACAATTTTGCATCATTTTCAGCCATGATGATACCACTTCACCAACTCGAGAAAACTTAGAAGGGCTAAAACAAAAATTGCCTGTTGCACCTTGAAACCAATGAAAGCTTTAGATTCATCTGCTGATTTCAATTTGATAAAAAAAAAAAAAAAAAAAATTCAAAATTAAACTGATACCTAACAATTTACACATCTAAATTCAGTTACGTTTCACACACATCGCTTGGTCCAGGATTTGTACACAAAGTTGTGTACTTGCAGGTTATTTGACAACATGCTAACCAGCTTTTAAAAAAGGGTTTATTCCCTTAATGTGCAAGAAGGAGCATTTTTATCCTCAGCATACAATTTGAAGACTGTAAAAAAAAAAGGACATAGTATCTGGTTACGTCTGAGGAGGGAAAAGTGAAGCCAGTTGGGTTTTCCCACCGCCACAGTCTTGGCATGTCACATGTGTCGTCACTCCCGGAAAATACTAAAATAGGCAAAGACAGGGCCGCTCCGAGCTTAGGGGCAAATGATTGACAGCTAAGCTAATGCTAACTGAGCTAGTTCGAAGTGACCAGGAACGAATTAAAGGTAAGACACACTTAGACTTGCTGTTAATCAGCTAAAAATCACAAGCTGAGGCCTTCCTGGGATCTAGCAGGAAGCTAACTATTAGCCTCCACGGCTAAAATCGCCATCTGGTCTGCTGCCTGTCAATCAAAAGGACACGCCCCTAATTATGTGTGATTTCAAGATTAAATAACATCCAAACGGCTGAGTTATAAAAAAAAAAAAAAATTTACCCCCTCACAGTTAGCATGAAGATAAACTCAACCTATTAAACCTAAAATGATTTTTTGAACCAGGCTGTAAACATGTTGATTTCTGCTGTAAACATGTTGATTTCTGCTGTGAAGTTGGTCTTTTTAACACGGGAGTCTATGGGGATTTGCTGTTTTGAAGCCCCTGGTAGATGAAGAAAGAACTACAATTATTTAACTTTACTTCTGGGCTTCACTCTTCTCCAGCAAAGGTTGCCCCTTGGTACAATTCCAATTATTGCTCCCAAAGATGTTCCTGTGGATATTTACAACAGGCGGGGTGATATTTAACCACCCTGCAGGCTGCTGACCACCATTTCTGATGACTTTTTTTTTTAGAGTTTCTTCATTTTAATTGGATGTTGCCCCAATAAAGAGTTTTGTGCTCATGAGCCAAACTAATCAAGTTCAGTCAGTGACCCAGTTGTCTTCAGAGAACCACACTATCACCCAACAATGAAAGTTAAGCCATGTGCATCTCGCTGAGTATTTGTGTACTGATATGGAATAACATAGATGAAATACTTTAAGATAACTGACCTGCCAGACTTGTTTTCTGACTGGATTGTGTTTATGTACAGAGTACCTCTTTCTGTAGACTGCAGTCAACTGAAACATAATTAAACTGTAATAAGAAGAAGTACGTCTACACTGGAGGCCCAAGTTGTCAGTTTGCACGTCCACAATTAAGTCAAATTGGCCTGTAACAGCTCTGAGAGACTGGAAGCAGCTGCTTTGCATTCTGGTTAAATGCATCTGTTACATCTCTTCATCTGCAGGTTGGTGCTTATGTAGGTTTCAGGCTCTCCATGTGATGCGCTGAAGAAGTGTTTTTAAAACTTATTCGGGGCATTCAAACGTTAGCCTGTAATGTCACAATGAAGCAGTAAAACAGAAGATTTTTACCCAGGATTAAACAGGGTTCCCACGCTTTTCTTGAAGTTATTTTCCAGGACATTTTTAGGACTTTTCCAGCTGCTACAGTACAAGTCAAGTTATCGCAACATAGACAAATTCCACCCCAAGCTTCAGAGAAGTGTTCTACAAGCAACGGCGAAGCGACAGTGATGAGGCGATGAAGCGGAGACGAAGCGGAGACGAAGCAGAGACAAAGCGGAGACAAAGCGGAGACGAAGCGGAGACGAAGCAGAGACGAAGTGACGACAACGACGACAAAAAGGCGACGATGAGACAGAGGGGTGACGACGAACAAAGGGGCGACGAAGCAGAGACGAAGCGGCAAGAGGACAAATAATTTTCCAGGACAACTCAAGCTTTTCCAGGACATTTTACTCTTTTCCCCATTTTCCATGTGTTTTCCATGACTGGAAAATATTTTCCAGGTTTTCCAGGACACATTGGAACCCTGTTAAAGCTGCTAAGAAACAAAGATATTTCTATGCAACAAACAGTATTTTTAAAGCCTAATAATCAAGACTTTTCCTATGACTGTAATCCAGACTTCAGAGAGGATGAAGGAGACCAGCATGATAGCAGAGGTGGAGAGATGAAGTCTGCTTTTGTATTAACTGAGATTTGGGATTCCCTTCCAGTGTCATCATTTAATGCAAGTTTTAAATTTATTTCCAAAAAAAAGTCTAGGGTGAATATAGTTACAGACAATCAGTAATCTAAATGAACACTTGCCAACCCACCAAATGTGGGTTAGAAATCCAGTTTTCTAAATATAAAACTTAGAAGCTGCTTTGCCAGGTGATGAACTGGCAGTAGAAACAAAACGTCCAAATTTTCTATAGCAGGCCTAATATTGATCAAAAATAATAAGATAGAAGAAAATTTGCGGCTCTACACAACTTTTATTTAACTGGTTGAGGTGAAAAAAAAAAACTGGATTAACCGATTAATCAGCTGACAGACAGAGAAGTTTGGCACCGATTTTTAAAAAAATAAAGCTAATAAAATTATTCAATAAGAGAATAACCAGCAAAATGAAAATGATCGTCAGCTGCAAATGGACTGCATAACAGTGATTTCACTTGTGTTAAGGATTAATACTTCCTCCAGAACTAGTCTGGTTTGCTTTTTTCTTGATGAGCACAATAAATTAAACCAAGCAAATCTTCATTTGCAGCCTCATCATCGCTGAAGATGAGAATGTTTCCCAAACATGCTGGCTACAAAACTTTATGCAACTCGTCTGGTCACAACAGATCAGAGGGTTGGTTATGTTTCACATGCATTAACGTCACCGAGTTCCTGCAGAGGGGTCAGGGGGCGAGCGAGACATGGGTTCTTGTGAGGACACTTGTCCTTGACTCTTCTGAATGCGCTCTGAGTGGTGCATCCTCTGTACATTCCAGGCACATTCCCACCTCTACGAGGTGCCGTCTACTTATGATCCATTCACACAGGGCAGTACTTTGTAAGAAGTGTGTGCAGGGCACGGTGGAAGCAGAGGTCAACAAGCAGGAAAAAAGCCTGATAATAGAGCTACACAAACATCAAGCATGTGACGGTTTCCACCCGCCGTCTACAGCCCACCGCAAAGCCAAATGTGAGGCAACTAAAAGCTTTCAATCAACAGCTGCACCAGAAACTGAATCAATCATGAGGTTTGAAGCAGGAACATCAGGACTAGGGATGAGCGATACCAAAATTTTTCCTGTCGATACAATACCAGTAGTTTATGGTACTTTCTTATGGATACCGATATCAATACAGATACAAAGAAAATCACATGATTGTACAGTTTGCATTAATATCTTGAATGCAAGGGCAATATTAGATATAAGTAAAACTTGAGAACGGAAGTACTGGAAAGAAATACTATAAAACAATAATTAATCATACTGATGAGTAGGGGTGTTCGATATTGGCTTTTTTACCAATATTCAATCTTGTCAAACTCTTAAATTCCGATAACCGATATCAACCGATACAAATATATGCAGACAACTGTGAGATTGTATCTCTCATATTTATAGAAAAACAATAATACTCTGCTCTAAGAGCAAAGTTGATATCCTTGACTCAGCCAGAGGAGTTCATTTTGGACATCTGGCTGCCAGATATCAGATACTAGCAGGTATTAGCCAACATGTGGCTAATTATAATGCTTCTGACAACTTGGTAACTTAACCAACAACTTAAAACCAGACATATTATAAGCAGCTTCAAATCAAGTCAGTCTGTAGCAGCAGCAGCTGCACTGTAGTCACATGACTCTGAAAGGAATGCTGGGATATGAAGTTCCTCCAGAATAACAGGGACTTTCTACATGCTGTACCGCTAATGGAACAAGATTTCACTAGTGAAATCTCGCGAGATTTCGTTTTTAAAAATATTGGTCCAAAAAAATATTGATACCGATATTTTTCAATATCACATTTTAATACCAATATTGGCCAATAATATCAGACACCCCTACTGATGAGTAAATTAAACAAAAATAAGATTAAAAACTTATTTCAGTTATCAAATAACTTAATAGGCTAAGTTGATAGGCTACCACCATCATGTAATACAAAAGCTAGAATCTGATAGGCTACCACCATCATGTAATACAAAAGCTAGAATCTGATAGGCTACCACCATCATGTGATACAAAAGCTAGAATCTGATAGGCTACCACCATCACGTGACACAGAAACTACAATCTGATAGGCTACCACCATCTTGTGACACAGAAGCTAGAATCTGGCTGCTTTCACATCATTTTGTTGTCTAAAACTCTCAGAAGTGGAAACAAATTGCATGTTTTGTATCTGTACAGTGGTATCGTGATACTCAAAAAAGTTTCGATTCTGATATTTTGTCTGGCTGGTATCGAAGTATCGACTCCAGGGTATCGATATGCCCATCCCTAATGAGAGTAAAATGATTTCCCAGCCTCCATTTTGAAGCTGGTGTATCGGCTTTGTACTTCCACCACTGGTTATTTTCATTCTGCCGCTGATGCGCGTTACTGCTTTCAAATTTCACAGTTCAGACACGATTTCAATGATCCTTCTCATCAATTCAGGTTACACGATGCAGAGAAAAGGAAAGAAATAATCATTTTCATTAGTCTTGAAGTGTTTGAATAAGTTCTGACCTGATTTTTCTGTGTACACTCACAAAGCCTAATATTCAATAAAGCAAATGAAAAAGCGTGACTGAAAAGACACCAGCGAAGCTTCTTTTATTCTGTCTGGCTGCTAATACGCGCTGAGAAAGACAGAGAGAGACTTGCTTTATGAGTGTGGAAGAGGCTGTGATTCCCAGCATATGCACTCCTCATTATTTCACCATCTCTTCTCAAACACACTAGCATTTATGCACACACACAGTAATTGGTGGCAGATTGGACGCTGATACAGTGAAGCACTTATTTCCTCCTGGAAATGTGGCGGTAAAAGGTTTAACCAGCAGCTCTCCTCTGTTATTCTTCCTCCACCACTTTCTGCTGAGTCAGACCGAGCCATTATTCAGTCTCTTCCTGGGGATATGGAGGGGGGGGGGGGCTGTTTGTTGTCACATGTGCACTATCATATATACACACACTAAAAAACACACCCACACACAGGGGGGACAATATCGTTCACCAGTGGAGAGAGAGGGATGGGGAGGTTAAAGCAATACCAACACCATTTAATAAGTGTGAACACGGGAGCACAGTGCTAAGGCACAAACCATGTGTGTGACACGGTGTGTGTGTGTGTGTGTGCATGGATGAGTCTTATCCAACACCTTGTAAAGGAGCATTGTACGCCTGCATAAACGTGAAAAGGAGTACAGTGACCTCCATTTCCCCCATCTCTCCACCACAATCACATCCTCCACAGCTCTCATCCCATCCTTGAAACACACACACTCGTACAAAATGAATTAGCCCCTGAACTGTGTTTTCCATCTGTGGTCCATTAAAAGTCCAGCACTGCTTTATTTAGACGGGAGCAGGTTAGGAGGCAGGGAACATGGCGGCTGTGCATCCCATAAAAACACCATGTGATATTCCCCTTTCTCCACAGCCGAGTCTTCAGGACTTTTCAGACCAGAATCAAGGAATCACGTCGCACGGGCATCTCAGGTCTTTACTTCTTACCCAGCTAACCAATAAATTAACAGCAGAATAATTAAATGAATAAAAAAGGCGCATCACTCTTTTACAGGGTCTAAAATATTCAGAGGTAAAAGTGCAAAACAAAGAAGATCTCAAATTTTCTTTAACAGCTTATCCTGCTATAGCAGGATTGATCATAGGTGATTAATAAATCTTTCGTACCGCTTTATGCAGAAAATACATTAACTTTTGTTTTACAACTTAAAGGCTAAAACCAAGCTAGAAATCTGGGAGTAGTCAAGGACTCACAGCTGAATTTCAGCATCACATTAAGACAGTTGTGAAGTCAGCGTGTGAGGACGTATCAGCAACATTCTGGACTAAACTGCCGCCGTCTGAAGGACTTTAGGGAGACATGAGGACAGGGTTTCAGTAGTCTAGTCTGCTAAAGATGAATGCAGAATTCCTGCTGAGACACCTTTCATCCTAAAAATGTTCCAGAAGTGATAAAAGCAATGTGATTAATCAGGATTAATCTTTAGACACCCCTAATATTATTATCTATTTATTAGTTTGGCCATCTTTTGTCAGTTAGAAAACATCTATAGTATTTAGATTAAAGGAATAGTACACCCACAGAGTGATGTGCCTTCATTTTCTACTCACCCTCATGCTGAGCAAGACTCTGGAGCACTTTTTTAATATCTCAAATGCAGCCGGAGATCCGGAGGTTTTCGTTTCCCCCCAGCTTTATAGAGTTCACCGGTAACTGAACCAAAAAGGTCCATAAAAGTCCACAAAAAATTGTCAATATTCCTCCATACTGCTCGTTCAATGTAATCCAAGTGTCCTGAGTGGGTACCGTCCAGAATTTACTTGAAACTACGCCATTTAGTATATTTTTAGAGCCTGAACAGTAGAACATCTTACTTCCTATAAGCCGTCCATGCGAGTTCACAACACTGCGGAAGCTGCGGCGTTCAGCGCCTACACTGCTGATAATGCAAGTGTAGAAGAAGAAATTCGCTGTTTAAATTGTGCTAAGAGCGAACGAGCTGCGGACAAATCGGGACAAGCACAAGAGGGGTTGGCTATTGATAGGAAGAAAGAAAGAAAGAAAGAAAGAAAGAAAGAAAGAAAGAAAGAAAGAAAGAAAGAAAGAAAGAAAGAAAGAAAGAAAGAAAGAAAGAAAGAAAGAAAGAAAGAAAGAAAGAAAGAAAGAAAGAAAGAAAGAAAGACTGCTGTGGCTTCCGTAGTGTCGTGCACTTATCATTATTGTTGTTGATGCGTGTATCGGTAAGCAATGCACCTTATTGAAAGTTAATGTGAATTTGAGATATCGAATAGTTTTGTTTGATATCTTTTAGAAAATGTTTGAGAGGCTTGTTGATAGTTTTTCACTGGAAAAACTAATATTTCTTCATTCAAAGAGGTAAAAGTTTTTTGGTTTTGTTAATTGTGTATGTGTGTTATCAGTTATCGGTTATCGGTATCGGCCTGTAGGAGCTGAAATTTATCGGTCATGGGTATCGGTTTTTAAAAAAAGGTTATCGTGCATCCCTAATTAATATCAAACACAGCAATACACTGACAGCCATCTAGTTACTTGAATTCTGTTTGCAACACCAGTTACGTCATCACACAGAGCAGAGAACTGTTATTTATTTCTTTTTGCTGCTAATGTATACTTTGTTCGTAAATATACAATATTAAGGACATTTATATTTGTGTCGTTACCTGTTTTAAACACGGCTAAATGTTTATGTCGAGCCTGATGCCTTCACTCACACAGCAAAGTATAATGTTCAGTCAAACGATTTGGATCGGCCAATAGGCTCAGCGCAGGTATCGGTATCGGAGCATCTCTAGGTCTGTGCTGGCTGCTGATTGGCCGATCTTCTTGGGGCCATCTTTGCCTGCTTCTGATCCTTGGAGACATCACGACTGCACTCCTTATACTTTGGCAGCTTCACTCGCACACATACGTACGATGATGGTGTTGCTGTAGGTTTCATCAGCAGCTGCAGTTTTCTTTTCATACAGTTGCTGCTGATATTGGTACCGATGTTATTCTCCACTCGTCTTCCTGCAGGTGCGCCCGATCGTCTGCTTTGTTGGCCGTGACATGTTTTCTGTTTCTTGTCAGGTGCAGCAGTTGATCATCTGTTTTTTTTTTCTATTTTGGTTGAAAAACTGTTATTGTTGTTTTTATTCTGATGAAAGTTTGTCTCCTTTTTCTTCTCTTCTCTTCATTTTGTCCTTTTTTAATCTTCTAACACACCCTTCCCTTGTTCGAGTCCAACATTAACAGGTAACTCAGCATTAAGAAAATTACATCCACAGATTCCTTTTCTTTATACCCATAAAACTCTTCTTGGCAGAGCGAATCTGTTTTGCAGCCAGAATATCATTCTGCTTGCTACGGTGCTGGATAGGATAGGGTTAAAATAATGATAATAAAAATAACATTAATAACAATAATAATAATAATAATAATGCTTCATTTTTTCTTTTTTTAACTAGCTCTAAACCATTTAATAAAATATATTTCAAGTATTTTTTTCAATTATCCATTTATGGTTTAAATTTTCTTTGGGAGTAGATAAATTGTTTCTTAAATTATTTTGGCCATTACTCAGAATAACACTTCCAATTGTTTAAACCATTTTTTCTAGATGAAAACTGTTATGACTGCTGAAAAAAACAAAGCTGTCCCCTTTAATATTTTATGATTAAAATAAAATAGAAGAAATGTAAAGTTTCCATGCTAACTAAAGACAGTGAAAATGTTTATGTTTAGACTAATGAGAGGTAATTATCCATGTCTGCTCGTGCACGAGGTCTGTACATGTCATCACTCGTGCCAGTCTGCACGGCTCCACCGGTTTCTTTGGCGACCGACGACATGCAGCCAATAACTGAGCGTGCCAACACGAGCCTGAATCTGTCGCCATTCAGAAAAATGATACCAGGCAAGAAAGGCGAGGAGCACATGAATATGGATGCTTGTTTACGCTCTTCTGTAGGCTGATTACATGCACATGCACGGGAGTTTCTGGCAATGCCGGCATCCAGAGCAGCAGCAAACCTGAACTGTGGTTGCTGCGTCCATAAGAGGAAACCATGAACACACCCCAAACAATGGTTTGGTCCACTGGCTGCGGCCCCCCATGGCCACACAGACAAACATTCAGCACATTTACATGACAGCAGAGATTAGATAAAGTGTTAGTTATCATGTGAACATGTCAGTTGGACCAAAAGTGGACAAAAACCAAGGACACACATCAATATAAAGTTGGCCTCAGCTTGCTTCGTTTGTGACGAGAAGCCTCTCACCAAACTTTATCACTTAACAGTTACAACACAGCAAGAGATTTATACACATGAAATATACAAATAAAGCTAACTGGGTTTATTCTGATCATTCTGGGAGGCCCCTGTTGTCTTTGAAAGATTCCTCAACTTTCATTTCAGAAAGTGGGTTATTTGCAACAAAAAATGCAACTAAAGTATTTTCTGCACTGCGTTGACTGCACATGAAAGAGATAAAGATACTTGTTCAAATTACTTTCTGACCAGCTGTTGAAGAGCGACATTCTATATGAATAACTAGACTACACTGTAAAAATTTGAGTAAAAAGGTGTCAACTACAGCTGCCAGTTTTTCAGTATTTGACTGTTGTTTTTGCAGCAACTACCATGAATAAATAACAATGACTGTCGTCCTCAAAATTATTCAACTCTCCAATAAAAGGAAAGGCTAAATTCACAATAGTAATCAAAAAACACAAAACTGAATAAAATAAGAGATAAAATTTGACAAGATTATAATTTAGTGAAGTAAAATATTGCTTTTGAATTGTGGTTAAAAATAATAATATAGAAAAACCAAACAAAACTGTCCCAGACACATTGGAGCACCTTTGCCATGAACAGTGGACCAACATACCTGTCAACAGGTGCAGAAGTCTTTTTGAACATTAGAGAAAACACCTGATTGCAGTTAGAGATCAACCGATACAGCTTTTTTGAGGCCGATACCGATATTTTCTCATCAGCCTTAGCCGATACAACCTGCCGATATTTTGGGCCGATATTATTGGCTGATATTGCATTACCAGTATCAGCCCTGTATAGTATACCAGCAGCAGGATTTTCTTATAATTTTTTTTAAATCAAAGTATCTTGACTTTCTGAGCAGCAGATGATTAAAATAAAAGTCCAAAATGTTCCTGACTTTACCTGCAGTCCAAATCTTTAGTGACGATATTATATCTGGGCTAAATATTTGCCATCTATCTTTCTAGTTTTATTACGATTTCTACAACTGGAAAATACAGTAAACAGGTTACTGTATTACTTTTCATATTTTTTTTTAAATATTACTTATAATTTATCATGAATTCATGTGTATATTAAAGTGTGATCAAGCTAGAGGATAAATCTAAACGAATATCAGTTGTTTTTTGGGTTTTTTTTTTTTCATTTTGATCTCACTCTCAGTTTTACTTGAGGTGCAAAAAACTTCTCCTACATCAACATCAGGACTGATTACTCTACAACGCTGAGGGAGTAAAAGTCCTGCTTCTTTCTGGTCTCTAACACAGTAACAGAGTTTTGGGGTTAAAAACACAAATATCTGACAACGACTGTTTTTACAGTGTGACATTTTCTGACGGTGCAGGTAAGTCTGGAGTCTGAACATATCTCATGTCATCCTACACGTGCGCTGTCAGACCCAGCAGGTCCGGTTCTGTAGAACATTTATGCTGCTGGGGAGGACGCAAAGGGGATCTCTTTATTTTTTGTGTGTTTGTTTTTAATATTTTCGTTGAACCACAATTCAAAATCAGTGTCATGATTTCATAGAATTTTAATTTATTATTACTTTTATCAATTTCAGCTTATTTCACTGGCAGCTGATTTTTTTTCCTTCTTTAATTGGAGGGTACGAACAATTTTGAGGACAACTGTATGTACAGCTGAAGTTACGGTTACCAAAACGGCATACCATAATAATTTATAAATTGCTACTGTAATTTGATAAGCTGTCAGTTTTTCACTGTAAATTTTATGGATATTTTCTGTAAAAGCAACAGCTTTTTGTACCATTTTAGCTGTCATTATTGCAAGAAAGTACTGTAAATAAATAAGCTGTGCGCTGCAAAATGAACAGTTGCTAAAATGGCTTCCCGTAATATCGTCTGCATTGTCACTGTTAATTTTACTGTGAAAAAATAGCAACCACAGCTGACAGTTTTTTACCGTAAAATATACAGATTCTTTTTTACAGTGTAACAATTCTCCTTTTTTTAAACCAACTAACTAGTTTCTTTTTTTTCTTTTTCTTTCTTTAAAAAAAGGGGGGGGGGGGGGGTCAATCTATTCATTTAACCACGTGGCTTTATCGCCTATTGAACCCTGTTATTTTGTTTTTTAACACATGAAATCTTTGAAAACCTTCCTGATGTCATCATGTCTTCTTCACTTCATCTACAGGTGGATGAAAAACAGCTCATGAGGAGGAACCTGATGACCTGGTAGCAGGAATTCAGGTGGTAGCCTGTGATGTAATCCTCAGAATATAGATATGAAATAAATGTTGAGCAGAACCGGAGGTGAAATGACAGTCCAAGTTTTTTTCTCTCTTTAGGAACACCAGCACAACTGTTAGGCATCCCAGTAGGGATTCTCCCACCAGGAGACACAAAATCCCCACATTTCCCATGTGCTCTTACTTCTGGTTTTACTTTCATCTGTGATAATGGCTTCAAATGCAGGAGGAAGGTAAACAATCTGAAACTGAGAATCAAGTTTCACTTTATAACTATAAAATATTTAAATATATATAAATTAGTGAAGCAAGAACCAAGCATCATTTAGGGATGTTTACTTGCAAGTGGAGGCTTTAAAACAAGCCATTTTTTGTCTTTTTTGCCTCTTCCTGCACTTTTATTTTATTGTGTTTCTTATCATTGTGTTTTGTGTGCAAAATAAAATAAAATAAAAATTTTAGAAAATAAAGTGAAAAGACAGTAAATCAACCAACTTTGCCCCACAAAAAACTTAAAGCTAAAAAACCTGAGAATAACAGGGAGGTGTGTTTTACTCTTTCAGCCCACTATTAAAGAGAAATGGCCAGATGCTGCACAGCGTGTTTAAAACTGTGCGCATCACATCACTGCTAATAAAACGTGGTAGCTACATACGTACACGTGCGCATCTGCATGTAAAAGCAGAAAATTAAGAGAAATCAGCTGCACGGCCCCAGTTTGCGAACCTTCCCGGAGAATAATAGTTCAGGGCTTCAGATCCATCAAGGCTGCAGCCGGAAAAGTGCATTCAAATGATGAAAGCTCCATTTTATTAATTATGAACAATTTAACTCTCAATGTGCAAGATGAGAGCGTGTTTTTCATCTTTTAAGAGTTTAACGGTCTCTTTGACTCTAATGGAAGATCTGGTTTCTTTATTCTTTGTTTCATTTCCTGCTGCCATGCACAGCTGCTAAAAGCATCTCACCAACACAAAGACCAAACAGCCTCGGCTAAATTCCCGCAAACGTGCCGAGCAACTTTTATCCGTCAGAGCAGACTCACCTGCTTTTAGTTAAATGCTTATTTATCCCTTTTAATATTGGTTCATCTGTCCGTCCAGACTGACAGATGTTACCAGAAGCAAGAGTTGGTGATCGCTGAGGCGGTGAACACAACAGCAGGGAGACCTTTTTTCCCAAAGTACACAAGAACCGGTTGAAATCTAAACTTCCTGCTGGCTTCCTGCAGAGCTCGGGAGACAAGAGGTTTGAATCAGCTTCCTGTGGAGGGTTAGATGATTTCAGCCATTTATCTGCTGAAAGGCTGAGACCATGCTCATGCTAATGCAGACTTCCCCAGAAATGTCTTCTCTAGAAAACAGTTTCTAAACCCTGGTTTTGGTGTTTTATCACCTAAATCATCTAAAATAAGAAATACACACTTTAAGTTTGTTCTTCCTGAAAAGAAATATGTCCAAACGATGTGATTATAGACACGAACTGTGCATCTGATGCATTACAGCTTACGGTTTATTTCTATCAGCTCCTTCGGACATTTACTTTTGTTTAGGTCTGATTTCGCTGCTGCTGATGCTGTGAACACGAAGCCGAACTAACAAGAATTTCATCCCATATTTTCATCCATTTTCCGTCCCTGTGCTCTGTGTTATCCACAACTGAAGCCCATCAGTCATCTTTTTTCTGTCCCGTTCTGCTTCCTTTATCACGTTGCTGCTCTACAATCTTACCACCATACTGTGTGACCGGTATGATTTAGTGTGGATAATTTTAAAAAAGGGGACATATAATCTATATTTCCTGTAGAGACCAACGGATGAAAGCAGATGCACAGTTGTGCTTGAAAGTTTACATTATTAAAGACAGAAAAAAAAAAATCAGTGAAATAAGTTGAAATTGACAAAAGTAATAATGAATAAAAATTCGATGAAAATCATGACATTGATATTGAATTGTGGTTCAACAGAAATATTAAAAACAAACAAACAAAAACTGCAACAAGTAAACAAGCATGATGGGGCTCCTGAACAAAAATTTTTGTTGTGCAACCCTTTGAGACAATCACTGCAATCAAGTGTTTTCTGTAACGTCCAATCAGAAGTCTGCACCTGTTGACAGGTATTTTGGTCCACTGTTCATGAGCAACGTGCTCTAATTGGTCTGGGACAGTTTTCTTTGTTTATTTTTTTTTTACTATTTTCAAAAGCTATATTCTATGTCAAACTATATTTTTGTAAATTTTTATTTATTATTAGTTTCTTGTTATTTTAATTATTCTGAATTTCTACTCACTAAATTATATTTTTTGTAAATTTTCTTTTTTTTTATTATTTCAACAGGTATTTTGCTGCACTGTTCATGAGCAAGGTGCTCTGATTTGTCTGGGACAGTTTGTTTTTTAATTATTCTTATAAACAAAAATTCAACATCAACATTTTATTTTGCTAAATTATAATTAAGTAAATTTTTATTTATTAATCTTAAGTTTTTTTTTATTTAATTTTTTTTTTTCTGCTATTCATTTTTATCTATTTATTACTTTTTTAGTTTCTTGTTATTTGAATTACTATTGTCAGTTTAGCCTTTTCTTTAATTGGAGGGTATGAATAATTTTGAGGACGACTACATCTTCTCCCCGGATGCGATGCAGAATAAGGTCGACTCAGATTGTCTGCTAACGTTTTATTGCAGCAGAGAAGCTCTGACTCTGTTCTTCGGGACTCTATGAGCAGTTTAATGAAGTGCATCTGGGCCGAGGAGACAACGGTGCAGAGACAAGATGTCTTTTCATTGAAAGCTCCTAGAAAGTTATCAATCCTTTTTTAGGACAACCAACATCCTACATGGCCTGACAAGTTGGCATTTGAATTCCTTGTGTGCTCAGATTGACATTAACTGTTACAATCCGACGACAATCCCATCTGGTTCCTAATGATATCTTACAGACATACTGTGACAATGTCTCTGGTTGCATGATGCAACGATTCCTCCGATGCAAGCAACATGTTCCTGTTCTTACTTCCTACTTTGAGGGAGTGAAAGACTCTTTACTATAAAGAGAAATAATGGAAAATAACTCAGATTCTGGCGTTAAACTCACATTAGGAAATCTCCCAAATATGAATGTGACCTTTGTGAATAAACCGTTAAACTCTGCTAGATCACGGCATCCCCGAGCACTTTTACTGTCAATAATTTCCCTGGAACGGTAGTGTGTAACTCTGCGGGGTGAATTGTGATGGACAGCTTATCCTTACGGTGATCTACAGGCATTTATATCCCACTGAGAATTTATGATCCAGCTGGAAAATGTAGTTTATTCAGAGACTCTATGGTGAATCTACAATGAGTGATTCATAACACCATTATTTATCACTTTTTTCTAATAAAAAGTGGGAATGCACGATATTGGAATTTTGGCCGATATCCAATATGCTGATATTTTAAAACTCATGTGGCCAATAACCGATATCGATACTGATATTAAAGCTGAAAAAAAAAGCAGTCATTTCAAATAGCAGTTTTGTTATCCATTTCCGACACATTAAAAAATAGGGGTGTGAAAAAATATCAACACACTGAAATATCCCTATATTTTCATATGCTGATATCAAATCAATGTTTAAAATGTTATATCGATGTATTTTACTTACAAAATCTCACGAGATTTCATCATTCTGTTACAAAATCTCATTTCATTAATTTGAAGAGATTTCGTAACAGAACAATGAAATATCGCCAGATTTCGTAAGCAAAATAGATAGATACCGCGTTTTTAAATGTCAATATAATATCAGCATATGATAATATTGCAAATATTTCGTCAATCAAGACTAGAAACAGTAGGCTGATCAGTTAAATATCAGTTAGATATCAGTTAGATATCGGTTAAATATCGGTGGGGTGGCCGATGTCTGATACTCAGTTTTGAGGTTGATATCAAGCCGATTATATTGTGCATCCCTAATAAAAGAACCTCGCTTTTCACTACTATGCTGCCAAGAGACATCTATCTTGACCCATACATGATGATTAAGCCACTCCCTCTCAAACTTTCCAACAATCAGAGAGCTTAAATTGACGGTAATGCCCAATCAGGAGCAGCCAAAGATCAACAAGTGAGCAGAAAGTTCTATGCGCGTCTGAAAAGAGCAAAAACAATGGTCCTCTATGGTTGGAATAAAGCCAAGAAGATGTTTTTGATGCAAAAACCAGCAGAGTTAGAGTTGGTTTTGTGAGGATAGTAGATAAATAGTGGCATTAATAACTGGAGATGAGGGAAAAATGTAAATAGTTTCTGTTCTGTGTTTGTTTCAACGCCAACATGTTTTCTCCTGAAAGCCAAGACTGGAGAGAAGTAGAGATGCACTGATACAGTTTTTTCAAATCCAATCCAATACCGATACCTGAGCTGAGTGCATCGGCCGATACCTGATACCAATCCGATACTACTGTTGAATGAATGAACTGTATATCTTGTCATGTGAGTGAAGGTATCAGGCTTGACATAAAGATTCATCCTTGTTTAAAAAAGGTAACAAATTGACACAGATATAAATGTACTTAACTTTATATATCAACAAATAAGAAAATGTACATTTACTACGACATTAATAAAAACAGGATTGTTGGATCAGGCACATTATCCAATATGCAATCCAGCTAATTTGTCGATGTAGGAGCCGATACGCATCGCTACAGAAAAGGCTTGGTCACTGTTGATCTGTGCGTTATTTCTACTAGCGCTGCCATGATTAGTCGAATAATCAACAAATTATCGACGATCAAAATCGCTGGTAGGGCTGGGTGAAAAAGAAAAAACAACGCAATACTGATGTAGTTTACCAACAAAATCTTGCGAGATTTCGTTAGTAAAATAGATGGATACCGCATTTTTAAATATCGATATGATATCAGCAGATGAAAATATTGTGATATTTCAGTGTATCGATATTTTTTCCCAGCCCGAATAGCTGGCAACTAGTTTCATAACCGACAAATTGTTTATTGTTTATAAGCTTTGTTTATCCTCTCAAAATCGCCTCTGTACCTCGTCTGTCTTTCTGTCGGGTCAGCTTCTCTTGAATTGTATATTGAAATAAATAAACACATACTACTAGTCAAAACTCTGGACACGCTTTTCATTTGATTCAATGACAAATTTCTAAATTTTTGACTAGTACTGCAAATATGCTACAATTTATGTATGATCCGATTAGTCGGCTAATCGCCAAAATAATCCGTGGCTAGTCGATTATCAAAATAATCGTTTGTGGCAGCCCTAATTTCTGCAAAGTTCTGTTGGTAATAAATTCTGTTTTCTTAGTCTGATTGACTTTTATGCTGCTTTATCTATTGATACATTAATTTTACATCATTTTACCCTCATAATCTGACGACTGAGGCTGAACTGAAAAACTAGGGTGTTAACTAGGATTAAAGGAATAGTACACCCAGAGAATGATGTGCCTATATTTTCTACTCACCCTCATGCTGAGCAAGACTCTGGAGCACTTTTTTAATATCTCAAATGCAGCCGGAGATCGGACAGGTTTTCATTTTCCCCCAACTTTCATACAATGGAGTTCACCGGTACCTGAAACAAAAAGGTCCATAAAAGTCCACAAAAACTTGTCAATATTCCTCCATACTGCTCGTTCAATGTAATCCAAGTGTCCTGAGCGGGTAGCGTCCATAATTTACATGAAACAACATCATTTAGTATATTTTTAAAGCCTAAACAGTACTACATCTTACTTCCTATAAGCCGTCCGTGCAAGTTCACGACACTACGGGAGCTGCGGCGTTCAGCACCCACTCTGCTGATAATGTGAGTGTAGAAGAAGAAATTCACTGTTTACATTGTGCTAAGAGCGAATAAGCTGCGGACAAACACTAGAGGGGTTGGATATTGATTTGAAAGAAAGAAAGAAAGAAAGAAAGAAAGAAAGAAAGAAAGAAAGATCTTGTCTGCCGCAGCTTCCATAGTGTCATGAACTCACATGAACACGCATCGTGGAAGTACGATGTTCTACTGTTTAGGCTCTAAAAATGTACTAAATAACGTCGTTTCGAGTAAATTCTGGTCGCTACCCACTCAGGACACTTGGATTCCATTGGACGAGCAGTATGGAGGAATACTGACAAGTTTTGTGGACTTTTATGGACCTTTTTGTTTGCATCGCTGGTGAACTCCATTATATGAAAGTCGGTGGATAGTGAAACCATCTCCGGATCTCCGGCTGCATTTCAGATATTAAAAAGGTGCCGCACAGTCTTGCTCAGCATGAGGTGAGTAAAAATGAAGGCACATCATTCTGTGGGTGAACTATCCCTTTAAAACTTCTACATGTAATTTTACACTGAAAAACAAACAAGTGAATTAAAGAAGCTAAATATCGGTCTGGTGTTTGAGGGTCAGCAGATGTCAGATGTATCTGCCTTCGTGAGGGTGTGACAGGAGGGACAAGGAGCCTCAGACAAGCCAGCACAGGACCGACTGGTCTCCTGCAACCCCCCCCCCCAGATCATACACACATCAACCAACACCCACAACCCCACCCCAGGAGGATGGCTATTGTTCCCCCCATCCTCTAAACAAAAGCCTGGTCCCCCCACCTCAACCTCCCTTCCCCACTTTGCCCCCCCCACACACTCACACTCTGCATTGTTGCTCTAATAAACCGGCTCCGCTCCCTAAATTTCATTACATATGAGCTCGGACTCCCCCCAACCTAACGCCCCCTCTTTTTCAGTGAATCCCCCCGACATGTATCTGCTACGAGCAGGAAAAAAGCCGTGTGATTTCTGCTGGAATTAAAAGGAAATTAAGATTAAAACAAGGAGTAATTTGCATCTTTAAAGCTGAAAGCATCCGGCAGCAATCAGGATTTACTGGATCACCTGTTGATTCCTCCCACAGAAACACACCACGCAGCCCCCTACAAATTCATTATTATCTGGATGAAAGTGAAGAAAGCCAAGCGTCACAGACGCCGTTTCATGCCAGGAAGATTTCCCTCCTAATCCCAGCCCCACAAAAATCCCTGCACCGGATTTCGTCTTCCTGCCTGGAAATGAGACGACAGATGAGACGACAAGGAGGGAAGCTGCGAGCCGCCCGGCGCTCCAAACTCCACCATATTGCAGCAGCATTGGAGAAGAAGATGAACACACACACACACACAAACACGAGCACACACACAGCGGTTGTGACTAAAGCACACAGAGGCCATATGGTGCGTCCTCATCCACCAACGCCTGTTGCTGCTGCAACAATAGGCAGCCTGGCCTGGACAGCAAGAGGCAAATACACACACATAAGTATGTACACACACGCACTAAATGGACGTTGGTCAGTCAGACTGCGTTGCTTAGGCTCAGAACAAACGCCTGGATTTGCATTCTGCACCTCCCTTCATCCTCTTTCTCTCTAACACACACACACACACACACACACACACTGCTTCAGTCTCTACAGGTGCACTGGGCACTCAAAACAGATGTCAACGGACTGGAGAGGGAGAGGCATGGGGGAGTGTGGGGGAGAGGGGAGGAAAGTGGAGGCTGTTTGCAGAGTGACTGACAAAGGTTTATACACTCACAGGCCCAGACACAGCAAAGACAATCACACACACACACACACACACACATCTCATTCCTCTGTTTCAGGATAGTCTGAATTATCAGAAAACTTTAAAACTGGATTGCATCTCTTTAAAAAACAACCGCGTCCGTTTTCATGGGTTCAGATGTTGCTGTGCAGCATCACGTCTCATTTATTTATATCAAACTGATGAAAATGGGCTAAAACTTACTTCGCACACACAGATTTTAACACTTAATAATATATTTAATTAAAATATTGGCTTTCTCTTTTATTATTTTACTTCAGGACAGCCTGACTTACCATTTACATAAACTTTAAAACTAAATAACCCCCCATGGGAGTTTTTTTTTTTTCTTTTTTAACTGGAGTCACTCGTAATGATTTCAGACAGGATGTCGTTGCTGCTGTGGACGCCCATTTATTCATATTAAATCCTACTGAAAACAAAAACCTACTTTACAAACACAAATTTGAACTCTTAATAATATATTTATCATGTAAAATGTTGAAGCAATATTGAAACAATTAAATCTGTAACTGCAGAGGTGATTTCTATCAGTTCATCCACCGATAATAAGAAAGCATGTTGAATATGAAATGATAATTTGGGCAATTTCTTAAAAAATAACACATTTTTAGGTATGAACAGTAAAAATGTTGCAGTTTAATAACTTTGAACAGCAAAATGAGACAATGAATGAAACTATAGTGGCATATTTAACTAGTTTTCTAAGCTTTTATGAGATAAACTGAGATTATATTCTAATAATATATATTTTAACAAGAAAAAAAACATTTAACTGCAAATAATAAACTCATTTAGCCAAATAAACCCCATCAAAACACCAAAAAAGAAGCCACAGCTACTCTTGTGAGTTCTAATCCTTTTATCCATCATACCTCCCAAACATCTGACAAACGGATTACTGCCACAGAATAAACGCATCTACTGTGTTTCATCCTACAGGCTGTAATTTTCTTCAATAATTACATTGTGGTTTGGCCTGCCTTACCGCAGATCTGCAGCTATAAAGGCAGAGAGCAGTCCTTTAATCAATATTTAAAAAGGAAGTAGAAAACACAAACTATCAGCTCAGGCAGTGGTTTTACAGGCCGGTTAGAAAGCTGGGGTCAGAAAGTCTGCCAGCTCCGCAGATCCTGGGAAGCAAATAGGCTGGAATCAGGAAAAACAGCCAAACATAAACCCTCAAATTAAGAAGTGAAATTTATGTAAGTATAATCAAATTAAATCTCTCAAAAAATGAGTTTTTAAGCCTAAAATATGAGTGTTTGTATTGAATTGGATGTGAAGGAGTGGAGGCAGAGCCACCAGCCGCCCGTATCGCGCTTTCATTGAGCATATGATGCGCTGTGTCCACTGGGTAAACACTCGCAGTTATCAGCCTGTGGCCTGTTTCCCTGACTGGGGCCTGCCTGCCTGTAGGAGAAGAGAAAACCCCGCCGATGCAACAAGTCCCCCATTCACTCCCAGCTTTGTTAAGCTGCCTCCCGGCGCCGCAGCAAAATGTTTTCATGCTTTCTTTCGCTCCGCACGTTACTCGATTTCTGAACGCGACACCACCGGGAACAAACTAAAAACCCGCATCTGTAATGTAATATACGAGATAAACAAGTGGGAGTAAACAAGGTTTGTTCTTTGGTGTCGAGAGAGAACGAGGGAGGGAGGGGGGGGGACTGTAGTGAAAGCGACATCTCTCGCTGTGAGGCGGTCAGGATTAATCAGCTTGTTAGACTTGTTTATGGTCTCTGTGTGGTGTATTTGTGCGGATTTAGCTCACGATGTTGCCAAAACTGTGCGATTTCAGCTTCAGTGATCACTTCGGCGTATTAGAAACAAGCGAAACGTCCGGGGGCTTTTCTGACGCGCAGGCTGAACGCGAAGTGTGTAGAGAGGGAGAGCTGGTGGTGGTGAGGAGGGGGGGGACTCCTTTTCGGGAACTTACCTCGATTTAAACGCCTCTTTGTGGATTAATTCCCACACTTTTCCACGGATCGGAGTCGCCACAGCACCGGGAAGCCCTCCGTCAACTCCAGAGCCTCCTCTCGGGTTCACTTTGATGAAGGATCGGGCGCGCTGAGTGCGTAAAATGCGCAGCGTCTCTCCAAGGATGCGAAATATGCGCGGAATGGGAGCAGGAATGAAATGAACGCAGCGGACTGAGTTGAATGGGGCGGGGTGAGAGGGACTGGCGTCACCCTGGATGAAACGGAGTGAGTGAGCGATGGGAGGATGGGTGGAAAAGAGAAAAAAAAGAAAAGAAAGAGAAGGAGGACGAGGGGGAAGGGACCGGACTGTAAAGGCTGCGTTCAACAACAAAAGAAAAGAGTGGAGCGGCCAAACTCTGCGGTGAAAAAGGAGGAGGGTCGAGATAAAACACGGTCTGTTGTGTTTGGCTGACAACGAATCAGATAAGGTGAAGCTGAAAAGAAAAAAAGAAAAAAAAAAACACTGTTGACAGCGGATTTGTACGAGTTAATTCCGAAAGTTTCAGGACCAGCTTACAGCTGAAAGCAGATTCACACTGTAAAAACAAATAAAACAGGTTTTATTCCTCAAAGAAAGAAGAAAGCTTCCTAAAGAAGCTGCATTCCTCTCACACACGTAAAACCTTAAACACATTTTTTCCATTCAGTAAACTCAGTTTTTTTTTTTTTGCTGCGACAGCCTCTTTTTATGTTGCATTAATGTGCCAAACATAAAAGAGAAAAATACATTTTATAGGTAAAAGTAGAACTTCAAATAAGGTCAGAGATTCTTCATCAAACAATTCTGCAAACTCCTACAAGAGGAATCCAGGGAATTCTTTTAAAAATGATTGAAATGGAAAGAAATGATATATTTAATGTCTTCACTTGCCAACTTTATTGATTTAGAAAGTTTTAACAAACCCGGAACTTGAAGTCAGCAACGCATTTAAAAACAGGTGGAGGACAGAGAAGTTCAGAGATTATACAGTCAGCATCATTCTGAAAGATTGTAGGTGTTAAATGGATATCCGACAAAGATTCAGTCTTTCCAAGCAAGGATGAGTCATGCTCCACCTTCTGTGTTAAAATGTATCAGGAGGTCTGGATGCATGGAGGCCAGGGACAGAGACCTTCATGCTGCTGAGTTCCTCCACAGCTCGCTGCTGCACCAGAAACGTAACCTGAAACTGAACACAAGGAGGAAGTCGTACGTCCACTGTGGGAAGAAAACACAGCTGGGTTCTCCAGCTCGTCTCAGAGGGTCAGACGTGTCCACGTTTTAGCTGAAAACTGATGGAGGGAGCTTCATGACGAGGATGACTTCGTTCTGCATGTGAAGGTACCTTTAAAGCAAAGGTGGATGTTGGGATATTTTCGAGGCATATCCTGACTGCAGGGAAGCACGATATTGGAATTTTGGCCGATATTCGATTTGCCGATATTTTAAAGCTCGTGTGGCCGATAAATGATATCGATACCGATATTAAAGCTGAACAATGTAAAATGATGAAATATTTATTCCTTGTGCAAAATAAGAAAAATACCTCAACTAGTGTTAGGTATAAGAGGTCAAACTTAATGACAGGTGTTCAAACAAAACTAATAGGATATGTGCGTTATATCCTACAACCACCTGGATTTTATTCTCCCTGAGAAAAAAAAAATACCCCAAAACAGGGGATATTTGGTTATTTACACAAATGACCGTGGAAACTCTGTTCACACAGAACATGCTAAAAGAAACTGAAGTTTTAGGGCGCATTCACAAAGCTTTTTTGATTCGAATCAGAGTCCGTTTGCTCGGAAAGGAACAAACAACCGGACTCAATCCGCCTGCAAACGCAGGTCTCAGTCCGATTCAAGTGAACCAAAGACAGGAAGTGGACTACAAATTGCATTGGCATTGTGGGTCAAACGTTGGACAACGTGGGTAAACGCTACGACAGCAAACACGTGTGGGACTGCAGTACTTATAAAGATGGCTCGTACGTGCGTCTTGTCCTTTCCCGTTTTAGCAATAGTGTAACGTGAACGGGATCTCGGTCCGGAAGACCAGCCCCGCCCCCAACCGGGCCGAGACTGGCGGCCTATGCTTTCTGAATGCTTCCTTAAAGTCTGTAAAAAAAGAAGAAGAAGAAGAAGGGTTTTTTTTAGACTCTAGAAACAGCAGCCTGATCGGTTAAATATTGGTTAAATATCGGTGCGGTGGCTGATGTCCGATATTCAGTTTTAAGGCCAATATAGGCCGATAGGGGGCGGATTATGCATCCCTACCTGATTGTGTGGTTCTTCCAGCAGGACTGTGTTGGACCTCATTCTGCCCAGCGTGGCTCTGCCTGAGCGGCCTTCCAGCTCTCCACATCTGTCTCCGATTGAAAACGTATGGAGCGTAGTAAAGAAGAGAATCCAACAACAACAAGCATAGACTGCTGACCTGGAAACTCGTATTCACCAAATATGGACAAAGATAATTCTGAAAATGACAAAGTTTTGGATCTTTAGCTTCCAATCCGAAAATAAAACACAAAGGAAGAGCGATGTAAAAGGACAAGCTTGCCTCTACTTTAACTTTTTTGTGCTGATGCATTAGATTCTAGATCTGAGTTGAAAGCAAAACGATCACACAAAAATTTGAAAACTGAAATATAACCTTTTCCTATAACCTTTTCGGGAATCAGGCCATTTTAAATTTGCACATTCGTACATATAGGAACTAGGGACCTTGGACCTCAGTTCCTGTAACCTTTTTAGCTCCTACTCCGAAGCAGGGTCTTTTCGAGGTTCCATAGGAACTGAAATACGTAGGTGTTTGGTGATTTTAGTAGAACTGGCAAACCCCCGCCCCTTGCTTGATCTCCGCTTCTTCCAACCCCACCATATTTAAAAAGTCCCACAGCTGTTTACCTGTTTACCGAGATCGTAATAACAACAAGAACTATTACAAGAGGAGCGTACCAATTCGTTATCAAATAGATGACAATGGTGCACGTCCCGAAATCGATAGCTATTTTAAAATGTCCTAAAGCATTTATTTTCATTTTAATTTAATGACCAAACACAGCTGCAAAGTGTGGCAGTAGAATCTGCGGCTGCCGCCGGGGCACTTTATTGGACGGACTGTCCACTAAAGTTACGTGACACAAATGACCGTGCTGACAGAACGCTGGTAAGCTAGCTTTTATAATAGCTTTGAATAAAAGAGATGAGAAACCTCAGCTTTGTATCAGATCTGCTGGGGCATAAATTTGTCTCTGTCGCAGACGATTGCGTCAAACATGGTCCCTGTCAAGGTCCTCCCTCATGTGCGAATGCAAACTGATGGGAAAGGGTAGTTCTGATAAATAAACTCCAGACTGGTAGTTATAAGAACTGTGTTCCTAGAAACTCTCTTTTCGAATGCGCCTAATATTGGTATCAGTGAAAAAGTACCATAAATTACTGCCATCATAGTGACAAGAACAATTTCAGTATCACCCATCCCCAATCCAAACACCAGGGGAAACTCAAGGGATCACATATACACTTAACTCACTGTGCAGAACAGAACAGGGGGTGCCACAAAGCATGATGGGAAATATTCAAATTAATCCACTCCAGGAATAATTACACTATCCCGCTTGTTCCAACAACACTCCCAAGTGTTAAATCTTACTACTGTATATTATACCCTCACAGCCATAATTGTTCACCATGACAGAGTTAAAGGTAGAGTCCGAAGTCCCCCCCCCCCCCCCCACCGTTTCTGTTTGCAAACAGCAGTATTCAAACTGAGCGCCCCTCCCTCTCAGGCTAATGGCCGCCTCGTTCTTCAATCTATTCAGCTTCAGGCCTCCTTCAGAGCTCAGAAGCGGGTAAAAGCCAAACTAATATTAGCCCTGGTTTTCCAACGTGCACTATCTAAAGCTCTTACCTTTTCTTCAGTGCATCCGCCGTTTTTTTCTTTCTTTCTTTTTTCCTTCGAGAGTTGGAGTGACTGGCGTCTCCTCCAATCATGAGCTTATTCCCACACGGCGTCATGTCCTTAGCTCTGTCATTGGCTGCTGATATAAACAGAAATCTCCACCCAGAAACGTCCCGAACACAACAAAACAATACTAAAGAGCGAATTACAGGCAGGGGGAGAGAGAGTTGCATTCAAACGCGCCACGGCACGCGAGTAGAGGCCCAAAGGTGCGGTTTGAGATGGATTTCACTTGCACAAGTCTAACATTTATTTTCACGGGGGGAACTTTGGACTTTACCTTTAACTGTATTTGAATCAACACTGAAATGTTTAACATCAGAAATGTAACACTTTTGAATTTGCTGTGGATGAAACACAGTTGAATTTCCATTTAATTTCAACAGCTTCGTGTTTTATCAGCACATTTTCTCCGTATTGGCCTCTGCTAGGTGATTATGATTACCAATCCAACAACAAACGGTTCTGAACAGCCAGTTTCATGTAAATATTACTTTAAGTTGGCTTGTTATCAGAGTTTATGTAAACCAGCCGGTCCAAATCATCATAACTTAAAGTGAACAAACAATCAGATTAATCTGTTTTAGCTTTCCCTCCCAACAGACCGCCCTGAAGGCCCCCCCTGGGCTGCAGAGGGGCCCTTCTTTAAGAGCCACTGCCCTACAAGAAAAAAAAATCTTTGTGTCTCCCCTTCTCTCAGATCTCTGAAAGCAGCAGGCGGCCGCCTCTCCTCATAAAGGAGTTGTTGTTTACTACTAAGCTCTGCCTATCTCAGGTTTCATCCCCTCAGGCTCTGCTGGACTGTCATCTCCCTGGAGGGAGGGGCTGTGACATAAAACAAACACCGATCTGCCAGAGTCACAGACCGGAACACCTCCTGCAACACGACACCGCAGCTGAGCCAGGCCGGCTTTTTCACAAACGCATTCCACATGGCAGCGTGTGTGTTTGTGTACGGAAGGAGAAATTCTCCCAGACGCAACAAACATGCCCACACACAGCTGATGCACACACACGTGCACTGTACCCACTTGTCTCCCCGACATCTTTGTGCACGTCTTATTTCCAGACTCGGAGCGGTGAACACACAGGAGCTGCTAGGAAAACATTCAGCTCAGCGACCTTAAGGTCAACAGTCTGACCTCAGATGCGACCTCACCTGGGCTCCTGATGTTTTATTAACGCCGCCTCGGCCAGAGTTCACCGTCCTCCTCCTGGTGGAAGCTTTCACACGGGGACAAAAGAAATCCATCAGATTTCAAATAATTGTAGACAAGCGCCGAGTTATTATGGGGCTGCTGAGATTCAGCAAGTCCTCGCAGATTTTACAGCCACTCCCTCCAAACTCTTTGAGGTGCTAAAAATAATTTTGCGGGGAGTAGGCGGTACTTTGGGCTGCACAGTTTTAAGCAGGACCTTGTAATCTGTGCATCCATCTCAATATATGTCTCTAATTTAATATTTTGATCTTCACTCTGCTTGAAATGACAGGTTGAAAATAAAGATTGAGGACAATGATGGCCAGCATTGATGGGAGAAAATATCTGTGAGCAGCAACCGAAACTAACAGTTTGACCAGATTTATGAGCCTGGCTTAGAAAGTTCTGCACAAATGAATAAGAATGTACAGCAAACCTGTCCTTCATGCTCCGCACGCTTCACCCAGACATGGTTATTAAGAATAGGAGTGTAAATCATCACAATACAATATATCGATACAGTGGATAACGATTCGATATTTGCTGATATCATAAATTCAGTCACGATATGATTTCAATTTGATTTGATTTAGGATCCACCAATCGATATGAAACGATATTATAAGTAATAAACAAGGTTATTGTGTTTTTAACACAACTGTAAACTCCTTATTTGAAAGGACATATTAGGGATGGGGGATGCCGAAATTTTACCTGTCCATACGATACCGTTAGTTTATTGTACTTTTTCATCGATACTGACACTTATTGTCCCTTAAAAGAAAATTACATGATTGAACAGTTTGCTTTAATATCTTGAATGCAAGGGCAATATTAGATATAAGTAAAACTTGAAAACAGAAGTACTGTAAAGAAATACTTTCAAAACAATAATGAATTATTCTGATGACAAAATTGAACAATAATAAGATAACCTGTAAAAAATTCTTTCAATTGTCAAATAACTTAAGTACAGTTAAGATTATTTAGATTTAATTAGTGGAAAATGTTCAAATATAGACTAATCCGGCCAAACGCCACAACTAGACCGTCCGCCATTGCAAAGGGGCGTTTCTGTACATGACTAATTAGAACAGATGAGAATCGGACTTTTTCTTAACAACATGGAGGAAATCTGGAAAGACTGTCACATTCCTGGTTGTTGGAACATCAGAGGAAAACTTTAATGTGGTAATAAGTGAATAAGAAGATCACAGACATTTATTTCATGAAGATTTCTGCCGTCTGTGACAAAACTGGACGCTGCTCCGTCCACTGTGTATCAGTGTGTTCGTATCAGGAGGAATATCGGACACACAGAGCAGAGGAGGAATAACTTGCTGCCACAGTGGAGAAAACATTTGATTTAATCCCCAACAACAAAAACACTGTAAATTATGGTGAACACTCATTAATCTGACACTTTATTTCACGTTTCACTTTAGTTTCATCTGCAGGACATGTGAAGGCTACGTGGTCTGTACAGTCCTTAAACAATACCAAAAGCCAAATATGTCATAAAATAGAAAAGTAACGACCTTTGAAAGAGTTTAGTTTTTCAAACTTTGATAAGTAATCACGAGATGTGCGTGTTAATCCAGTGTGCCCTGTCATTAAGGCCCGTTTCCCGAGATGAATAATAGTTTAAAGTAATGATACGATGTAAAAATAAATAAATAAATGTCAGAATTCTTTAAAGATCTCTGGATCACATACCTATAGGTTATCATGACCTTAGACGACTGTCCAACGTTGTAAATCCAGATATTCACGCTGCTTTCCATATTGGTAGATACGAGGTAATTGGGACTTGTCTCCACCTTAATGGCGGCGCTGCAAGATGGCGCCACACACAAAATGCTCATCGGATTCATCTATAAAATATAATAGTAATATTTACCAAAACATAGTGTGCAATAACCTGCATTAAAACACTGAAAAATGCCAAAACATCATTATCATCACTAACAGTAGCAGCATCATCATGACATCTGATTGGCTACCACCATCATGTGACACAGAAGCTACAATCTGCTGCTTTCATCATTTCATTTCCTAAAACTCTCAGAGGTGGAAACAAATTCATGCTTTACATCCGTACAGTGGTATCGTGATACTGAAAAAAGTATCAATTCCGATATTTTGTCTGGCTGGTATCGAAGCATCGACTCTAGGGTTTCAATATTCCCATCCCTATATTCAGCTCTGGTAACGAGCCAAGTTATAAAACTGTTGCTCTTGAGGAATAGACTTGGACACAGAGCAGTTGTCCATCAATCCAATTCAACTTTCAATTCAACTTTATTTGTAGCGTCAATTCATGACAGTGTCACCTCAGGGCGCTTTACAGACAGAAAAATTCAAGTCAGATTCATAATAGTCTAGCTAAGGAAACCAACAGACTGGATCGAATCTTGACTTGACCCGGTCCAATCCCCCATCCTGAGCAAGCACGGAGTGATGGCAACTGTGGGAAGGAACTTTTAACAGGGAGGAAAAACCTGCGGCAGAACCCGGCTCAGGTAGGGCGGCCATCTGCCTCGACCAGCTGGGGTGGAGAAGACGGAAAGAGAGACCAACAGATACTGCCACTTTTATCCAGCCAGATCTGCTGAGAGAGGAGAAGCACAGTTAATGATGCAATACTGCCACAAGTTTCTACATGGAGAAGCAGAGATGAGTGGGAAAGGAGGAGCCCAGTGCATCATGGGAAAGGAGGAGCCCAGTGCATCATGGACGTCCCTCAGCAGTCTAAACCTATAGAAGTTTGGGAGATGGTTTCCAGGTTTTCCCAGGCAAAATGCAACAAAAAAAAAAACGGAAGAATGTAGGCTATATCAAAACGAAAAAAGGGGGTTATTGTTGGTTAAAACAGGGGGAAAAGAGAAAGTAACAAAGCAAGAGATGAGACAACCATTTAGAGGTTGAATATCAAACATTTTATTAAAAGCTATATTTTTTTAACGCCTCCACGAGGCGTTTGGAGAGGTACAGAATGAAAGTACATTTCCTTGAAAAATTATATTTAGCCTGAAGATAAATATAAAATTAATTTTAACAGGTTTGATCATGGCATTATGTTTACATGTACAAGCCAACACACGCCGCCATTGCGGGTTGCCAGATACGATCTCTGTGTGGAAACAGTATGTTGGGCACAGTCAGGCTGGTACGGGGAAACTGTGGAGACGGCAAGTCAAGCAGCTGCTTCATTGTTATCCGTCTCAGGAGAGGACTGACCTGAGAAGAGCAAAAACTGGAGTAAATTTAAGTGAAGCCTACTTTAAATGGACCCACATGAACGTTTTCCACGGCATCAAAACACGGAAATGACGACGTTCCTCCTGGATCGGTAAGCTAGCTCACTTGCTAACATGGCTAATGTTAGTTGTCAACAACCAAACGACTGAAGTTGTTTTTCTGCCGTTGCAACAACACACATGATGTCGCTGTTTTTAAAGGTACTCTGTGAAGAATTTTTGAATTGTTGTCTTGTTTAGGAGCACCATGACATTTTTGCAGAGTTTTACAATTTTTCTGTTAATTTTGTCCTGAAAGTGCAGAGAGAAGCTTGCAGGTGTGCCAGTAATACTGGGACGGTCAGTTCAACACCAAGCTGTTTAAAGCAGAACTTAGTAACTTTTTCACCTCCATAAATGCTTTTCGGAATCCCTGTGGGGCTAAACAAAGTGTTTACAGAGCGATTTCCCTGACCCATGTTTTACTGTCTTTCGCTCGGCTTCATTGATTAAAATGACACCTGGTTTGTTACCAACGGCCGTCTGCCCGACTGCACGTGAACCCAGCATCATTGAGACGCTGGTTTCTCCCCACTGCAGCGCGGTGACTTCAAAGGCATTACCTCGAACTGAGCTGAAAACTCCGGTGTGTCCGGTGAGTTTCTGTGTTTTCCTGCTGTCACGCTTCTCCCGAACGCAAAAACATGGCGATACGACATGGCAGCCTCCACCGAGCCGCCCCGCTCGATGTGTAAATGAATGATACGAACGGCAAATTTAGAACTTAGAGGAGCACTTCAGTTTGTTGATGGGAGTGATTACTGATTAATGAAAAAACACTTTTGAACCAAATAATCAGTTTTTGTGAATAAATAACAGGAGAACTTAAACAATATCCCTTTAAAGGTACAAGGAATTGAATCTGGTGGTAAGCGATTGTTCACTTTAATATCTTGAAGATATTTCAGCCACTTTATCAGAATATACAGGCTTTTGTGTTTTATACTCACCAGAAATGAACTTAAATCAGCACAGCAGACACCTCAAGACACCATTAACTGCCATCACGAGTGCTGTTGCCATGGACGCCAGTGTTTGCTCTGCAACAATGTTGAAGTAGGTGGAACGTGTCAAAGCAACATCAGCATGAATGCCAGAATCAGAGGTTTCCCAGCAGAACATTGCATTTTCCCAGAGTGATCAGTCTTATTCACTTCACCTGTCAGTGGTTTTAAAGACAGAGCAACATAGTTGTTGTCAATGACTTTTTTCCTAATGAACTGACCCGTTTTTAAAGTAGCAGGCTTAAATTTTGTGTTCCTGTAGCCAAGTTATACCAGAAACTGTTAAATCTTACAGTTTTTCCAAATGCTGAAACTGTAGCTTCGCCGTTTGAGGTTAGAAACTATGAGGTGGCAACATTTAGTGAGTCATACGATGAGAACTGTAACTGGCAAATATCAAACTTTATATTCATGCAGTTTTCCAACATTTAACCCTAACCATCTGCAGGTGGCAGATGGTTAGGGTTAGGTTAGATATAGAGATAGATTAGATATGTGTGAGAGCAGAAGATGAAAAATTTAAGACCTAAACTGAAAATACATTGACGCTTGGAATTTGAGCTTGCAATCTATTGCAGTAGTTGGCAGGAGTTAACTCTTTACCAACCCTCCTCTGCCCCCTTATAGGACATTTTATGACATGATCTGACATAAGATTGCACTGACCTTAAATGTAAAATTTGCACAAAATCAAGCAAAATGTATTTAGAATTCTGACTTTTTTCCAGAACATTTTTGAACACCATGTCATCACTTCGTTAAAAATTTCTGGAGATTTTTTTCAAATTCTGAAAAAGTCAGAATCCTGAAAAAAAGTCAGAATTCTGTTTTTCCAGAACATTTTGGGGGGATTTTTTTTTTTTTTGTACAATTAAAAAAAAAAAAAAAAAAAAAAAAACTGAATTCTGATTTTTTTCTGAATTCTAAGTCAGAATTCTAAGATTAAAGGTAGAGTCTGAAGTCCCCCCACCCTTTCTGTTTGCAAACAACAGCATTCAAACTTAGAGCCCCTCCCTCTCAGGCTAATTCTGAGTTCTTCAAACTATTCAGCTTCAAGCTTCTCCTTCAGAGCTCAGAAGCGGGTAAAAGCCAAACTCATATTAGCCCTGGTTTTCCAACTTGCATTATCTAAAGCTCTTACCTTTTCTTCGATGCATCTGCCGTTTATTCTTTCTTTCTTTCTTTTTCCTCCAAGAGTTTGAGTGACTGGCGTCTGCTCCAATCATGGTTTTATTCCCACACGGCGTCATGTCCTTAGCTCTGTCATTGGCTGGCGATATAAACAGAAATCACCACCCAGAAACGTCCCGAACACAAGAAAACAAAGCTAAAGAGCGAATTACAGGCAGGGGGAGAGAGAGTTGCATTCAAACGCACCACGGCACGCGAGCAGAGGCCCAAAGGTGCGATTTGAGACGGATTTCCACTTGCACAAGTCTAACGTTTATTTTCAGGGGGGAAACATCGGACTCTACCTTTAAAGTCGCGATTCTGACCAATTCTGACTTTTTTTTCTTTTTTTCAAATTCTAAAAAAGTCAGAATTTTGAGAACAATAAAAAAAAAAAAAATAAAGCCGGGAGATTTTTTTTTTCCAAGTTCTAAAAATGTCAGAATTCAGCTTTTTTTTTTTCCCAGAACATTTTTCTGTCTTTTTTGTTTCTTTTGTTGTTGTTTGTTCATTTGTTTGTTGATGGTTTTTTCCAATTTCTGAAAAAATCAGAATTCAGACTTTTTTCTCAGAGTTTTCTTTTTTCCTCCATGACCCTAATCCTCTTCCGTAGAAAGCAAAGCGCTTAAAGAACAAATACGATTGGTAAATGAACTTAGATGAGAAGCTATAGCAACGTGTGTGTGTGTGTGTGTGTGTGTGGAGAGAGAGAGAGAGTGTATGTATGTGTATGTGTGTTCCATGTTATATGCTTTTGTGTGTGAAGGCTTGTTTTTATATTAAATATGCAGTCATTTTTATTATGTTTAACACTTTGCGTTGCCCTCGGTAGGAAAAGCGTTTTATATATGATAATCCAGGAACATGGTGTCACCATGAATTAAACGGAATATTAATGAATATAAATGTTTAAGTATGAACTTAAATTTATTGAAATTACATAAACTTTAAATTGAAAAAAAATTGTTATGTTATTTTTGTTATGCTTATGTTTTATTTTCTCAAGTTCCCCCTGCAGTGTCTCCAAGCACCCAGAGGAGTACTGCGTACTCCCATCTGAGAGATGGTGCTGTAAGGTATCATTGCAGATAAAAAATAAGTTCATAAGCAGACGTCTCTCACCATCACAGCTGTGAGTGTCTGGAGCTTCACATTTAATTTGTGTTTTCCTCAGAGCATACGGAGGAGGAAGATCTGCACTGGAGACGCAGGTGAGGACTTTCATGTATAACCAAGGGGCCGGTGGACTGTGATAATCCTCTTTTCATGTATTTCGCTGATCTGGAATTGGTCGATAAATGTATATCCTGCCTTATGCATCCTGCCGGATGGTCCCGTGCCAGGCTCGTGGCTGTGTTCACTCGGATCAAAAGCTTTGTTCCAATTCTTTGCTTTAATTGTGCTGAGAGGGGAGGAGAGTTGACCCTTCTCACATCAGAGGCCGTGAATAGCTTCGAAACATCAGTAAACTGATTAAAAAGGAAGAAAAATCTGAACTTAAGCCCTGACACTTTGCTGTTCCCACAGCTTCTCTGTATGAAGAGATTAAAGTAATACTCAGACACAGAGGTTAGTTGTTTAATAACTGATGGAATTCATGCCGTTGCAGGACATGGTCCTCGGACGTGAAAATCCTGAAGCCTGGCTTTATAATAACGTCTTCTTACTCATCTGCATCCTCCATATATGCAAACCATAATCTGAGGAATTTCTGTAAATTTCTGTTTAGATTTCAGTAAAGTCTGCATACACGTATAAAGACCAGGGTAAATACATCCAGCATGCAAGGCTTCACACATTGCTGGACAGAAAAATAACTCCATGAATATCTCAGAGAAATTAAGTTTATCTTTCTGTCCTTTGCTTATTAATTGATTGCATTTCAAGCGCGTTATTTCATTAGCACTGAAACTGCCTGATTATTCAGTACTACAACCATCTCTGAAATGGTTTATTATATTTTTAGATATATTAACATACACTCCTTCTCCTAACTACACAGAAGAATCTTGATTCAGTTTGATGTACAGTCGTCCTCAAAATTATTCATGCCCTCCAACGAAAGAAAAGGCTAAATTGAATATAGTAATTCAAATAACAAGAAACTAAAGAAACCAATATTCAGTAAAAATTTAGAAAACTATAATTTATGGAAAATAAATTATTGATTTTGAATTGTGGTTGAAAATAATCATTTTAAAAAACAAAACTGTCCCAGACACATAACAGCATCTTTCCCATGGACCAAAATACCTGTCAACAGGTGCAGAATATCTTTTTGAATATTACAGAAAACACCTGATTGCAGTAATTGTCTCAAAATATAGCTGCAATTTTTTTAGCTTCAGAGCCCCATCATGCTTGTTTACTTTTATTTATTTTTGTGTTTTTTATAATGTTTCCTTTCAACCTCAATTCAAAATCCATGTAATGATTTTCATAGAATTTTTATTTATTGTTACTTTTGTCAATTTAATCTTATTTCACTGACAGCTGATTTTCTTTCCTTCTTTAATTTGAGGATATGAATAATTTTGAGGATGCCTGTAGATATTGCACATTTAAATAGACACTTTGCATACTGGTAGGGGTGAAAATCACTGGTTTGATCATAATATATGATATTATATCAATACAGTGGACAGTTTTTCGATGTCTGCTGATATCTCAAATATACGATTTCAATTCGATTTGGATCCACAAATCAATGTAAAACAATATAAAACAATATTTCAAGTAATAAACTAGGTTATTGTTTATTCACATAACTCTGAGCTTTGCAGTACAATCTTCCCGTGTCACATCTATTCACTGCACAACTATAAACATGGATTTTGTTGTGAAAATGTTGCGTCACTGGACCTTTAAAAAAATCCATTTTCATAATAAAAGTGAGTTAGATGTTGATATTTGGTCAATATTGGGTTTTTGGATGGATTTTATGTATTGTTACACCCCTACATACTAGTAATATTTTTAGATTCATAAACTATCATAATATTTTCAGTAAGGATAGACCGATACATTGGCTGGCCAATATTTTAAGCCGATATTTGTGGTTTTTTGCTGGTATCAGCATCAACTGATGCGTCAGATGTGTTGGCCAATACCCCCACTCAGCATAATTTAGACTTTTTTTAATATATATATATATTTATTACAAATTTAATGTTCATATTTAATGTTTGTTTACAAGTGTATTGTCATTTTTATATATTTATTTGAAGTACTTTGTTCTTTTTTACATTAAAAGAATTGTAAAATTACTTTCCATTACATCCTTCATTATATTTATTTTGGAGTCAAATGCAGTATCGGCCCCAAATATCGGCAGGTTATATCAGCTGAGGCTGGTGAGAAAACATTGGTGTTGACCCTTAAAAATCTGTATTGGTCGATCTCTAGTTTTTAGTGTGATAAAAGAAGAAATATCTCCCAGACAATGATATTATTACGGAGTTATCGGCTGAGATATGTTGAGGTGTAAACACATTTTACCTCCGTGATGAGCATAATCAGGATATGATATGATGAAGACCTTCGAACGAACTGATCCTGCTGATTGCCTCCTTGAGCGCCGCTCAGTTTGCATCGCAGGAAAACAACGCTGTGAGATAGGTTCTGGACAATTAATCGAATTTTAATCGTGATTTCAATTTAGCCTTTTCACGATCATAAAAACACTCTAATCAAAGAAAAACGATTAATCCTGAAGTGAACAGACTGGTGGAGTTATAGGAAGCAAACTGCAGGGAGTTTAGAACAGGAATGCATGTAGACTGAGTATTCATTTTTATTGCTATTATTATTTTAAATAATATTTTTATTTTTCTCCTTTACTTGTTTCTAATTTATTTCCGGTTTTATTTTTTTTAAAGTTATATTTGAAGTTGAGTTTTGGTGGTTCAACAAACACTATAAAATCAATGAATAATCGTCTATATTAATCGTGATTTCAATATCAGTCAAAATAATCGCGATTATAATTTTTTCCATAATCGTCCAGCCCTACTGTGAGACACATACTACACTATCCTTTAAGCTCAGGATTCATTCTGCTCTTTGACAACCATGTCTGACTCATTCTCTGTATTCAGACTGAAAATGAAGCAATACTCTAACTTTTATTACACCTCAAATCTCTGACTGAGACTCAGGTCTGAATAGAGTCTCAGTGTGGAGTTTAGATGCGCCTGTGGAGGTTTTCTCCCTCAGAACATCAGAAACACGTTAGCTAACTGGTGATTGTTTCATTTCTGTAAGCGTAGTGATGGAGTGGTGACCTGATCAGGGTGCAGCTTTCCTCTTTTCTACTCAAGTGGGTATTGAAGCTGGTGGATGTATGTTTTTCTGTCCCTTTCAATCTGGAAATCCGTAGTTCTTTCTAAGCCTTAATTCATTCTATCTGATACAGGCACGCATAGACGTATACATCTAATGTCACTGATGATAAGCTTATAGACTACAATCAGCCAATGGATGATATTGATCTGATGTGAAACAGCTGCATGAACTTGATTCATTTACATTTCATTTTGTTGCACAAATAATTTTGTATTGTGAATAAATAATAAAAGTTTTTCACATATTTTGTATGAATGAATTTGTTGTCATTCAAATATAGAGTAACAAAGGGTCCAAACTAAATGCCTCAAGTCTCTTTAATGTAGATGTTTCCCTGGTATCAAAGGAAAAAAACAACAGAGAAGACAAATTGTTATTTTTTTGGACAGTGGTGCTTAGTAAGATCATTGAAAAAGCAGTTTTTCACCAGCTAAATGACTTTTTAAGAGAAAACAACTGTTATGATGTCTTCCAATCAGGTTTCAGACAGCACCACAGCACCGAGACTGCTCTGACCAAAGTCATGAATGACATATGTCTGAATACTGACACTGGAAAAATATCAGAGTTGGTTTTACTGGATCTCAGTGCTGCATTTGATACAGTTGACCACATTATATTACTCCAACGACTGGAGAAGTGGGTGGGTCTCTCTAGTTCTGTACTAAACTGGTTCAAAACTTACTTGGAGAACAGGAAGTACTTTGTGTCGGTAGGTAATTTTACATCTGAGCGGACAAAAATGACCTGTGGAGTTCCCCAGGGCTCTATCCTAGGGCCTCTTCTGTTTAATATCAACATGCTACCACTGGCCCAGGTAATAAAGAACAACAATATTAGTTACCATAGCTATGCAGATGACACACAGCTATATATTACAGTATCACCAGGAGACCTGGGCCCTGTACAGGCTCTTGGTAAATGTATTGAGGAGATTAATGACTGGATGTGCCTCAATTTTCTTCAGCTGAACAAAAACAAAGCTGAGGGGATTGTTTTTGGAGCCAAAGAGAAACGACAGCAGGTTGTCACAGAACTTCAGTCCATACACCTAAAAACCACCAATCAGGCCAGAAATCTGAGGGTAGTGATGGACTCAGACTTAAGCTTTGAAAAACACATAAAAACGATCACTAAATCAGCCTACTATCACCTGAAGAACATCTCAAGGATAAAAGATCTGACGTCTCAGGAAAATCTGGAAAAACTAGTCCATGCATTCATCTTCAGTCGAAGAAAAAGAATCATAATAAATAAAAATCTACTTTATTATAATTAAGTAATGTAAAAATTTATTTTGATTTTTGGCTTGAAATAATAATTATTATCATTAAAAAACAGACAAACAAAAGGTAGAGTCCGGAGTTTTCTCCGAACTCTGCCTTTTATGTTTTTATGCTTTTATGAGCATAAACGTGTTGTAATGACTCTCATTTTGGGTGGTGGTGTATTGTGACGCTGGGTTGGAAAAGTAAGTTCATCTCTAATGAGATCACACATGATTCCTGCACGACCCAATCTGTAGCGTTTCATAAATTCATGGTTATCAAGCATTTGGAGAATATATCTCCTGCCTCTTCCAACCTCCATGCTGTCCTCTGCTGAGTGAACTCATAAGCTGCTTCAAAATCCTCTTCCCTGCTCTTACCAGATCTCACCTTAGGAGTTCTCTTAAGAGCTGGATTTTTCAGCTTTACTAGGATTACTAGAAACATCTTTACTAGGATCTACTCTTAAATTTTAGGGGACATTCTAAGAAAAGATCACCATACTCTTAGATACTTTCTTAGAATTTGGCCACTAAGAGCAACTCTTTGAACTAAGAATCTGTAGGAATACGGCCCCTGAGGACTGGAGTTCTGTGATCCAGGTTTCTGGTCTTACCAAGGACTGGATCAGCAGAGTTCTGGGCAAACTGCAGCTGTCTGATGGACTTTACCATCCAACTACCTGTGCATTCCACTCGCCTCATCAAGAATGGCTCAAATCACTATACCAGGCAACTAACTCCGTAAATGGACTCTAATTCTAATTATATTATTATCATTATTATTATTATTATTATTATTATTATTATTATTATTATTATTAGGGACTGGAGATGAAAATATTTGGCATATTTACAGTGTCATGTGTATATGTAATTATATGCACTGTCCCTGAAATAACAATAATTGAATTATTATTATCATTATTATTAGGGATGCACAATGTTGGAATTTTGGCTGATATCCAATATGCCAATATTTTAAAACTCATGTGGCAGATAACCAATATCAATACCGATATTAAAGCTGTAAAAAATAAGCAGTCATTGCAAATTGCAGTTTTGTTATTCATTTCCGACTCTTTGAAAAATAGGGGTGTGAAAAAATATTGATACACTGAAAAATCGCAATATTTTCATATGCCAATATCAATTCGATATCTTAAAATGTGGTATCGATCTATTTTACTTACAAATCTCGGAAGATTTCATCATTCTGTTTAAAAAATCTTACGGTACTTTGTGAGTTCTCATGAGATTTTGTAACAGAACGATGAAATATCGTGAATTTCGTTAGTAAAATAGATCGATACTGCGTTTTTAAATGTCAATATGATTACAGCATATGAAAATATTGCAAAATTTTTGTGAATTTTCACGAGATTTCATAACAGAACGATAAAATATTGCAAGATTTTGTTAGTAAAATAGATCGATACTGCATTTTTAAATGTCAATATGATATCAGCATATGAAAATATTGCGATATTTCAGTGTATCAATATTTTTTACCACCCCTGGTCTTTTGAACTTTTCTGTCTGTTTAAGCGCCCTGAGGTGACATTGTCATGAATGGACGCTATACAAATAAAGTTGAATTGAAATTGAATTGAAAATACAAGTTTTATAGTCTAAAAAAAGAAGTTTTTGAAGAAGAAGAAAACGTTTTTTTTTTTTAATTTATTTTACTTTAGAAACAGCGGGCTGATCGGTTAAATATCGGTGGGGTGGCCGATGTCCAAAACTCAGTTTTAAGGCCGATATTGGCCGATACCGATAGGAGGCCGATTATATTGTGCATCCCTAATTATTATGATTGTTATTATATAAAGGTGAAATTTTCCCACGAATAAATGACAGATGGATTCTGAGATCTTTAAAAGAAAACAAAAACAAACACGTAAAGTCAGACTTTTGGAAGCTCAGTAATTTAAAATTAAAGTTCTAAAATTGAAATCTAGTTATAATGTGTCTGCTGGTTTCTAGTAGAGTTGTACAGACAGTCCTGATGATTTTGGGTGACCTTATGTTACGTAATAGCTGGTATGAAATCTTTTCATGCATTGAAGCTTTTCTATCCGCTGGCCTTTATCCCGATATCCAAGTGCTCTCTCTGTGAGAGTACTTCACACTAACAGCAGGGAGAGGATGTACACACACAAACACATAATGGGATTTACAGTACTGTCGGGGTCTCATTTGATAATACCTCCTCCTCATGTCTGTGTTTCTGCCTCTGTCTCTGCTCAAAAAAGACAATATGATGTTGTCCAGCAGCTGCGGCCGAGACGCTTGTCCAGAGAACTGAAGAGGGAGCGAGACGGGAAACAAGATCTAAACATGAAACATCGATATGGCTTATTGAAGCAATCCTGTTTGTAACACCGCCTTTGAAACATCACCGAGCTACATGGTTGAGCCTTTTATCACATGATGATACGATGATGATGTGAAACTTGACTGACTTTTCAACCTGTTTCATAAAGAGGTTGGAGGTCAGCAGCCACCCTCACCTCATTTACCCTTCAGTCATGTAGACGTGGTCTAGACGCCCTGCTAAAGCTCAAACCAGAATGAGGAAAAGAGAAGATTTACAGTCATCCTCAGAATTATCCATACCCTCCTATTAAAGACAGAAAAATATCAACTGTCAGTGAAAAAGGTTCAAATTGTCAAGAGTAATAATAAATAAAATTCCATGAAAATCATGACAATGATTCTGAATTGTGGTTCAACAGAAATATCAAAAACTAATTAACCAAAAATAAAGCAAGTAAACAAGCATGATGGGGCTCTGAAGCTAAATGTTGTTAAGCAACTGCAATCAGGTGTTTTCTGTAAAGTCCAATCAGACGTCTGCACCTGCTGACAGGTATTTTGGTCCACTGTTCAAAAGCAAGGACAGTTTAATTTAATTGGACAGTTTTGATTGTTTACTTTTTAAAAAAAAAAAAAAATTTCAACCACAACTCAAAAGCAAATGTCTATTTCACTAATTTATAATTTTTGTAAATTTTTATTTATTATTTGTTTCTTCAGTTTCTTGTTATTTGAATTTTTATTGTGGATTTAGCCTTTTTTTTTAAATGGAAGAGAAGGAATAATTTTGAGGAAGACGGTGTGTGACTTTTAATGGAATCTCTGAGGAATGTCTCCAACGCCTTCCTCAATCTACGCTGTGAAGAATAAAGCCAGTGTGCAGCTGATAAATAACCAGACAGTACAGAGGCTGGGATGTGGTGACCCAGAGTTAAGTGATTTGTTTGGTTCATTGTAGGAAATTAAAACTTTTGGACTCTATCGGGACTTAAAAAATGTCCAATGATACTTGTGTTTTTCTGTTTCTCCTTTCTTTGAAGAGCTAAAATCCTTGACAGGAGCCACAAAACATTGGAAATGTTATTACATTGTCAGACTTAAATGAAAATAAGGATAAATGAGTCAAATTTAACATAAAAATGCAACAAAGCGAAGCTTTCCAGCCTCAGACCAGCAGAATGTGTGAAATAACTGGTTACAGACTCACTCTTCTTCCCTTCATCATTGGAGATTTTGAAACCATCTCAGAGGTAGCGCTCACCCATCTCTCCATCTCCCCGGTGTGTTCTGTCAGAGGAATGTCGCTGTGTAACCATGTGACCCCCCCCACACAGAGCGGCCCAGTAACAATAATGCAATAATAATGTAAAGAGGTAATGACTACAGCAGCTGAATGGTTCCCCGGACGACAGCGCGAGCAGGGATGATCAGAACATGCTTTCAGGTCCTGTGGGATGTTTGTGACTGACACCAGAGCTTCAATTATCCTGTTCAATGCTGCAGGAGCTTCACTGTGCTTCAGGCATGTGGACAAGTTTGTTTTTTGTAAAAAATAAAATAAAATAAAAAAAAAATAGAAAAGATATTTTTCTTTTTTTAAAAAGTTGATATGTATTCTTGACAAGCATCCCAAGTTAAAATTCTGCACGTTCTGAATTTAGTGTCAAAAAATGATCATGTTAACCAACCTGCTAATCACCTTTCAACATTTTTTCATTCTAAGTCGTCTCAATGTTGAAACAAACATTTAAAATCAGGGCTGAGATTAAAATCTTGGGATTAACGTTGGTGCTTCTTAGTCTGCTGTAAAACTGCCCTTTATTCTGCTGTAACACACCTGGGGTCTGTTTCACAAAGCAGGTTTTACAAATTCTGAGTTGATCTCAGAGTTGATCTACTCTGAGATAAAAAAAAAACTCAGAGTTTTCGGTTTCAGAACAGCTGATTTGAGTTGGTTTCATCAACTCAGCGTAGTTCAACCCAGGGTTTAGCGCATGTGCCACAATGATAAAAGGCCAGCATCAATGGAGCCCTGAGTAGACGAGTCACAATGGCACGTGAACACAAGGGCGGGGCTGCGGTCGTCATTGAATCGAATGGTCGTCAAATCCTGCTTTTGTACTGCCACTGCAGCCTTTTAACTGAATTCATTTCGGTGCAGTCCCACTGGGGAGAAGCGCTCTTGTTGGGAGTGTTAAAATGAAATATAAATGCCCTGCATCTCCCACATTATATGAAAAAACTTGTATTTGCGGGAGAAAAAAATGCAAGGCAATAAACAATATGTGCTTTGAGGGGAGAGCAAGACCATGTGTGGAGATATATATTTTTAAAAAAAAGGTCCCGCCTGTAACTGAACCCCGACTGTAAGTCCTGTTCCCTTCCCATTCAGCCAAAGACACAGTCATAATGGTCTGAAGTCAGGGCACACTATCTGTCAGAAAAAGAGAGACAGGGCCTCCAACTGTCACATACAGCTGGTGATCTTACAAATGTCTGGATGGATCAGCTTGTGTATGTAGATAATTGACTGTGATGTGAAACATAACGCTAGAAAAGACTGCCGGGAAATGAAAGAACCTCTACAGTATCTGCGGTCTGATAACGATCTCCTGATAGATGTTTAAAGGGACTAGAGGCAGGAAAGAATACACATGCATGTCCAGTTTTCTAATGCTAACTGGTGATGAAGCGTTAAAAACCAAAAAGAACGAGCCCACCCACGTCTCTCTACGTTGCTTGAACAGGCTGTGCTGCATAATGCTGCGATTCGGTGGCGAATTTCCCGCGCAGTCCTGCAGATATGACATCATCGAAGCTGAATACGCGTCTCTGTCAGTTTTGACACAGCAAGGAGACGGTCGTGGTAGATTCAGACACTGTAAGCGATAGTTATCGATTCTTCTGCCATCAGCAAACGATCCAGATCAACTGAAAGACACTAAAAAGTGGAACTATGAAGAAAAAGACTTTATCAGCGTAGTAAACAACGTTACAGCATCAGTGTGTGCTCCCGTGCCGGCTTGGCCAGCTACCATTCGCGAGTTTCATTTCTTAATCCTGCCCCCAGATCCTCGAACTCTCAGCCCAGTCATGCTGCATCTTCATCCATGGAGTCCTTATGGAAAGGGTACATCTATAACCTAACCTGGTCCCAACTAGTTTAGTTTGAAAGCGTCTGTTACGAACTGACTGAAGGTTTAAGTTACCTCTATTTGTTAAACAGGTTAGAGTTACTCCTCCTTCTCTGGGTTGAGTTACCTACCTTTGTGAAAGGGTCATTTCAGGGTTAAACAACTCAGGGTTGTCATTAAACCTACTTCATGAAACAGACCCCAGGTCAGACGCTCTGCACAAGTCTGTATATTACCCATTGATTTGAGTCAGGTGTGTTGCAGCAAGGAAACTTCTAAAATCTGCAGGACTCTGGCCCTCAAGGACCAAGATGGAGGATCCCTACAGTGAACTCATCGTCATGTTGTGGAGAGCAGTTGGAGATGATCTGAGCTTTACGACACGGTGCATTATCCTGCTGGAAGTAGCCATCAAGCTTGGGCGTGTTGTGCCATTCAGCATCTTGGTTGGAACCAGTGCTGATCTGACTTCCTGTTGTCTTTCTATCATCTCCAACCAGTCTGCCCATTCTACTCTGCCCTCTGGCATCAGCAAGACATTCTGGTACAGAAAACTGCTGCTCACTGCTCATTTTCTCTTCTTCAGATCATCTCTGGAAACCCTAGTGATGGTTGTGTGTGAAAATCCTGATAGGCCAACAACCATGCAGCATTCAAAGATACTTAAATCCTCTTTCTTCCTCATTCATTTGCTCAGTTTGAACTTCAGAAAGTCATCTTGCCCTTGTCTACATGAGTAAAGGCGTTAAGCTGCTGCCATGTTACCTGGGTTTACAGGCAATTGATCAAAACGAAATAAGATTTTAAAAGATCAAATTAATGATGAATAATACAGTGCCTGGCCCCACCCCCCAAAAAAGTCGCCACCAAAAAAAACCTCATACACTAATATTTTGTTGGACCGCCGTTACCTTTGATTACGGCAGCATTCGCTGTGGCATTGTTTCCAGAAGTTTCTGCAACGTCACAAGATTTATTTCCATCCAGTGTTGCATTAATTTTCACCAAGATCTTGCATTGATGATGGTAGAGTCTGACCGCTGCTGCATTACTTCATCTGCCTCTTTTCTTACCCTGATGAGCCCATCACTCTGGAACAGAGTAAATCTGGACTCATCAGACCACATGACCTTCTTCCATTGCTCCACAGTTTAATCTTTATGCTCCCTACCAAACTGAAGCCTTTTTTTCCAGTTAGCCTCACTGGTTAGTGGTTTTCTTAGGGTTACACATCTGTTCATTCCCAATCCTTTGAGTTCCCTTCACATTGTGAGTGTGTAAATGCTCTTACTTTCACTATTAAAGGTGCATTGCGCAAGTTTAAATGTTAAATACTATTCTTTTCTTTCCTGCACATGCTCTTACAATTGCCTGATGTGTAGAATGAACTGATCTTTCTTCACTGCAGTGGTCTCTTAATACTGTTTTTAAATGCTCAATGCGAGAAATTCGGGTACGAAGCCTCAAGGGAGCGCTTGTGAGGGAGACGAGCTGCGCGTTCACGTTCGTCTGGCTGCACCGGTGTCGTGTATTCCACCACCGCAGGTCCGCGCATGTTGAGACAACACTGACTGCTGCTAAAAGATGGAGAACAGGTGCCTCTCAAACCCCGACTCAGACTCCAGTAAGACAAAGAAGAAAAGTTTTGTCTTGTGAGACGAAAAGAAGCAAACTGGAGTCTGACCGGTCCCCACGGCAGGGGGGCTTTTTTCAGCACAACACCGGCACCGGAGTAAGACGGGAGTAAACAAGTGAGCACCTTTTTTCTTTCTTTTTTTTAATTGGAGGGAGCTCCGATCCAGTCTGGGAATAAAACGGGACCCACAGTTGGCTTTCTTCTTACTAACAAGGTAAATGTGATGTATGACGGAAATAAGGATGCATAATATTGCAACGCTAAGTTTTTAGCATGTAAATGCAGCAATATGACAGCCATATGACTGTTCCTGGGGAAGACATACATTCTACCCACTTGTAATTTTATAAGGTAATCGTGGTCTCAGCCTCTGAATTTAGATATTTGAACTACAAGCCAACATTAGCCTGTTGTTACTGTTGGCATACAGTCCGTCAGTTTACTCAACGATCAAACTGTAAACAACTTGCAACTTTATTGACAACTTTATTACTTCAGTAGACATTGTGTCTCTAACTCTCGGCTCAGAATGAGTGTAAAGTGGATTAAATTAGAGACCAACGCAGTCGAAGCAGCTCATGCGTGTGCTCGACATTAGCGTCACTTCCACTTGTCGCCACAGAGGGCGAACTTCTGGATAAAGCTGGAACTTGCGCTGAACTCTTTTAAACACAGCCCTGAGTTCTACTGTTGTTTTTCTTTGATTTGATCTCACTAAACGTTTAAATGATCACCAATCACGATCATTCAGGATTTTTTTCCAGCAACATTTCTTCCTGGAAGACGATGCCCCCCCCCCCTATCTTTCCAGTTTTTAATAATGCGTTGGACAGTTCTGAATCCAATTTTAGTGGTTTCTGCATCTGCTTCGATGTTTTCTCTGCTTGATGCTGCCAATGATTTGACCCTTCTCAAACAGACCAACATCTTTTCCACCACCACAGGATGTGTCTTTCCACATGGTTGTTTAGGAAATGAGAAGCATCTCATTGCACCAGTTGGGGTTAAATAACTTGCTGCCAATTGAAAGATAATTGCCCATGCAGTAATTAACCAATAGGAGTCTCGTACCTATAAGCCTTGTTAAATCCAGGTGGCGACTTTTGTTTTGGACAGGCAGTGAATGTTTCATGACCTTTAAAATACTTCCTTAATTCTATCATGGATGAAATATTTCCTGTATTTCCACCCACCAACATCCAAACTGTATTAACAAACACTGATGCTCTTTTAAATGAAGGCAATCCTGGATTTAAAAACCTCTGACAAGAATTACATTTATCCTCATTTAATTTCACACATCCATCTCTTTTAAACACAACAGTGCTTTGGATCTTTGTATCAACCCCGTGATTTTTGTCCTTTTTGGGGAAACAACGCAAGATTAAATCAGAACTTCCAGAAATTCTCGCGGAAATAAGCTGCGGTCTGAAATGATTTCTCGTTTCAGGTGTTAGGGACTGCACTCGCACACAATGGACGCAAAATTAATTGAAAAGCAACGTGGAATCAAAAACATCTCAATCTGAATGCCTCCACAGTGTGTGTGTGGGTGTGTATCAGCAGAGAACACTGCAGCGCCACGGCATTATCAATAATACATCAACACACATGCAGCAGATACACACCCATTCCCCCCCTACCTTTCCAAAGGTTATTGTGGAATGTGTGAGGAGAAATGAACCTTTTCATCCATTCAGTAAGTGTCTTATCTATTTCGGTGTATGCTGGGGTCAGCTCCAATTCAGAAAGCTTTCACGCTGCTTTTCTAACAGACTATCCCAATTCAGTGAAAAGAAAATTGTTGTGGAGGTTCACTTGTCTTCCTGTGCTGACAAAATAGGAACCATTCTGACCCCAATTTTTGTTTTGTTGGACAAACATTCCTCTTTACTTCATTTGAGGGGGAAAAAAGAAATACAGCCGCATTCAGAGATTGAAATCTTTATTGAACGTAATGCATTAGAACATAAAAAGATGCATTATAAGGAGTGTGACGGCAGCTCGAGGCAAAGACATGACATTGATTTGCCTGTAGAACACCACGTGTTTTTAATATATTTAACTGGTTCTAATACATCTAAAATCTGGTGTAGCTATATATGTTTAAAAAGAGTCACTGATGTTGATGCAACTCAGTTAAAAATATGGCACATTTATAAAAATTAAATACAGGAAAGCAGGTAAGCTTTGGTCAGATATTTTAAATATAACACCTGGAACTTTAAGACAAATGAAAAGCACCCCGGTAGAAAATAATGGAGATGACAGTGTCCATGTGTTTAAATGAAGGCGCTTATGAACCGCATAAAATAGAAAGGAATGAAATGGCGAAACAGAAACAAAATTAAGAAGAAAGTGTATCAAAATCTGCAATAAATACAGTTTAAAAAAGGATAAAAAGATACAAGTGTTGATCTAGAATCTCCTGGTCAAGTCAAATTATCAAAGAATTGCCTTTAACATTTAATATATTTATATGACAACAATATGTTATTCTGTTTAGAAGTATCTTTAAGACTTCATAAAAATTATTTTAAAAAAGCCAAATTTCTTTGCAGAAATAAAAATACAGATTTGTGTGGCAAAATGTGATTCATGCATTTAGTTAAAAAAAAAAAAAAGAAGTTAAAAACAAAACATATTAAGCTTTAGCTCGTGGTCCATGTTGTAAATAATTCCCTCTTGTTACGTGTAGCGCTCAGTCCACGTTTCTGTACCTGGAGAAGAGGTTATACAGGACGCGCAGTGTTGATTTGAGATCACAATTCACAATATCTAAAAGGAAAAAACAGACAGATGGGAAGAGTTGTATGTAAGCGCACATTTCTGATCTTTACATTGAAGTCAGCTGAACAAGAGTGCTGCAGGTGCCTCATTCCTGCCTCTCCTCCATCGTATTCACCAGGTAAATCTTTTCTTTTAGGACACAAAGCTCAGCAGATACCCGTCAGAGGCTTTAGTGAAACTTTGGCTGTTATCAAATCTATTAGACTCACACCACAAGAGAGACTTTTAAGAGACGTGTAGCTCTTTCAGTTGTGAGCCATGTTTGACCCTGAGAAGAATTTCTTTTCTTTGCTCTCTCATTTTTAAGTTGTTAAATTGGAGCTTTAACAACTTCTTCAAAATTGCCTGGTGAATGCCGGCCGTCAAGTCTAAAGGTATGTGGTTTATAAAAAAAATTATGAAGTCATAGTTGCCAAACATAGTCACAGTCTTTAATCTTCCATGCTTCCTTCAAACACGGCAACTTCTGCTCCAGTATTCCCAGTGTTCAGCAGGGGATCCCAGACAGAAGTGTTTTTATTAGCCATGTTTGATATTGGCTTTTTAAATGATATCCGATATTGTCAAACTCTTAATTTCCGATATCCGATTTTCACCGATACCGATCTATGTGGACAAGTGTGTGGTTGTATCACTCATATTTTGAGAAAAACAACTATATTCTGAGAGCAAAGATCCCAAAATAACCTTAACTCAGGCAGAGGAGTTCATTTTGGGCATCTGTCTGCCATACAGTGGGTATGGAAAGTATTCAGACCCCTTCACACTTTTTACTTTTTGTTTTATTGCAGCCATTTGCCAAAATAAAAAAAGTCAATTTTATTTCTCATTAATGTCACTCAGCATTCCATCTTGACAAAAAACAAACAGAAATGTAGCAATTTCTGCAAATTTATTAAAAAAGAAAACCTGAAATATCACATGGTCATAAGTATTCAGTACTTTGCTCAGTACTGAGTAGAAGCTCCTTTTGAGCTTGTAAAAACATGAGTTTTCTTGGGAATGACGCAACAAGTGTTACACACCTGGATTTGGGATCTTCTGCATTCTTCCTTGCAGATCCTCTCCAGTTCTGTCAGGTTGGATGGTGAACGGTGGTGTTCAGCCATTTTCAGGTCTCTCCAGAGATGCTCAGCTGGGTTTAGGTCAGAGCTCTGGCTGGGCCAGTCAAGAATGGTCCCAGAGTTGTTCTGAAGCCGCTCCTTTGTTATTTTAGCTGTGTGCTGGGGGTCATTGTCTTGTTGGAAGGTGAACCATCGGCCCAGTTTGAGGTCCTGAACTCTGGAAGAGCTTTTCTTCCAGGATCTCTGCACTTGGCCGCTTCATCTTTCCTTCAATTGCAACCAGTCGTCCTGTCCCAGCAGCTGAAAAACACCCCCATAGCATGATGCTGCCACCACCATGTTTCACTGTTGGGATGGTATTGGGCAGGTGATGAGCAGTGCCTGGTTTTCTCCACACATACTGCTTAGAATTAACTCCAAAAAGTTCAATCTTGGTCTCATCAGACCAGAGAATCTTATTTCTCACAGTCTGGGAGTCCTTCATGTGTTTTTTGGCAAACTCTATGCGGGCTTTCATATGTCTGCACTGAGGAGAGGCTTCCATCAGACAACTCTGCCATAAAGCCCCGACTGGTGGAGGCTGCAGTGATAGTTGACTTTGTGGAACTTTCTCCATCTTCCTCCTGCATCTCTGGAGCTCAGCCACAGTGATCTTTGGCTTCTTATTTACTCTCTCACCAAAGCTCTTCTCCCGCGATAGTTCAGTTTGGCTGGACAGCCGGTTCTAGGAAGAGTTCTGGTCGTCCCAAACTTCTTCCATTTAAGGACTATGGAGGCCACGGTGCTCTTAGGAACCTTAGTGCTGCAGAAATTCTTTTGTAACCTTGTCCAGATCTGTGTCTCACCACAATTCTGTCTCTGAGCTCCTTGGACAGTTCCTTCAACCTCATGATCCTCATTTGCTCTGACATGCACTGTGAGCTGTGAGGTCTTATGTAGACAGGTGTGTGTCTTTCCTAATCAAGTCCAATCAGTTTAATTACACACAGCTGGATTCCAATGAAGGAGTAGAACCATCTCAAGGAGGATCAGAAGAAATGGACATCATATGAGTTAAATACTGTATGAGTGTCACTGCAAAGGGTCTGAATACTTATGACCATGTGATATTTCAGTTTTTTTGTTTTTTTTTAATAAATTTGCAAAAATTTCTACATTTCTGTTTTTTTCTGTCAAGATGGGGTGCTGAGTGTACATTAATGAGAAATAAAATTAACTATTTTTATTTTAGCGAGTGGCTGCAATGAAACAGAGTAAAATTTTTAAGGGGGTCTAAATATTTTCTGTACCCACTGTATATCAGATACTAGTAGGTATTAGCCAACATGTGGCTAATTGTAATGTTTCTGACAACTTGGTAACTTAACCAACAACTTTCTTCCACATTAACAGTGACTTTGGACCACTGCGAATAGAACAAGATCTCACAAGATTTCATAACGGAACAATGAGATCTCGCAAGATTTTGTTAGTAAAAATATCTCTCTTTTTTTTTCCCTTTTCTTTTCTTTAACTTTTCCTGTCCAGAATTGTAGCAAGCCGAATGATGATCTGGCTGCTTTGTTGTATTGAACAGATTTGCTTTGCAAAGGAGAGCTTTATGAATGATATTATCGGTAGGCATATAATATCAGACATTCCTAGTTTTAATAATCCTGACATTCGCCCGCTGGCATCAGCTGGCGTCTTCTCACTTTCTGGCCAAAACCAAAGCAAAAGAGGAAATAAAAAACATAGAAGCAGAGGCTGGTGTTTCTGCAGAGAAATACACCACCACACACTTCAAATGGGTCATAAAGCATGACCGAGACTGCTTTCAAGACTCTATGTTGTTGTTTTTAAAGGAATATTCCACTCAGTGAATATTTACAGTTGTATTAATAAACACATGAATTAAATATTTGTAACATCAATTTGCAGTTTTATCCTTTTATTGAAGATTTCAAATGCATCTTTGTCTATGTCTATTCTTTAGCAATGGCATTTGACCTCTAACCTTTAGGGTTCAAAATTTGACAACTGAAGCCTTTTTTTTCCAGGTACGCAGCTGTTCGGTCCTAATCCCATGTGGAAATGTTCTTATTTTCACTATCAAACATAGCCCTGAGTTCAGTTTCTTTTACGATTTGATTTTAGCAAATGTTTATGTGATCAGCAATCGTGATCATTCAAGATTTTTCTTGACTCATTGGGTTAAATAACTTGTTGCCAGCTGAAAAATCATCCATGCTGTAATCATAGAGGCTCTTACCTATTTGCTTAGCTAAATCCAGGTGTTGACTTTTTTTCCCTTTAGACAGGCAGTGTATGTACCATTGTAACTGTGTACAGTTAGCTGTATTCAGCTGTGACCAAGGAACCAGTTTATACCGGTTAGGTTTTGCATTTTTCTGTGGTTTCCTATAGTAACTGGATTGTTTTGGATTTTAATTTTAACAAGAGGGGAAAAACAGGATTGTTCAGCTTGGGAGCTTAAACACATTACACTGACAACCTTTGTAAAGGGCCAAAGATTGAAAGCACAAATTAGTGAAGTAAGCATCATACCCTCTGGTCGGGGCTTTGGCCGCTCCAGACCTCCATCCTGCATCAGCTCAAAGGAGAACGACACATTGTGAACCTGCAGACAGCAAAGACCAGGCTGTTACATATACACATAAAGGCACAGGTACAAATCACTACTCCACACACGGCCTTTAGCTGATAAGAGAACACACACTCCAGGTGGATTCATTCATGCAACCATGGCTTCATGCGTCGGCAAACACAGCAGAGCTCTGCTCTGTAAGACCGTGAGCCTTCAGCAGCTGCACAAACACTCTACACCCTCATTTATCAGCAGACACCATGTCACCAGCATCACCCCCAAAAACCCTCCTGATGCAAAGATGGTGATGCTGAAAGCAGATTATTAATGTCATTAAGTGAATGAGTAGCATGTGCGCAATGTGACTGAAAGGAGAAGTCAAATAAAAGAAAGAAGGAAAGAAAGAAAGAAAGAAAAGAGTAATTATCAAATTATTTTTAATGCAGATCAGATGACAGACGCGTGCTTTAGAAATGGGCTCGTTTCTCCAGCAGCTCAGATGAATGAAGAGCCGCTGTTTTTCTTCAGGTGGACTTTTTAAAAAGCTGACTGTGTTCATCAGGTGCAGTAGAAATGAAAGCAGAGATGCATCTTTGTTAAGAAGACCACAAACGATTTCTGAGCTAACCTGACTTATGTGGAAAAAAGAAGCAGTAAGCAAGGAGAAAAACCAATCACAGAGAAGAGACTGAATAGTTGAAAGATGTTTTCTATTCTCTGCTCATTGTGGATATGTGTTTGTGTTTGTGTGTGTGTGTGTGTGTGTGTGTGTGTGTGTGTGTGTGTGTGTGTGTGTGTGTGTTCGCCCTGCTGAGAAGTACTAAAAGCTTCGCCCAACAAGGGCTTATTGTGTGAAAAACGTGACCTTAGTCCATCTCAGAAAAAGGAGAGGAAGAGCCTGAAGAAGAGATCCACTGAGCAGAAGCAGAAGTGCTTTTTAGATGTCTTGTGCTACTTTTCACAGCCCACCCCTGGTGTATCGTTGATAGGCCTCTGGGCCCTCACACACACACACACACACACACCACACACACACACACACACACACACACACAAATACACAGAGTAAAAGAGCTGAGCCCCTAAGCCACTCCAGTGTTTCCCTGTGCAATAGGAGATTACAGATGCTGTGGGGCTGGTGCCTGTTCTTCTGGGCCAGGAGTGTGTGTGTGTGTGTGTGTGTGTGTGAGCAGTTGTGTACATTGTAGCACTGATGCCCATTTTGCTTCGCAGCTTGGCAGGGGCCGCTGGCCAAAACCCAAACAAAAGGCTACTGTGGTGTCTCCGCAGATTGCCTGTTCAGAATACCATAGTACTACAGAGGCCAGCGGAGAGGAGAGGCAGCTCTGTGCTGAATGGCTCCGGGGAAAACGGACGACATTTATCAAGCTATTGAGAGGACAGTCTTGGCTCAGAGTGCACAAGACTCCTCAGAAATGGAGTATTGATTCAGGAGTGTTCCTTAAACTGTGGGTCAGCCGGCACCGAAGATGAGCCTCAGCCACATTTTTCCATCAATCTCAAGAAGGGAAAGAGAAGAAAAAAGGTTGATGAATGTGGGGGAGCTCATACCTACAAGTCAACACACCTCCTGATCCAAACATACAGAAATGAGGTGTTAAATTCAGGATTTACCACAAGTCACAGCAACTTTCTTCTAGCCTGGCACACCAGCCTGACCAACACCATGTATAAAATACACGGCGTTGGTCAGGCTGGGTTCCCTCCACTGGGAAGTGATTCCCACTCCAGTAAAAAAATTGACCGGACCAATCACAGCGCGGGAGGAGGGACTTTACAATACGTTTTCTCAGCGACTCAGTTCTCTAACTATAAACAGTCAGGATGGCGGCTGCAGAGGAGCGAGGATATAACTATGCTTTTTCTGATGTCTTAAATTAGCTGCACGTGTCCTTAAAACCGCAACAACTTGCTGCTCTGACAAAAAGATGTTTGCATCACTTCCATGTTCCTCTGATTGGTTCTCTCTGGTTCAATTTGTTCCTGTTAAGGCCCATTTATGCTGGACGCAAAAGACAGATATGCAGTTTGGTCCGTCATCTGTCGGCTACGCATGTAATTTGGTGCGTTTGAGGGGCTTGTTGGTCCGTCACTCGACGCAGAAGAAGAAGCAATCCCACCAGAAACCGCAGGGTTGGTATTGAGCTGCGTAGCTGATATGAAGCCAGCAAAACCAGAGAAGAAGAACAGGAAACAGGAACTGGAACAAAAACAACACAAAAACCGCTAGGGTCAAATAGCCCAATAAAAGGACCTGAGAAAGAAGAGCCCAAACAAACAGAGCATCTGTAGACATGGCTGGAGCTTTTGAGGAGTGGATTTGGGAGTGTGTCAGAAAATACACTCATATCTATGACATCACATCGCCAGGCAGGGCACAGGGACAGCAGCACTGCCGCCTAGCCGACAAACTGGTTTATGAGCCATGAGAACGCAGAAGACGCATGAAGGCAGCCACGTATGGCGACGCATAAAACGGATGTCGCCATGTACGTATGCAACGGAGCATAAATGGGCCTTAAAGGCGCTATAGAAGATGTTTCGGCATGCGCAAGACCAACCTGTTAGATTCACAGCTCCCTCCTCCCGCCACAGAATAACGTGCGCGAACCACTCCGGTGTTTAGCAGACGAGTGCGCGCAGCTTCCGTGTCACAGTATTACTCTCACCAACCAATCACTCTCATTGATCAGTCTCGTCCATTACCCGTTGAACTGACCGTCAATCACTCTTACTACGGTAGTAAAAGTGATTGACGAGCCAATAGACAAATGAAAAAGTTAAGGAATACAGAGATGATTGCCGGGTGTTTTTTCAGCCCCATTATTTTCACAGCTGATGTATATTAATATTTATATATTTAAAGCTTTTAAAGGTGCCATGACATCAAATTTCCCTTACCTGGGGTTTTGGGGGTATAATATGATCTGTTGTGCACTGATGAGGCCATGTGAATGTCCAGAGTGAGAATCAAAGTTTTCTGTTCATAGTCAGTCAGCTTTGCCTCTCTGTTCAGAAACTGTTGAATCAGACAGCAGCTTATCATTCTACGTAGTTCATTTGCTCCAATTAGAGAACACTATCAAGTAAACAGCCCCCCCCCCCCCCTCTCCTAATGGTCTATGCACTGTCCGCTTCGCTCCCCCCTCCCCTCCCTGTCTGATTCAACTGCGAGTGGGAGAGTGACTGCTAAGCAGTCAGGTCTGGGTTTTCAAACAAATGGATTTAAAAGAAAACTTCTGCAGCAACACTGAGGGAGGCGACCACAACCTTGTCATTACCTGTAAGTTTATTTATTTTCTAAATGCTGTCTTGTCTGATAAACGTAGCTCGCTGTCTGAAGTGCCCATGTTGCTAGCAGTTAGCCTTTAGCAAACCGACCGCTAGGAAAGCTTGACCTACTTTCTCTAAATAAGGTTATAGCCAAATAAGGTGTAAAATGAAGTCAACTTGGTCTCCAGGTAAAGCTGCATACCATAACTGGACCCAACTGTTTTACTGAGGAAGTGAGGTCTGGCGTTTCAAAACTGTACCCCACTGTAAAAAATGCTGTTTTTTTCTTTGGAGAATTGACATATGCAGCAATGCCAACAACATGAACTCGTTTTTACTGCTATGTCATCACTCCTTTAATAAATCATAGCGTATGGGGTAGTGAACCAAATTTTACAGAATATTGCAAAAGTTGTTGAAAGAAACATCTTCTATAATGCCTTTAAGTCCCGCCTCACATCTCGCATTGGAAATTAGTCTCGAGTGGAAGGATCCGAGACTGACTTGCCGTGTATCTCAAACATGGTGTTAATCAGGCTGGTGTTGGTGTTGGCTGTTGGCAAGCTCGCTAAACTTTAAGCTGGTGCAATGTGAAAGAGTAAAATATTTCCTGGAGAACTAATACAGAGAGTAAAAAAGGAATGTACTACACCATACAAAGTATCCGAGCCTGCAATTTAAAGGCTTATTCTCTCATTCAGCACTGTACGTCTGCTGGAGACTTCCTTCAGCATCCTTGTAACAATAGAGACAAAAGACGTTTGCAGCAGAAATATCTTTGACTGCTTTGTAGTGCTGGGTGGGTGAGAGAAAATACTTCAAGCCTCTTTTAATAACCCCACAATTGATAGGAACAGCAGTTAAACAACCTGTAATTTCAACAAGCTGCCCTGTTTAGAGATGCAACACGTAACAAAATCAAAGAAATGCCAAAATTTACAGTATGTAGCATTAAAAACTATTTCCATTGGTACTTAATAACTTTACTGAGATAAATCTTATGTTTTTATTCTCTAATGCCTCCATCAGACTACACAATTTTTTTTGTCATTCAAAACAGCCACTAAACCCCCCCCACAAAAACGGTGAACTTGCTCCTGGGCGGGAAGAGGGCATCATGGGCTGTCTATCCCAAAAACAGAATTTGAGGCAACAAATGAACAAATTAATTAACGTGTTTAAAATACCGTAATGTCGGTTATGTGTGTCACCGAGCAGTCTATTGGCGGAGGGGCACTCTGCCTTCCTATTGGTCAATATCTAGGACAAAAAAATCTGACATTACAGACTTTCTGTGGCACGGTCGTGAAGCATCCTGGATGCCAAATTGCCAATCACTGATTATGTCAGGGGTTAAGACGAGACCAACAGGGAATGTTTCTCTGCAACGTGTCCGTCGGGTCAAATCGGGCTAAAATCGTTTGGTCTGATCCAGGTATTAGAATAAGCCATTTATATCTACTTACTGTGGGTCCACAAACACTGCAGCTGCCATGTTTGTGCCATAATTTTTACTTTAGTGTCTCTGAATGGACAAACAACTGTTTGACACTGGCTGGACACCAGCATGGTGCTGGTTCCATACCCTCTAGGGTTTAGGGGTATAAATGGTCATTTTACACTACTTTGGTTTTTACCTTTATATTTCACTTTTAAAGCAGTTTACCTGCCTTGTTTGGTATCGTTCTTTTCATATCGTCAGTTTGATTTTACAGTTATTTTTTCATTTTGACACATTGTATTAACACAGTTGGCCTACAACCATAAAAAAAACATTAAACCGAGTAAAAAAAACTTTGATTTTTCATTTTGAACACCACAAACTTGATTCACAAACTATTTTTATAACTTAGAATGCAAATATAAGTAGTTAGTTATAAAGATATTTGGAAAAATTAGCTATCAAAAGAGATATAAAAAAAAAGAATTACATCAAAATGCAACAAAGTCTAAGGCGTTGTTTCCCAACTATTTCTAAAACAATCACCATGAGATCCCACAATGATTAATTGCTCCAATCCAAAAAGACGGTTCCTGTCCATCACAAGACAGAACATTACAGGTCTGATATTTCCAGGGTGTGTTAGTCCTCCTGTCCACCAGGAGGCAGCCCTTAAATCTGATTTTGGTGAATTTTTTATTACTTCTGCCACCTCCCCTCTTCCTCAGCAACCAAATGCATAATGTTGTCACATAATTTTCTTATTGGTTGATGTGTTGCATTTTTCTACCAACAGTAAAGAGGTTGTTAGGTTTTTGTGACACTTTTTTTCTTGCTTACAAGCACTTTCCATAGAATTTGACGTTTTTTCAGTTTTTTTCATTCACCAAACGCACATTAAACATGTATGTAATATCGGTTGGAAAACTAGGTTGAACATTTTATATCATAACTCTGGTTATATTTGGTTATTAACTCGACTTTAAAACTGGTTATAGTTTGAAGTCTTCACTATCCAGAGAAGTTAGAATAGTGTCTCTATGTCGCTGCGTTTAGCTGCTACGTCATCTGGACATGCGATCTGGACGCACCGGTGTGTCCAACGGCCCCAGATGGTTAAGCCAGTTTTGATTGCTAACTGTGTTGGTTCAGCCTGGCAACCAATTAAAAAGTGGTAGGTGACTTACGTAAGCTTGTGTTGACACTCCAACATCTTACAATATTCCCTCAGTTGTCTGAATATTTCCTACTGTTGATTTTTGGGAAACCGAAGGTTATAATGGGGCTTGACAACTTAACCATTGACTTTCAGGATCAAATCTCCAACTGGTGTGAGTTCAGTTCAGTCTGCCAGAAAGCACCGGGGTTCTGAGACTAGAGAACAGAGTCGGTGCAAGAGCCAGAACCAGAACTGTGTCTGGGTGAAAGCCCCTTCAAGCTTTAAAACTGCAGTACTGGCTTTGTTTGATTGGTGCTAGAGCACCGTTTGGGATAAGTAACGCCTTAAAGGACTGTAGCGGAAGCCAGTATCCATGTACACAACGTTGAAGCAGTTGCCTGCAGTGCAGACATCACTACACCTGAGGCTGCTGGATCCACTCACAGATGAAAACATTTTTGTCTGGAAGAATTTTGGCCATGGATGGCCACCATCCATTTACAAATGTGCTTGGCATGTGAAATCATTTTATACCCACCTTTACCACTAGATGGCGGTATTTATTTCTTTTATTTTAAACACATTGTACCTTTAAGTCAGATTAATGTTTTATTGTTAATGTTGATTTAATCTGATCAAACTTTGGGAACAAACCCGAACCGGACCATGAACACACACCCAGAACAGTTGTGATATATTTGGAAAAACAGCGGCTAACTTCCAAAGTTCCTGCTCACATTTAAACACCTCATTTACCTAAATTCAACACAGCAGCTCCAGTCTTCCACAAAATAGTTACAGCAATAGTTTTTACGATTACTACTTAATGGATGTATTCTTTTCTTCTCTTTCTTTTTGTAGAAGAATAATCTAACTTACCTTTTGGTCAAAATTCTCTGGTGTGAGAAAGAAGTTGTAGAGTGGAACAAAGTATCCTTCCAACAGCCCCATCAGCAGCACCAAATAAACTCCATCTGCAAACTGAAACAGCAGAAAATTGTAAAGTAAATGGACTGTACGGCACTTTTCTGCTGCCATTTTTTCAGACCTCTCAAAGTGCTTTTACACTAAAATCCACATTCACCTATTCACACACACTCCTACATCATTTCTTCAACTGTAGGTTATTATTGGCTACACAGTGCTTTATCTCTGTTATACATTCACGCACTGATGGACCTATCAGAGGCAGTGTGCGGTTCAGCATCAGCTGCCCCCCATCACACACCGATGAGTGCTCTGCAGCTGAGGAGTAGCTGCCTGCAAGTGTTGGCTTTGCAACTGAAAAAATACATTTCTTTTTTCCCTATAGTTTTAATTAGAATCTAATAAAAGACTGAATGAGGTTAAGGTGGTTTTTAATTAGTAGTGATGCACTGAATTATACTTAAGAAGCGTGTGTGCTTGAGACCTACCTGTGTGTCCAATTCAGACACCTCCAAGTTGAGCTTGTTCAAGTGCTTGTTCACAAATGTGATCAATGTCTGGAAACAAAAACAAAAAAGCAAAGTGTCAAACAGGGAAATTGCCTCTGTCTCAAAGCGGACGGGTAATGGACATAAAAATGTCTGCAAATAAAAAGGCTGCCTGAGATGGATACTGTGTGCAAGTATGTTGTAAATAATAGGGGTGTAACAATAAATTGATCTATATTGATCCCAAACCCCAAAATAGGCCAAAAATCTATATCAAACCTACTTTTATTTTAAAAATGCCTTTATTTTTAAGTTCCTTTGACGTTTTCGGCTTGAGTAGAGATTCTCATGTTGATGTTTTTTTAAAAATACATGTTTATAGTTGTGCAGTGGATAGATATGACACAGCATATGTCCTGCATATGCACTTTCAAATGAGTAGTAGCTATAGTTATTTTAAGAAAATAATCTTGTACATTACTTATGTTTCATATCGATTGGTGGATCCTAAATCAAATCAAAATCGTATCGTAACTGAATCTAAGATATCAACAAACATCAAATCTCTATCCACTGTAACGATATAACATTGTACTGTGATCAAACCAGTGATTTGCATAGTGATTAAAACTAGAAGATTTATTATTTCCATCCATCGGCAGGGTACGCACAGGACAAGTCGCCAGTCCATCGCAGGGACAACACATGGAAACAAACAAGCGCTCACATCTAGAGAGATTTTAGTCACCCATTGGCCTTACACGCATGCTTTTAGTCTGACCCACGCATGTACGGGAAGGACATGCAAACTCCACGCAGACGATCGAACCAGTAACCGTCTTGCTGGAGCTAAATCATGCTTAAAAACCACAACACAAACTGCTACGACACCGGCTCAAGAGGCGTAACAAAAAGGAGGACAAGTTCAAAATTTTTAAAGAAAATGTGGCTCAGGTGGTAGAGCAGGTCGGCCAATCAACAAAGGATCGGCGGTTCGAATCCCGATCCATATGTCGTTGTGTCCTTGGGCAAGACACTTAACCCTCCTTGCCTCCAGTGGGGGCACCATTGGTGTATGAATGCGTGTGAATGTTCCAGTGGTGGTCGGAGGGGCCGTAGGCGCGAAATGGCTGCCATGTTTCCGTCAGCTACATACGTAGCCTACCATCAACAAGTATGGCTGATGTGTGAAAGAATAATGGATCTACTGTGAGCGCTTTGAGTGCCTTGAAAAGCGCAATATAAATCAAATCCATTATTATTAAAAAAAAGAAATAAATAAAAATTTTAAAGAAGAACAAAAAGAAGAAGAAAGAAAGTCAGGTATGGCATCCTTTTGTGAAAATAGCAGATCTGAAATGTTCTGTAACAACACACCATCAGATTCTTTAAGCTCTCACGTCTTCCACAAAAGCCCCGTTTCCACCCGGGTCTGAGCCGGGTGGGTTTTGGTGTACCCTCCCCCTGGAGGCGGAGTATTAACCGGACAGCGCTGCTGCATGATCGTGTGACATTATCGCAGGGCAGCGTCTTTTAACCGAAACACCACAGAGACAGAAACAAAGCGGTCATCCCTGCTTTGTTTTTATGTCGGGTCGCGCAGGAATTGATTTTTTTTTCAACCAATAAACAGACTGCAGTGTTTTAAGCTCCATCTCTTTGGTCCAGATTGGTTAGATCAGTACCCCAACAGAAGGGTACCAAAAAAGTAGGACGGGTCGGGTCGGATATAAGGGTACCCGTCCCAGTTTTTTATCTGTGGAGACGCAATAACACATGGCCCGACCCGACCCAGACCTGCTGGTGGAAACGGGGCTGAAGATGTTTAACTACAACAGAACTGGACTCAGATTATTTGGAGACATGGTAATTTTCCACACAGCAGAAAATATAGATGTATAATCTTTATGTTTCCACTCCAGAATGTGCTGTGTAGTGGTCCAACTATCGTGTTTTTACAATATAGTTGATTCTTTTTTTTCCCTCCAAAACAACTACCATCAAGCTAATTTTTCAGGAGGATTGTTTCTCACTGGTTCAGATGCCGTGCAGCTCAAGTGATTTCTCTGTGTATTTTGGACTCTTTCAAGACTTGTTATGATCTGTTTCCACGGCAACAGAGCAGTGAGAGGCTTCGTCAAGTCCAGTGCAAGACACAAAGATACAGGAGATCATTCCTGCCAGCAGCCATCACTCTTCAGAACAAAGATTTATCATCTTCTTCCAATTATTGTTTTTTTTTTAAAGAAAAAAAAACCCACTACAATATGCAATTTCCATTAATTAAATTAAACCTTTTTTCATTTAATTTCTTATTACCTCAGCTACTTTGCAAGAGAGACTCCCCAAAAGATCTGAGTTTTGCATTAAAACTAATCATAAAGTCTAATATTTCAACGACGTGACAATGAGTCTGTTTACGTGACCATTACAATCTGAAACTGGGAGTACTCCGACGGGTCGACATCCACCTGTGAAATGCAGTGTTCCAACAATCCTTGTTTACATTTCCAGTTTATTATCAGTTTTCTTCTGGAGTGCATACATAGTAAGTATGTAATGACGTATCTTCCTGTTGTTTTCAAAGCGTATAATCTTTGTTTAATATGCCGGCACCCACAAATAAATGTGGGAGCTAATATGCTGCAAAGGTTGGCTGCGCATATATGTTTAGCTTTTTTTTTGTTTTGAGTTTTAAGTCTTCTGTTTATGTCATGATTGCCGTCTCTGACTTTTTAACGCAGTCTTCTGCACATCCACAGATGTAAACAAACAAAGTCATTGGAACACTGGGAGAAATCTCCGTGTGTTAACCCGATTTCTCATAATCAGATAACTGATGAATGAAGAAGAGGTGGCCAAGTTCAGTCCCAGAGAGCTAATATCCTGCAACGTTTTGATGCGTCCCTTCTCTAACACACCTGAGTCAAATGAATGGCTCGTTACCAGCCTCTGCAGAGCTGAATGGCATGCATGAGGTAATGAGGTGTGATGAAGAAGGTGACAGGATAGTAACTCTTGAGGAGTGGACTTGGTCACCCCTGCAATAAAGGATATCAGATTATGCTGTTTTCATGATCACTTGAATTATCTGATACTCCAGAAATCAGGTTGTGACTGGATTTTTAGTTTGCATGTAAACAGTACTACGGATCGACAGATACAGATTTTTTAAGCCCAATCCTGATACCGATATTTTATATCAGTCTCAGCCAATACAACCTGCCGATATTTGGGGCAAATACTGCATTTGACTCCCCAATTAATATAATGAAGGATACAATGAAGAGTATAATCTTTATATATATAAAAAAAAAGAACAAATTCTTCAAATAAATATATAAGAGATATGGTGCGCTTATAAATAAATATTAAATAGAAACATTAAACTTGTAATATACATGCACACATATATACATATAAACATATATAAACATATAAACATATACATATATACACACACACACACACAAGTGGGGCGTGCAATATTATTCGGCCCCCTTGCGTCAATACTTTGTAGCGCCACCTTTTGCTGCAATTACAGCTGCAAGTCGCTTGGGGTATGTCTTTATCAGTTTTGCACATCGAGAGACTGAAATTCTTGGCCATTCTTCCTTGCAAAACAGCTCGAGCTCAGTGAGGTTGGATGGAGAGCGTTTGTGAACAGCAGTCTTCAGCTCTTTCCACAGATTCTCGATTGGATTCAGGTCTGGACTTTGACTTGGCCATTCTAACAACTGGATACGTTTATTTGTGAACCATTCCATTGTAGATTTTGCTTTATGTTTTGGATCATTGTCCTGTTGGAAGACAAATCTCCGTCCCAGTCTCAGGTCTTTTGCAGACTCCAACAGGTTTTCTTCCAGAATGGTCCTGTATTTGGCTCCATCCATCTTCCCATCAATTTTAACCATCTTCCCTGTCCCTGCTGAAGAAAAGCAGGCCCAAACCATGATGCTGCCACCACCATGTTTGGCAGTGGGGATGGTGTGTTCAGGGTGATGAGCTGTGTTGCTTTTACGCCAAACATATCGTTTTGCATTGTGGCCAAAAAGTTCGATTTTGGTTTCATCTGACCAGAGCACCTTCTTCCACATGTTTGGTGTGTCTCCCAGGTGGCTTGTGGCAAACTTTAAACGAGACTTTTTATGGATATCTTTGAGAAATGGCTTTCTTCTTGCCACTCTTCCATAAAGGCCAGATTTGTGCAAAGTACGACTGATTGTTGTCCTATGGACAGACTCTCCCACCTCAGCTGTAGATCTCTGCAGTTCATCCAGAGTGATCATGGGCCTCTTGGCTGCATCTCTGATCAGTCTTCTCCTTGTTTGAGATGAAAGTTTGGAGGGACGGCCGGGTCTTGGTAGATTTGCAGTGGTCTGATACTCCTTTCATTTCAATATGATTGCTTGCACAGTGCTCCTTGAGATGTTTAAAGCTTGGGAAATCTTTTTGTATCCAAATCCGGCTTTAAACTTCTCCACAACAGTATCTCGGACCTGCCTGGTGTGTTCCTTGGTCTTCATGATGCTCTCTACGCTTTAAACAGAACCCTGAGACTATCACAGAGCAGGTGCATTTATATGGAGACTTGATTACACACAGGTGGATTCCATTTATCATCATCAGTCATTTAGGACAACATTGGATCATTCAGAGATCCTCACTGAACTTCTGGAGTGAGTTTGATGCACTGAAAGTAAAGGGGCCAAATAATATTGCACGCCCCACTTTTCAGTTTTTTATTTCTTAAAAAAGTTTAAATTATCCAATGAATTTCGTTCCACTTCACGATTGTGTCCCACTTGTTGTTGATTCTTGACCAAAAATTTAAACTTTATATCTTTATGTTTGAAGCCTGAAATGTGGCGAAAGGTTGAAAGGTTCAAGGGGGCTGAATACTTTCGCAAGGCACTGTATATATATATATATATATATATATATATATATATATATATATATATATATGTATATATAAGTTGGGGGTATCAGCTGACACACACAACATATCGGTAGATGCAGATGCCAGCAAAAAAAGCAAATATCAGCCTAAAATATCGGCCAGCTGATCCACATCCATAAACCTGTGAGTGAATCTCAGTATGTGGGGATTCAGATGGTCAAAGGAGTAGATTCTCAAAAATATTACCTCATTATTTGCATTTAAAACAACAGAAAACAGATTTAAACTCAAAACACAACCTTCTTTTCTTCTTGTTTTCTTAATCTGTAAATATTATGATAAATGACATTATTTTATTTACACTAAAATCCAAAGTTGCAATAAAGCGAGCCTATTTTCATGCATTCGTATAACATTTCCCCAATTGTGCATGATTGAGTCTTCCACACCACACTGAAGCCTCAGTACCTTTTTGACAACATTCAGCTTATCTGGAGCGTGGTCAAACAGGGTGTCAAAAGCATCACGCTCTGTGGAGGAGAAACAAAAGAAACGTGTAATCCAGGAAATATGCACTCTAAAATCTACCGTCAAATAATTCCTCTTCTTATGAAGAAAACATACCATGTCTGCCAGAGAAAGCCCTGGAAAGAGGGAAAAAAAGGAGAGAAAATGTGTCAGAGGCAGCTTACTGACAATTTCACATATTAAACGAGAGAATAGAAAGGACACATTTCAAATTTAATCGCAGAGGAATGCAGAGAATGGAGGGATTATGTCAAACAAATGACAATAATGTAGCGGGGTCGCATAATTTCATTAACAATAGACACACGTACACTTGAGTATTTAAATAACCCGAGTATCATCAGTGGGACCACATACTACCGCACAATGCAACAGTCTCAATAGGACGACAAGGCTGCCGGGTATTAATACAATGAAGACGTGTCTGTGTACATGCAGGTTTTCTATGGGAATGGAGGGCCTCTCGTCTCTTATTGCAGTGTTAGCACTTTGGAGGATGTTGTTGTTGGAGAGGGTCAGGTGGTTCTGGAGGGTAGAATCGCTGCAGCATGAGTGTCCAAGAGGAAGAGATATCGCAGCGGGCAGGCCAGTGACAAAAACACACATACACACACACACAAAAGCACTGTCACACACTTTCACGGTGTAATCTCTGATGGCAAATGCAGGCAGGTCTGGGCAACAGTCCTGGTGCTGTGGTAATAACCGTATTTCCACTGTGACCGTGTGTGTGTGTGTGTGTGTGTGTGAGCCTCAGTGTGTGTGTTATTAGCAGTTTATCCATCTACCATGACAAAATGTGTGCGCTTGTGTGTGTTGGCCTGCTGTTATCTCCCTGGTTGGTGCTGTCAGGCTGCAGGACGAGCCTCCCAGGGAGACAAAAACAGTGTGTGAGAGACCGTGTGTGTGATTTCAATAGTCTAATTCTTCACTAAGGGTGCCATCACTGGTCCACCTTCACATCTGGTTCCAGCATCTTTAAAAATCGAGAGACATGCTTGACATGATAGAGACTTTAATCCTGTTCAGCTGGATATAATGATTCAAACAATGAATTTTTTAAATGTGCTACTTCTTCATGTGTGAAGTTTTAAAAATTTCAGTAAGACTTAAATTAGCAGGACCTCAGCAGGAAAAAATGTTCAAACATGTAAAATGTAGTCAGACAGCGTTGAGATGCATTAACTGAAGTTTAAGCTGGGTGTCCGGTTAGATGAAGCCCTGATCTGAGACTTGCATCTCATAAAATTCACCTAGAAATCTTGTAATCGATGTTGAATGATGTGTAAAAGAAGAAAACAGATGCTTGATATTACTCCTAACAGCACATAATAGCAGCTCATGATGTTCATCCAAATCTGAGCAGCTGGGAAACATCTTTCATGCATGAAACTGGGACATATTTTGTGTTCAGGCACTGAAATATTTTCAGTTAATTCTCTTTTGTCTCCGTGATACTGGCCGTGGAAACTTGATGCTGAGGTGAACTCTCAGCAGAGGTCACAGTAAAGAAGATGGAGGCTGCGTTTTTAGTAGGAAAAGTCATCCATGCTGTTTTGTTATGATTAGCGGCAGCAAAGATAAATGCAAGCAAGCAGGTTTATTTGTGCAGCACATTTCGTGTAGGAAAATTGAAAGTGCTTTAGAGCCCGACTGATATATCGAAGAAATGGCCCTGCAAGAATTAGTGAACGTGCACATGTCAGAGAGCCGTGGTCAGGAAGCAGCCGCTCCGCAGGTGAGGAAGTGAAGGTGAGCGCTCAGGCTATTTGTGCGATACTTGTGAAAAGGGATGCAGCTGTGGTTTGTCCATTAAACTGCTGCTATTAACAGTCGTTTTGTTTTTTTCCCCACCTTTTAATTGCAAACAAATTACTTAATATCCAGGTTTTGTTTCCGTTTTCCATTTGTATTTAGTTAAATGTAAATAATGAAAAGGTTAAATTTTATTTCTTCACTTGTATTAAAACTGTGTATTAGTGTAATTGACTTTATTTGGAAATAAAACCATGTGACTGACTGGTAGGTATCCTCATAGGTATTATGGAAACATACGCTATATTGCTCAAAGTATTCGCCTACCCATCCAAATTATGGGAACCAGGTGTTCCAATCACTTCCATGGCCACTGGTGTATAGCAGCTGCATCCATCCATACATCAAATGCAAAGCGTGGATGCAGTGGTGGAAAGCAGCCGCCACTGGACTCTAGAGCAGTGGAGGCGTTCTCTGGAGTGATGAATCACGCTTCTCCATCTGGCAATCTGATGGAGGAGTCTGGGTTTGGTGGTTGCCAGGACAACGGTACTTGTCTGACAGCATTGTGCCAAGTGTAAAGTTTGGTGGAGGGGGGATTATGGTGTGGGGTTGTTTTTCAGGAGCTGGGCTTGGCCCCTTAGGGGCGGCTGTGGCTCAGATGGTCGAGCAGGTCGGCCAATGATCGAAGGATCGGCAGTTCAAATCCCCCAGCCATCTGTCGTTGTGTCCTAGGGCAAGACACTTAACCCTCCTTGCCTCCAGTGGGGGCACCATTGGTGTATGAATTCATGTAAATGTTCTGGTGGTGGTCGGAGGGGCCGTAGGCGTGAAATGGATGCCAGGCTTCTGTCAGTCTGCCCCCAAGTATGAATGAGGAGTGAAAGAAAAATGGACCTACTGTGAGCACTTTCAGTGCCTTGAAAAGCGCAATATAAATCTTATCCATTATTATTAGTTCCAGTAAGAGGAACTCTGAATGCTTCAGCATACCAATACATTTTGGACAATTTTGGCCAAAGCAGGTCCATAAAGACCTGGATGTCAGAGTCTGGTGTGGAGGAACTGGATTGGCCTGCACAGAGTCCTGACCTCAACCCGACAGAACACATTTGGGATGAATTAGAGCGGAGACTGAGAGCCAGACCTTCTCATCCAACATCAGTGTGTGACCTCACAAATGTGCTTCTGAAAGAATGGTCAAAAACTCCCATAAACACACTCTTAAACCTTGTAGACAGCCTTCCCAGAAGAGTTGAAACTGTTGTCATAATGAATATAGGAATGGGATGTCACTTAAGCTCATATGTGAGTCAAGGCAGGTGAGCGAATACTTTTGGCAAAATAGTGTATCTGAGGCCTAGTCCACACGGAGCTGAAGCCGGTTTAGGTGTGAAACTGATAGCAGACATCCGGGGAAAGGTTTCACGATCCCCATGAAACCGCGGTAGCACATCATATAAGGCTGTGGATAGCGCTATGATGGAGTGCGACACTCCAAACCTAGAACAAGACACAGCGCATGCGCAAATAAAGACCCACCGCGTGCGCTGGAAATCAACAAAGAAAGAGCAGAAAGGTAGAGATGGCTGAGGAATTACGAGGCAAACGCTTAAGTTTTTTACACAGTTGAAAACAGTCGCTCACCGACGCCATTGCTGTTGTGAATTTTTTTTCAATTAACTTTATTATTTTTGTGAACGAGCCCAACGCGCGTTGTCACCCCCCTCCCTTCCCCCTCCTTGCGCGGTTACGTCGTCCCCATGAAACACAAACCCATCGAGGTTTCAAACCTTTCCACCTTAAAACCCGGTTTTAGAGAAGACCGGTTTCAGGAGGCTAATCCCTGGTTTCGTGAGGATGACAGGGCAGATTTCTTACATTTTTTGGACGGTTTTGCTGTAATTCGGCGCTGTGTGGACGGCCCCCGAGTCATATTTCTTTTCTTTTTGGGGGGGCTATTTTTTTTCTTTTCAAAGGTTTGCTTCAAATTCAATTCCCTACTGAATGAAAACCAGGATACCAAAGAAAAAATGTGAGTAAGTCTGCTCTGTGCATGAAGTCAAATATAATAATTTAATACGAGAGAGTCTGTAGGATAAAATCCATCCAAAGTCCGGTCTCTTCGAAGTGTTCATTACGTTCTTCTTAAAATGTGCTTTATGGCTTAAAAAACATTTAGACTCAGCTAATATGAAAAGCTTTCCTCTGATATGTCTGCTGGGGATCTTAGCCTATGTACATCATCAGAAATTTATCAAACCTTCAAAATTCTGAATCCCCACCAAGATTTATAAATGTATATTAGTGAAAACCAAACCTGCTGTAGGAAAGTCATTACCAGCAGGTTTCTTTGTTGCTCTGACACTAATAACCGTCAGGCGTGCATCTAAATGTAAGATGTGTTGTTGGGAGGAAGAATGAGTCACAGTGGAGCGTACTCACTCTGTGTTGCCTGTGATTTCCTCTTGAATTTGCCTGGACTGAAGGATGCCCTCTCTTTTCTGAAAGACATAAAAGAATGACCCAGGACATGAAAAGCATGTTGTGCAGCTGAATATGACTGAGGAAGGAAAAGAAAAACAATAAAACGGATGTGACTGATGAAAAGATAAAAACTTGAGGGTGAATGTTCATATAAGTCTTAAAAAGAAGGTCATCCATTTTGCAGCCTATGATGCGCCGACTTTGGACAGTTTGAAACGTCGCACCCACCTGGACGACCACCACTTGAATGGAAACGTGGTCAGGCAATCTGATTGGAGCCCTGAAGTGTTGTGACAGCGCCACCAGCAGGTGGAGGATGGCGACAATGCTTTTAGCATGAACCGCTGATGCAAGAAGACAAAAACATAAGACATTAAAAAAAAAAAAAGAAGTTAATTTCTCACATATAAATCAACAGGATGTACACCATCACAGCAAGATTCATTTTAAACCCTTTAACCTAAACCCAGACTCCAGGTTTACTTTTTCATTAGAAGCAAAAAATCTAGAAACATTTATTACAAAAACTCTGCAACATTAATGAATTTCTAAAAGTGGGTTAAACTGGGCGTTCTTCTTTTAACCACGTTAAATGTTGTTGACGTTTCATCAGTGCTGCTTTTAACTCTCTGCTGTTGGAGCTGGAAAATGTTTGTGGCCCAACTCTTGACCACTGGGGGAGTGCTGTGGGGGACACGTGTCATTTTCTTTGCAACATCTTACATGGATAGAAACAGATTAATAGTTTAATTCAAACCCTTTCTGACATGTACAATATTTACATCTTTACTTTTAAAGAGAAATTGTGTAACAATTGTATATCGCAAGCAACTCTAGTACTTTTCATGCTGCATTCAGGTGAACCCGGGTGGACGACAGCAGCTGCATGTACAGACATAAACAGCCTCTATGTGAAGATGTGGTCTGTCAGTTAGTGACTTCAGTTCACATCTCTGATATGTTGTCATGGTGATGATGTATCGTTTTCCCTGACCCATGTTTTACCATCTTTCTCTCGGCTTCTGTGATTAAATTAACATGTGGTTTGTTACTGACGGCCATCTTACCGACTGCACATGAATGCAGCATCAGTGTAACGCCTGTTCCTCCTCACTGCACCCGCGGTGACTTTTCAAAAGCATCACCTTGACCTGAGCCGACAACTCTGGTGTCTCTGGTGAGTTTCTGTGGTTTCCTGCTGTTACGCTTCAACTGAATGTAAAAACATGGCGACACGACATGGTAGCCACCACCGATACATGTCCCTTTAACCAACCCATCTGTCCCGACAAGAAACAGAATTATTTTGATCTAACAAACATTTCTAACCAGTGTTTTGTCAACTCCATCACTGAAGTGGAGCTATACCTTTAAGCTAAACATGTTTTAAAGACCCACAACGTAACTTTCAGACCTTTAAATTATGCGTTTGACTCATTTTTATGGGACACCAACATTTATTAAGTGCATTTTTGAGCCATCACTGCCCAGAGGCATACCGAGGCTCAGAAACTCCATTATGTAACTTTTGGATCTGTGGACGTTGCAGCCCACAATTGGTTGCGCACCGCATCATGTACTAGCAAACGGGTGTTTTGAACGTGCACCATGTTGGATTCAGCAAAGAAATGCAAGGAAACATTACCGGAGGAAGAGAGGAAAAGAAAGAGAGGAAGGAACGGAACAAGAGTCGAGATGAGACTGTCTTTTACTGGCTGGAGTGAATCACTGTACAGGTACGATGAAGATGGATGCTAGTTTAGCCGCTGATAGGGGTCGTCACTGAGAAAACTGATAAGTTCCGTTGTGGGTCTTTAATACTAAAAAAAAAAAAAAAAAAGGTGTTTGACATGAAATGAAACATTCAGACAAATTAGGGTAAAAATACTGGTATATGTCGTATATCATCATCTAAAGCAAATATATCGTGATATGATATTTGGTCCATATCGCCCAGCCATACCGGCTCCAGATCTGCAACTTTCACATTCATGGAGTAATAATGGAGTTAGAAGAATTTAACTGATGAGACAATTAAAGCTGGAGCACTAAGGCAAACATGGTTAACACATCTTATTTCATTTCATTCTTTGTCCCAAAAGGTAGCAGGAATGCATATGACGGGGGGGGGGGGGGGGGGGGGGGGGGGTTAATGGAGCGCAAGTATGAGTTGTGCAAATAAATGCCTGTAAAGCACCGCAATGCATGCATCTACATTCAAAGTCATTTTTATGTCAAGTTTTTTTTTTTTTTTTTTTTACAAAAAAAAGAGAGAAACCTTCACATCACTATTTGCAAACAAGTCAATCTCTCATTATTTTCTTCTTCAATTTTTCAATCTCATAACGACATTGGGATACCAATGTTTTCTAATCTTTTAAGGAATTTACAATTTAAAGTTTTATATGGCAAGGACGCCTCCATCCAACAATAAATACAAACAAGATGCCAAAAGTTGCCTTGAAATTAAATTTTTTAAAGAAGAAAACATGAAGAATCTGAGCTTCACCCCATGGAAATAGAACTCAGGATAATTTTTTTTTAAAAGAAAAAGACTCAAATCATGCCGACAGCCTGCAGGATGTGTTGAGCCATTAACAGCCTGTTCGTGAGCTGTAGAGTCAAATGTTGTTGATCAGGAAAACAGACAGGATTTACAAAACAACACAAGCTGGATCAATTAAAAGTCTAATGCCTTTGATTGTAGCCTGCAGCAAATGAGCATCACAGAGAGCGAATGCTGAGCCGTCATAAGCCCTCACATCTGAACGGGTTGCGTCGGGAATGAGGGCATTTCTACAGCATCTGGCTGAGGGGATGAAAGTCGGGACAAACAAAAGTGAATTGATTAAGAGAAAAAGCTCCTCAAATAAAAGGAAAGCTAAATCAATTACTTCCTGTGTTATTGACTGTGCTCTTTAACATTTTTTAGGGCATCTCCCTCTAATAGCTTTTCAAGGGCGCAGCTTCTATCAGAGGAACATTTAAGAATGTCAGATTATTTGGTTTGAAAGAAACTCATTTGATATGGCCTTTCTGTGGTGGACTACTCTCCCTAAATCAATTTTGTTTCTCTGTATGCATCATCTGTTTTTATACCTTCCTCATAACAGTAAATCAGCTCCTTATTTATTCTCTCTTATGTTCGTAGATGTATGCAGTTGTTTTTCTTAAATTTGTATCCATCAAGCAACTGCATCAAACAGGACGCTTGTAAACCCAAAAGATGCAGTCAGATGTCAATAGAGTGATCTTTAGGGACCAGAAAACAGGAAGTCCTGCAACAGATGGTTCTTCAATGCAATGAAGTCAATCTGGGACGACGTGACTCATGTTGAGCCAGGTGCTTGGAAGATGTTACTGGTGAGGCAATCTGGAAAACTGGGCATAACGAAGCATGTGCAGCTTAAAAAGCCAAGTGATGCTAAAAGTAATTACAATTATTTATCTGTTTTCTAAATATACTTGATATAGGAATGCACCAATCAAGACTTTGAGGTGTCTTTCTATGTGTAATTTGAGATTTTGTATCTTTTATTATCAATCACATGGTTGAATTTCCTTCACAGCTACACACTGCAGAGCTTAATAACATTATTAAATCAATCATGCATGTGCTTGACGTCTTCGTAGCTCTACAACACAAAGATACACAAGCTTGTTCCATGTTGTCACATTGTTTTTTTTATTTTAAATATTTACACATCTATATCTAATGTCTCCATCTTTAATCACTACTCACATAAAGCTGGGGATACTCAGATGGGTGCATGATGTCAGAATGAACCTAAAGTGCATTATCACCTTTACAGGTGAACTTAATTTGACTTTCTCAGATGCACATGTACAATGGTAGTGACAATATGTACAAATAAAGAATGTTGATAAATTGTTCTAAAAGGGGTTAAAATAAAAGAAAAGGAAAAAAAAAAAAAAAGGTAAAAAAGAAAATATTAGTAAGAAATATAAAATATTATAAAAAGGGGGAAAGAAAGGGAGATAAAAAAAATTGGGAAAAAAAAAAAAATTTTTTAGAGAAAAAAGAATAAAGGGAAAATAGGGGAAATAAATAATTATTAATAAAAAAAGGAAGGAAAAAAGAAAAAAATAAAAATAAAAAAAAAAGAATTATTTTTTAAAAAAAAAAAAAGGAAAAATTGGTGGGGGGGGGTGGGAGGGGAATAAGAAAAAAAAAAAAAAAAAATAAAAAAAAATATATAATTTATTGTATATAAAAAAATTCAAAAAAAAAAAAAAAAAATAAAAAAAATAGAAAAAAAAGGAGGAAAGAGGAAGAGGGGAAAGAGAGGGAAAGAAGGAAGAAAGGAGGAAAAGAAAAAAAAAAATAAAAAAAAAAATTATTTTAAAAAAAAACCAAAACAATACCTAAAAAAAATACAAAAAAAACAAACCAATAAAAATAGATTTTTAGGGCTGATACAGACAGATATTTTCTCATCAGACTCAGCCGATGGCCAATACAACCTGTCGATATTTGGCGCCAATATTTGAAGCCAATACTCCATTTGACCCCAAAGTAATATAATGAAGGCTACAATGTATACAATGTTAAGTAATTTTACAGCTCTTAATATAAAAAGAACAAAGCGCTTCAAATAAATATATAAAAAAGAAACAGTGCACTTGTAAACAAATGTTGAATAGAAGTGTTAAACTTGTAATAAATACAGCCATACCAGAAAAAAACGCAATTATTTGCCTAAAATATTGTCCAGCTGATGCATCAGTATATCCTTGTTAATCTTCTCCTTAAACATGCTTTTAGCTTTCACATTTTTACTTTTTAAAGGCTTCACTGTTGCTAAACGGTATCTGAAAATTTGGCCCAGTTGCACTCGATGACAAAACATTGTTCCAGGATCTTGTCATGTAATTGACATTTACTTACAGGGCGAGATAAAAGAAAGAAATCAAAAGACGGATGAAGAGCACTCGACACATTCAGCTACATTTGCCTGGCTCTCAGCCTGAAAGCTTAAACCAAATAAGAACATTCAAAGAGAAATTCCTAAACTGGCTCGTCACGCTGAAAAGAAACAATGCAGGTAAGAGGCTGATTCTTTAATACACATTCAAGTATGAAGAGTAGAAAGAAAGGAAAGAAAAACTGTTATTAGAAGAAAGGAAAATGAGAAAAAGTAGATGGAAATAATGTCCGGCAGGTGGATCCCATTTTATACTGAAGTCTTTGAAAATCCATACTTTTAAATACTTTCCAAAAGGGTTGAAACTGTTTAAATCTAAACTAATACAGTTACTAATTTCATATAAAATCAGTTTTGCTTTCTCACATGAACTGATGATTCACCAAAAAAGCTCATTAACAAAGCCTGTTTCGTTCCTGTTATATATAGTATTCAGCCTTTCTACTAAGTGTATACGCAATGAGTTTGAGGAGTGGAAGAACAGAGTATAAACCTCTGTTTTTCAGTTTATTTTTAGTACATGTCATGTAAACAGAGCTGTGGCGGCAGCTGGGCGATGTCCAGGGTGAGAGATCTCTATCGTGTTTTTATGGCACCCTGTTTTTGTGATCATGCTGCAGAACAATGACAGAGCGCATTAAAGATGGCCGTCTCAGGGAGCCGCTGAAGCGCTCCCGTTTCTGTTCAGCTGCTTCAGATCTCACCGTGAGAACTCAGGCGGTGCCTGAAAAATACGGCACATTTTTCCCCCTCTTTATTTGTCAAGTATAAATCTAAGCTTTTCCTCCATGTGTTGTTTAATTGGTGTTGCTATAGCAACATATTTTCCCAAAAAGACTTGATTCTCATATTATCTGGACAAACCTGAGAAGAGTCTCACTACAGGGGCCAGATGGTTCACCTCTATATTTCAGTTTCATCAAATAGCTCCAGTGTGCACAGACAGCAGCAGCGTCCCGTTTCATGGACTTCACACACTTCAGCGACACAATACAACAACGCTTTTCTCTGTGTTACAAGTATTGTCTTCTCAAAGCTAATCAACTTGACACAGACTGGAGAACAATGCAACAGTTCAGGACCTAAACTAAAAGCTCTGTGAAGAGACAGCCGTTGGTTGCAAAAAGCAGTAAACGTATTTTTTTGAAGGGACTAGAGGCAAGATTAAGAAATGAAACTCAGGACTGCCGCGACTGCCGCTTCAGGTAACTGCAGCCACGAGCCAAGCCGCCATGGGAGCGTGCACAAACTGAAGCTATGATGTTGTTTACTAAGCTTTTTCTTTGTAGTTACACTTTTTAGTGTTTTTCAGTTGATCTGGATTGTTCGCTGACGGCAGAAGAATCCATAACTATCGCTTACAGTGTTTGAATTTACCGCGACCGTCTTCTTCCTGCATCAAAACTGCAGATGTAGCGTCATTTGACGTCACGTCCGCAGGGCAGCGCGGGAAATTCGGACACCGAATTGCAGCGCATTTTGCCGCATACAGTCTGTTCAAGGCAACGGGGAGAGACATGGGTGGGCTCGTTCTTTTCGGTTTTTAACGCTTCATCACCCATAAGTATTAAAAACACTGGACATGCTTGTTTATTCTTTCGTAATTCCTGCCTCTAGTCCCTTTAAAGTGTGGATTATCCAAAAATTTTTCCTTACAGTCAACATTCCAGCGGATATTCCTGGTTGAGAGTTTGAGCGAGTCGTTGATTCGTTCTAAAACAGTCTGGAGCTTCTGTTTCTGGGCGATCTCCGACTGGGTCACCTCGGCCACGTTCAGTTTCTCTCCCTCCAGCTTTTCTGGAACACATGAAAGCAAACACACACAAATAAGTTTGCAATCACCTGAAAATTTTTGTCTAGGGGGGGGGGATAGGGGGGGAGACGGGGGCTTGGCCCCCCAAGAAGCCTTGGGGGGGGCACTATGGAGGCCTCAGGAAAAAGCTTAACAAACAACAAACAACTCCCGGGGGGGGTAAGAAGCAGCACCCCACTCTCTTATAATATTGGAAGAGAGGGGGGGGAAAAAAGAGAGATAATTACTTCCTTGGGGAAAAAAAAAAAAAAAAAAAAAAAAAAAAAAAAAAACAGCTTCTGTTGAGATGTAGCTAAAAGGTAGCAGACCCCCCTTTCCCAACATAACACTAAAATATCTGTCTAATAGGGATGGGTGATATGGTCTAAAAATGTATCACGATAATTTATGTTTATCATGGTAATGATAAGAGACGATAAAAAATATCAGCCTAATCATTTGTATTATAAAACTCAACACATTCTGTCTTGAGAGCCCTAAAATAAAAATAAAAGGCACTAAACTCCATCAGCTAAGTTCAAGTAGTATAACTGTGTTGTAAAACTGTAGTGACACCAAACAAACATGCATGAAATATGAGAACAAATTTAACATTTATCTAAACGGTGCAAACAGAAAACTATATATAAATAAAAAAGCAACTATATGTAAATAAATACTGATAAAATGAATTTATCATTTTTATCCTGAGATGACAAATTACAACCATGGGGACTTTCTTTGACGATATACCGCATATGACAAGATATCGCCCATCACTACTGTCTATATCCTGCAGTCACACTGAGGCTGTCAGACATGATGAGATTTTATTAGAAAAACAGAGAAAACTTTAAAACATAAAAACAAGTAGTTGTTTTTTTAGTAGAAAGACGGACAGAACCAACTTCTGATGCCTGCGTTTTATTCAGCATACTACGTGGCCAACGCACCTCGGGATGGATAAAAGTAAAAAAATTGAGACAAGTCTAAGTCAAATTCAAGATCTTGGATGAAAAGCTGGTTGTTTTTAAGACATTTTAAGGCCTTAAATTCAAAGTTTAGAATTTTAGACATTTTTAGGCTTTTTAAGACCCTGCAAGGACCCTGATAACATTTAAAAATGACACCAAAGAATTTCTGGACCCAGAGAAGGTGATGTGTTTGTGAAGAACACAATTTTGCCAGCTGAGACTCAGAAATGAAGTAAGACTGACACCTGATGCTACAAGCACGTTAGACGCTCCAGATCACAGCATCCATAGTTCAGTAGTTATACGTTTAGTTTTATTACGATACCAGGATGACAACAGAACGCCTGAAAATGATTAGATTCCTTCTGTTCATTCCTTTTTAATTCTTCTTTTCATTTTGATGTGGAGAATTTCTTCAGGGACAGTGTTAAAGTATATCTGCTCTCAGTCATTGAACTAAAACAACGTCACAGTCCTGCCAAATGGATTCGACTTCTCACCAAATAGTTTCTGCAGAACTTGTCCATCATACAGGTCCTCAGCCAGATCCTTCACAATGATCCTCTCCCCCACCAGAACATCATTTATCCAGTCGATCAGCACCTTCACAGCAAGTAAGAAGACGAGTTGTTGATTCAGCCGAACCACCGAACTGAGACTGCTCTGCTGTCTACTGCAGGTGAGATACTGTACCTTCTTCTCATAATACTTCACAACAAATCATTAAAAATACCACCATAAAAGTTCAAAATGAATACAAATCTGACACAGTGCACACAAAAGTTAAATGAAGGGTTAGAAAATGGAAACCTTCATGAGCTCCTGCAGTTTGCGGTCATTTTTGGAGTTGGGGTCCACCATGGTGCGCACCTCATTCTCCTCTGGTGGATAAAAAAGTAGTTCACATCACAAACCAGCTTAAAAAAAACACACTCACAAACTACTACAGATTTATAAGACAGTTACTGTACCAGTCAAAAGTTTGGGCACACTTTCCCATCAGATTTAAAGGCCCTGTAGCTGATTTTATTTTAATCTCTCTAAGACAAATGCTTTCTACACGGTATAATATGTGGTAAAAGAGGTAATTTCATGAAAATAAATCACTCATTGATTGCGTATATGCATGAATCCAGGCCTTTTTAGTTTAGGTTTCTAACGCTGTCGTGATGCTCTCCTCATGCCAATGCGGTTCGTTCTACAGAAGTTCCGGTTTCCTATCAGCCACTCACAGCGTATCCTAACGAGGAGCGCCCTCCCCTCGCGCGTGCACGGCAGCACTTGGAAACAGAACCGGATGGCGTCTAACGAAGGGAAAGTCTCGCTGGCTGTCACTGTTCAGACAGCAACACGGCCTGAAAGCATCAAAACTGAGGAGGAGAGACTTGAAACGCAGGAGAGACCAAAGAAGGAATAAAGTTCGTGTAAATCTGGTGTACTGAAAAGAGCAGCTGGACGCCTTGGACTCAATGTGGACTGAAGTCCACCGGGACAGGCATTTTTTCAATAATTTTCTTCTTAGTAATATTTTCTATGTCCTCGGGTGCAGGCGCTGCCTCTGCTGGTCTGCCATATATAACAAATAGTACATCACTTTCACTCACAGTGGGCGGTTAGATGCTTTATTAGGTTGTCATGTCGTAATGTCGCCTATAACATCATAACACATATAATTGTGCATCTGTGTGCATAACTGTAGTTACAGTAAACTACCGGTTTATGACAGAACATGTCATTTAGCTGATCCGCAGCCATTTCTGCAACCAAAACAGGAAATTCACTGGAAGATGCAAGTTTTCTCTGGAGAGTTTCTTTGTGCACGAGTATGATATTGTGCACGTTATTTCATGCATGTCAAGTGGGAGGAGAGAAAAAGGAGAGAAGAAGTGTTTCTCACTGGGAGAAACAGTTAGGGGCGGGGCTTACAGTTCAAACTACACTGGTAACCTGACTCATGGTTCAAAAATGAGCAAAATCAGGTATAGCACCTTTAATAGGTAAAAGTGCCCAAACGTTTGACTGGTACTGTACGTGATGATAATGTTTTACTAAAGAAAAGGCAAAAACAACATCTCTTCAGCATCTGTGGACATTTGTCTCAGAACATTATCTGCCCATTTATGTAACCGGGAGTGCAGCTGGTTACCTAGCATGGTGTCCTCTGGGTCCAACTCGTAGTGTGAAGGACTGAGAGGGAGGTTGATGGCGTTGATCCCTTCCTCCTGAAGCTCAGACACTGCAAGCAACAAATTATAAAAATGCATCACATTCATTTAGAAAACATATCCTGCATGTTGGGACACACCTGATCAAGGATATGCAAACCTTGGAAACAATTTTACTATTCAGAACTTTACCATTGACATGTCCCACCAGAAGGCCAATGCCTTTCTGTTGTACAAACAAAAGACACAAATGACAATATGCCAAACAATATGGTGGGGAACTAAACTTTCACACGTTACAGCTGGCATGAGTGACATCTGTCTCACTTATTTCAAAGAACTTCCACATCACTGACATGTTATCAGTACAGGTAGCATGACTACAATGCTACTCCTTCTTCTGTTGTGTTCAACAGCGGTTGGCAACCAACTTACAGGAGCATGACTGCCACCCTCAGGGCTGGAGTGTGAACAGGAGAATGACCACAACACAACACTTCTATGTTTTGAAGCGGCAGCGTTTTGTAGTGGTGTGACAAAATATCAATACACTGAAATATCACAATATTTTATGTTGAGATATCATATTGATATTAAAAAATGCTGTATGGATATTTTTGCTAACAAAATCTTGCAAGATTATGTAAGAGAACAGTGAAATCTCATGATTTGTTGTTCAATCTGCAGTGGTTCAGCATGTAGAAAAGTCCCTGCATTAGCACTGATATCGATGTGCAGTCTGCAGGCTCAGGTTAAACTTTAGACATGCTGTAAAGTACTAGAGCCACTGCGGTAAAGCCAGCCAAGTTTCAGAGTTGCAGCCGAAAATAACGCCAATTGGCTTGACCGCGGATCCGCGAGAGGCGGCGGGCTTGACTGCAGTCCGGAGTGCTGGTACTGACCCACCAGCATTACTTGACAGATCATAGAAGGAGAGCAACGTGTCCTGAAAATGCAGCTCGGAGCACATCCACGCTTCCCGTTTCCAGCAGAGTCCCCCGGACAGATGAAGGTCTCAGCCAGGACTGGTGGGAACGGTTGTAATGATGAAGTTCACAGACTCCGGCTGGAGTCAGTGAACTTTCCTCTATCACACCTTCACCAAACTTTTCCAGACAGGGGCGCCCGCAGAAATTTTTTCTGGGGGTGGCCACAGGGTGGCCAGAGAAAATAGCAGGGTGGCCAAGGGTTATTAAAGGATAACTTTTGTTTCTTTGAACCTGGACTTCATTTCTGGAATTTATAGAGTAACCTACATGCATTTACTCATCAGTAACATTTCTGCATCACTCTGACTCCTTTGGACACTATTTAGGTTAGTCGTAGATCTGCGTATATCCATATAATGGAGTGAAAGGGGCAGAATGAATGGGCCTTTGACATTTCTGCACAAACTTCTTAATTTCAACAATACACTGTAAAAACTCAGATTTTTAATTTAATCTATTTCTAATCAAAATATCTCACCACACTCAAAATAAGACAAACCACCTAAAAAGAAACATTCAGTGAGATATAAGAACTTGTTTTAAGACAAATGCATTTTTCAAGAAATATTATAAGAAAATTTCACTTGGCAGGATTTTTTTATACCCATTTTAAGAGTGGCTAGGACTTTTTCGCTTGTAATAAGCAGTTCAGTGTGTGTGTGTTGCAAACAAATGACTTCACAAAACTTCACTATGACGACCTCACTACACTGAACACAGAGCTGAAGACGCCTAATTGTAATATGAACAAACTAAATGGGGGTAGAGTGGTGTCGGCCATAGAGGGAGGTAAGTAGGTGCTAATGTGAGAGGGGCATTAGAAACTGGTTGGGGAGTACTGGGTGGCACCTTCCGGATGGTGATAAGAAAGGCTGAGTTGATTAGGCGTAACAGACCTGGGGGGACTACGGTAAAACACCAATGGAGAAGGTGGTAGTTTTAGGTAATATTTTTTTCATTTTTTTTTATTGCTTAAAGATTTTGACAAATATAAGCAAAGCCTGCTGCACCATATTAATAGACATAAAAATTGATGTAAATTAAAAAAATATAATTTTTGCAGGGGTGGCCAGCTTTTTGCTCAGGGGGGCACTGGCCACCCCTGGCCACCCCTTGGGGGCGTCCCTGTTTCCAGATGAGTGATGGAGCCCCGCAAAGTAACTGTTTGCACACCAGCTCCTCTCAGGATGCATGTTGCCATGGTGATGTATAAACTAGCAAGCTGTGCAGAGTACTGTATGATCGCTAGTACAAAATACTCCCTGTAATTTAATCAAAACGCCAAAAATGCTTGCAGATAGAGCATGCGCAGAACACAATCAAATATTCCTTTCAATGAAGATAATCCAATAAGCGTTTACATGACCAAATATTCCGGTTAGAAAAGGAGTAACCCAGGGGTAATATTCGGGTTTTTAAAAACCCGAAAATGAGCATATTCGGGTTTTTGCCAGTGTTTACATGGCTGTGCGCAACCGGGTTATTGCTAAATTCCGGTTATGAAAGAGTTATGAAAGAGTTATTGGCTGCATGTAAACGCAGTGATTGTTTTGCTCATTTCATATGAATTGATGTCACTTATGTGCAACTGATTGATAATATTTTGTAATTCATTTCAAATGGATTCACTTTGGTCAATAAATTCAGAATGTCCTCAGGGACAAATACTGTGGTGTATCATGGATTAAATTTATTTCAATATATCAATTATTGCAGAATTGCTGTATCATGATATTATCGTTATCGTAGGCAAAATATTGTGATAGTATCGTATTGCGAGGCAGCTAGCGACTCCCAGCCCTAGCGCTTTGGCGTACTACCACCACCTTTGGATCCGGAATGTATAAGACCATAAAAAACACAAGTACATAGCCTATGTATAATTTGATCAGATTAGGGGGTGGGAAACAATATCGATACACTGAAATATTGCAATATATGCAGATTTCATATTTCATTTAAAAATATAACCCTATTTTACCACCGAAATCTCGTGAGATTTCATCGTTTTAGGAAATCTCACAAGACTTCACGAAAACCCATGAGATTTTGTAACAGAACAACAAAATCTCGCGAGATTTCGTTAGTAAAGTATATTAATATTGTATTTTCAAATATCAATATGAAATCAGCATATGAAAATGTTGCGATATTTCACTGTATCAATATTTTTTCCCACCCCTAGATCCGATTGGTGATTTTAACCTTTGATTGGATTTCTCAATCGATCGTTCTTTGTTTGTTTGTTTATTTTTTATCATGTCGGCCCGACCCAATCGGTTGCAGATTGATCGGCACCACCTCTAGTAGTAAATTCTAAAGAATAAAAAAAAGAAATGTTTACAGATTAGTTAAGATGAAACATAACACCTATTTATTGAATTTACATGCACAACTAACGTTATACTCAAATAAATACATCAATTAATTGTTCAAAAGCAAGTTGTTGAAATAATTTAAAAAATATAGCTGCTAATACAATACAACTTTCAATGTGATGTTTTGATCAATCCAACTGAGGCCATGTCCACACGAGGTCAAAACGAACACGAAACGCTCAAATTTTCTAGACCATTTGTCTTAAAGACGGAGATGTAAAATAAATGTGATCGACCACATGAATGCATGGAAACACTGCAAAATATATGCCATTTACATATACATTTGAGAACTCATTGAGGTCCTTTCTTGTAATTCTTTGCCAAACACTCGGGCCATTTCTATGGAGTTTAGGGATGTAACGATATGAAAAATTTCATATCACGGTTATTGTGTCCAAAATAATCACGGTTATCATTTTTATCGCGGTATTATAGAAATACCCCCCAGAATCTTTAAAAATATCCAAAATGTCTATTTTGTTCTTTTTAAAAGGGGAAAAATCTCAATAGTACTGCCCATGTGGGCGTCTTTGTTGCCTTCCACCATGTTTTCATGACTTAAACATTGCAAACTGCTATTGTTATTTTTTTTCCAACCATTGAGCAGCATCAGTGTGAGATTTTCAAAGTGCAGCAATCAATCACGGTTTTAACGATCATTAAAATTTGAAACGGTATTACTAATCGTTGGTAATTTTATCACGGTTAACCATTTTACCAGTAATCGTTACATCCCTAATGGAGTTCTATGCAAAAATTCCTAAATTTGGCCTCTCTTACATGATAGAGAATCCTTTAAAAAAGATTCCCGGATCCAGAAGGTGGTCCGGATCACCACCAAAATTTTATGGGTTTGTCCTTGGGCTGAGATACACGGCTGGTGAAAATTTTAGGTCAATCAGTCCTGTACTTTTTCTGTAAAATTGCTGACAGACCAACAGACCAACGCTACCAAAAACATATCTCCTTGGCGGAGATCATCAGCCAAAAACCAGCAATTTAAGTAGCCTTGAACTAGAACAAGGCTGTATGACGTCTCCAGTAATCAGTGTGATCATTTCTGCATTTAGGTTTGATCAGCTGATAGAAAGTCTGTCAATGTTCCCCTGATTCCACAAACAACTATCCGCAGCCTCCTCTGAGAGCCATTTGACGTCAAACCGGCAGCACGGTGCTGCTTCCTGCCTCTCAGTGGGCTTTACAGAAACCCAGCATGTCTTTTTGTCTCAGTGTGTCAGATACCTGAGGAGGTTGCTGATCTGTGAATACCGTGTGTGAGCGGTGAAAGCATGAAGTGAACATCCTGTGCATTTCTCTGCCTCCGCTGGAAAGATATCCTCTTAATCAACACCATCCACAAGTGCTCGGTACATGTCCATGAGCACACATCACATCACACAGAGGTGTATGAGGATGTTCCTGCAGAGTGATGCATGCCTCACCCACTTCATTTCAGCAAATTACCACCTACTTACTTGATAAAACCATCACACTGGGTCCAGGCGATACAATATCCATCTTTTTCTTGCGAATAGAAAATAGCCTAATGTCTGACTAATATCTTTATTGTGGTTTGGTATTCATGTTTAATGGGATTTTTTTTTAACAAGAAAGAATCATGAAAATATGTACAAGAAAAAGCATTCAACAGTGCACGTCCCCACTATAGGAACATCATTTGCAAATTTGCTGACATTATCACAGCAATGGGGCTCATGTCTGGGGGGAATAAGTCTACCTACAGGGATGTCAAACTCCAGTCCTCGATCCAGTATCCTGCAGGTTTTAGTTGGTTCTCTGCTCCAATACACCTGATTTAAATCAAATGGATCCAACAACTTCTTGTCAACTTCTTCACAATGACCCATTAATTTCAATTAGGTATGTTGGAACAGGAAAAAAGACTAAAACCTGCAGGACAGCAGCCCTCATGGGCCAGGCTAGACACCCCTGGCCTACAGGGATGAGGTGCAGTAGCTGACAGAGTGATGCAGGAAGAACAACTTGCTTCCCAATACAGGAAAACCCAGGGAGCTGGTTGTAGACTGCAGGAAGAAGATGCCTAACATCCAACCACTGGGTCCATTTATCTCCACGCTGAAGACAAATATGGAGCATTTTGTCTGTCGTCTGCATTGTTAACATGCATAATTTGGTCAGTTTTCGGGGCCAGTGGAGGTCTGTGTCCTGACAGAACAGAGTAGTACCACCAGAAAGCACAGGGGGAAGCGTTGGGTAGTATACCTGAAATACGACCCATGAAAGGAACAAAGAAGCAGCAGCCGTGGGGATGCATTTAATGGGCACACAGACCATTGTCATCTACTGTCCTACCTCGGTCTCTTTCTGAGAATGAACATTATCATGATCTCCTCCACTGACGGCATGTTTACTATCATTTAATCATTATTATTATTTAGCAACAGTGGGACTGTGTGGGGAGGGTATCAGACTTCTGCTTCATGGGAGTGAACATCAGTGAGGACCTGACCTGGAGAACACATACTGCAGAGCTTGTGAAGAAGCTACAGACTATTTCCTGATGGCTCCAAGGAAAGTTAACATTCCTGAGAAACTGCTGGTGTCCTTCTACCGTCGCACAGCTGAAAGTGTTCAGACTCCGGTCTCACGGTTCTCCAGCTGTACAGGAGGCCAGAAGAAAGATCTTTACAGGGCCATACGGATCACTCATCAAATTATTTGTCAAGACTTATGAACTGCTTGAATGTCTGCCTTCAAGTAGATGTTTCAGATCCATACAGATCAAGATTCAGAGACAGTTTTTAGGTTTAATGGTATCCCATATGTGCACATTTATTCCCACCAAATACTGGTTTCCTAGCAAACTTAAGTTAATATCCTGATTCCTTATAACATGTACATGTGTATAGATGTGCTTCTTATGTCTTATTTTATCAATTGATTCTTTCTACTTTTAACCTTTTATATATTTTAATTCCCATTTACTTGAGACACTGAATGTTTGAACCCCAATTTCATTTCCATTGTTACAAAGACAACAATAAAGATTCTGATTCTTCTCTGATTTAAGATTTCAATTTTCTAATCACTGATTTCAAGATAAATTCTCAACTTAATTTGCTATGAAAGTCATCAAAATTACTGACTTGAACCATTTTTTAATGAGTCTCACAGTATCCAATGAATAAAACCAACTTCCTGAAAAATTCATAAATTTTCTGAAACGCAACACAAACTTAAATCTGTATTTTGTTCATTTGATAAAACCTTTATTTCACCTTCTCATGACAAGGCCAACTTTTTGTGCCTCCTGTCAAGAATTAAACACCCAAAATGAATTTATATGTCTGCACAACCACAAAGGGTTTATAAATAATCCTTGTCTCAAGAGAAAGCTGAGACTTGTGAAGTTATTACAGAGGTGTCACAATCAAGATACGCATTACTGTGTCAGAAAGGCCATTACTCCAAGTGAAAACCAGAGAGGATAGCAGCCCAGCTAATCTAGGAATGAGTAATGTCTGATGAGGAACTGTGCAGACAGAAGCTGAAAAAAGCGAACTGGAGAAGTTTTCACTGAGGTTTTAATACAGGTGTAAATATACTCAAGGGAAAAAAAACATCAGGAAAGTGGCAAAGAAATCCAGACAAGAAACTACCAGTGAAACTAACAGTGTTGTGGTGGATTCAACCAGAGCAGAGGTGTGAAACTCCCTGCAGGTTTTTGGTTTTTTTGTTGTTTCTCTGCTTCAACACACCTGATTCAAATCATATGGAACCAACAGATTCTTGCCAACTTCTTCACAATGACCCAATATTTTAAATGAGCTGTGTTGGAGCAGGGAAACAACAAAAACCTGCAGAACAGCGACCCTCAAGGACCAGAGCCAGGATAGTGGCTCACTACAATGTGCAAAACTCAATCAAAGAATCAAGACAACAAAGAACTTTGGTCAGGCAACATCTACAGAAGATAGATGTGGTGAATCTGGGTTAATTTAAGGTGTGGAAAGGCTAAGGATGCATCTGGTCCACATTTGGCCCACCTGAAATTTGAAGATGGGACCTAAAGTGGTCTGAAACAAGCTTTGGCAACAAAGACAACTAATTTCAGGCATCAACTTCCTAAACTGGTTAATTTGGAATCCAAAATGTAACATGAAAGCAGCCTGTTACTGCCAAATGCCATCTACTGCGGGCTACTCAATAACAGTCCCATGACAGCCGCAGTCCTGCAGGTTTTGATGTTTCTCTGCTCCAACACACTAGACTGAAAATAAGGAGTCAATGTGTAAAACTACTTAAGCTGTTGGATCCATTTAATTTGACTGAGGTGTGTTGAAGCAGGGAAACCCTGAAAACCTGCATGGCTACAGCCCTTGTGGGACTGAATTGAACAGCCCTAATCTAGAATATACTCTTGTGTTGGTCTATTTGATCATGACAGACGAGGATCTAACATTAAATAAGATTATAATAATAAATAAGACTAACATTTTCACAACTTCATTTGGTTTTGCCTTTACTGTATTTTACACAAGCAACCATGTCATGAAGTTACATTAACTCCCCCTGGGGGGAGGTATTCCCTGGAACAACTGCTGACCCACAAGACAGAAGAAGAAAATCTGCTCATTGACTGGCCAATGAAAAGACTCCTGGAAGACCACCATCTCACACTAGCTCACATCTAAAGACAGTTTTTAGTCTCAGACTGAAATTTTACAAAGACTGGGAATCTTGCAGGGTCACCATTTACAAGATTATAACTAGATTCTTTCAGCATTTTTGCCCATCATGCAGTGTGTTCCCATCATCATCATAATCATACATTTTATTTGAAAGCACCTTATCAAAGCGCACAAACTGTATAAAAACAGATAAAACCTTAAATACAGGAAGCTAAAACACTAAAAATGCCAAATATAATCTGCTCTCTGTAACCGAGAACATTCAGTGACCAGCATGTCTGCAGCACCGATGTTTATTTACTGTTTACTGTCAATAATCTGATTGCTGCTGTGTGTTCTGCAGTAAGATATGACAGCGTGGGGTTCGCATGGCTTCTCCGTGAGTGACATGACCACTTTTACATAGGGATGTAACGATATCCACACCTCACGGTACAATATTATCTTCATATGAACCTCATGGTACGATATTGTGCGGAGGCTCACGATAACAATAATGATGGTATAAAATGCTTTGAAGAGTCATTGTTACAACATTTAGCGTCATATTCAAGGTTATGACATATTGACCTGCTTGAAAAATATTTGCATAAGCTTGAAATTCCAGTAAAAATCCAATATATATTTATTGAGATGACAGCTCAGGTACTAGATTAAATAAACTCAACCAGGCATTAAAACAGCCTATTTACTATGTAAAAAAGACCCAGGTACAAAGAAACTGCCTCGTCTTTAGTAGTCAATAAATTTAAAATAAATAAGTCTGCCTGCCTGTCAGTGGTCAGTCAGATGTCCGACTGCTTAAACTTCTACAGGCCTGACAGAACTTTATTCTTGCGGACATGATTGGGGTGCCGTGATGTCGACAATCAGCTGATCAGATGCTCTTCTGCAACCGGTGCAAGAGGGACCCAACTGCAGTCACGGTACGTCGCCATATATCCAATCCACGCCGGAAGTCCCAATCGGAAGTTTCTTTTTCATGTTACTTACTAAAATCTAACCCTAACCCTGACCCTTCTCCTAACCCTAATCACCCGACTACATTACATACTCTTGGCGGTATTTAACTAGCTTCCGCATGAGACTTCCTGTATGGATTGCAGGGCCTGAAATTCACTGCGGGATTGCGGGAATCACGCATAATACCATCAATTCCCGCAAACTTCGCTCTCATAATGCGGGAAATTCCCGCTTGCAATTGCAGCGACGTAATGTGCAGTGAACGTTTGCATCGGAGTCATAAAATAACATAGCTAAAGGGCTCGACACACTTGAGGCGACGCCGCCTTCTCCTTTCATTCAGAAAGAGTGACGTCGCCTCCCGCGTCGGCCCTTTAGTAAAGCGCGCACTCCCTCTCTCTCTCTCTCTCGCTCTGACCTGTCAGATGTCACAGCTTCCCTCATGTTGATAAAACAGCCATTGTTGGCGGATTTCCCGCTGGTAAGACGATACTTTCACGGAGTCTTATAACGTAAATTTAACTTCGGGTCACCTGAAGGGAACCTGGTCTGGACCAACACCAGTCGCTGTGGCGGCGCCGGTGTCAGTCTCATTTACGACCCAAATCCTCCGGATCCTCAGGTAGCGCCGGTGCTGGTCACGATACCGAGCAGCCCAAAGAAAAGTTTTAGCCTAACGGGCTCAGGATATCCGTGTTTGATCATAATCATGGAGACACGAGCTGCTCAGTTTAATGTTGGTGTGATGAGACCAACATCAGTTCTGCGTCACTGTTTCTCACATGGCAGCTGAATGTGGGATCGATTCATAGATGAAGGTAATATTGATAAATAATAGTTTGATATTAGGAATACATTTTATATTTTGACGCATAGGCTAAACGGTATTAAATATGTCATATTAAAAATCTAAATTTGGTATTTTGGAGAAAGAAGATGACTTTGAGGATGTTTCCTCATTTTCTCACATTTTCACTGCTCTTCACTTGTTCTTTATCTCAGCTTTATTATTATATTTTCTGTGTTTCCATTTTCTTTCCTATTAAGTATCTTTGGGTATTCTTAAAGGTGTTATTAAATGTGTTATTATTATATTCATTAAGTTTCTGACAGTTTTCTTGCCTTGCATGTAGAAGATGTTCTGTCCTCCCCAAGACCAGTTTGATTTTAACAGAACTTTTATCAAATGCAAGAGATTATGTAGAGGAAAGAGAACAAAACAGAGCTGGAAGAAAGAACCACCAGAACCACTGATTATAATTATGCTGCTCAAAGATGCAACAGATTACTGCAATATGTACTTTTTATATTAAGTTGGTAAAAACTGATGATGGCTGATAAAGAGAACGGAGACGGGACAAGAGAGCTGGTTAAGATGGAAACTAAGGACAGAAAAGACAAATTAATGCTCCTTATTAATCTGAGGACGCTGTAGACCTGTGGTAAAGCGCCCTGTAAATATCCCCCCCCAAAGTATACAGATCCCCCCTTGGTGAAGCATGTAAGGGGGAATTCCCCCCCATTTTGAGAAGTGAATTTCAAGCCCTGGATTGGATGTATGGCGGCTCCCTTGTCGGTCATTGTAACTGCAGTTAGGTAGTCTTGTCCGATGCTGCAGGTTAAACGGAGAGTTTTCATGAACAGCTGATCGAGGTATACGAAAATGTGTACAACACGTCAGGCGTTTAATACACGGACATTACCGCGTGCACAACCAACCCCCCAACGGACCAAGTTCATCATTAAATATAAACTCACCAAGTCAACACGGCGATCCCTGCAGCGTTACGTCTGAAGCTTTTATGGAGTAATAACCGGACCAAAACAAACTTTCTTATCGTCTCTGCGGCCTCCAAAACACGAACAAAGTTCTCGCTTCTCGTGGAGTATAACAGCTGTTTCAATCCTCCGTATGTCCATGCTGTGTTCACCTGACTGCCTTTCACTTTGTTTTTCCTGTTTGTGGTGGGGCTACACACAGAGCGCACTGGCAGCAAAGGATCATGGTCTATGTAGGTTAGTATGTTACACTACACATAGAGCTGACTGAAAACTATTATTTTTGTCTCAAGAAATACGCTGTTTAATACCGTGACAAGACCACAACAATTTCATGGCAGGTGACCTACCGCGATATCGACAATATTCGTTACATTCCTACTTTTACATTGAAGTCAATGCATGGCGCAACTCTATTTCTATGGCTCTGGTCAGCATATTATGCAACTCTGAGTATCGACGGTTCTGGAGGTCGGCACCTGTTCCCGCTGCGGTCAAAACTTGCGATAATATTAAACACATTTGATATAATCGCAAGCCCAAGACGAGGAAAAGACTGATATAAAACAGCGCAGATTACCATCTCAAACTCAACGATCGAGGTCGTGGATGTGCCCCGACTCCAGTAAAACGCCTGAGATTTACTGCAGACTTCCAGTCTTGAGAGGGACTAGAGGCAGGATGAAGAAATGAGATGTGCGACTGGCGCTGCGGGTAACTGCAGCCACCAGCCAAGCCGGCACCAGAGCACAAACTGATGCTATAACGTTTGTGCTTTACGCTGATAGTGTCTTTTTCTTCGTAGTTCCACTTTTTAGTGTCTTTCAGTTGATCTGGATCGTTTGCTGACGGCAGAAGAATCCATAACTATCCCTTACAGTGTTTGAATTTACCACGACCGTCTCCTTCCTGTATCAAAACTGTCGGGGACGCGAATGCAGCATCAACAATGTTGCATCTGCAGGGCAGCGCAGGAAATGCGGCCACCACATCGCAGCACATTATGCAGCACACAGCCTGTTCAAGCATCGGAGACGTGGGTGGGCTCGTTCTTTTTGGGTTTTAATGCTTCATCACCCATCAGCACTAAAAAACTGGACATGCTTGTTTATTCTTTCACAGTTCCTGCCTCTAGTCCCTTTACATCTTAGAGAGGCTCCAGAAAATCAACAGGTCTGCTTTCTCAGGTTTCTCATCCTCGGGCTAAGCTCCTGACCTGAACCATCTTGCATTTCTGAGACATTTTTGGCGATCTCTCTGGTAGCTTCGATCTCATTTATCATGTAGGATTAAGGGACCTGCTGTAAACAGGCTGAACCAAAGCCACGCAGCATTCTCATTATCAGCGAACCGTACTGGAGTCCACATGGAACCGTACTGAGACCACCACCAGAGGTCGGTCTCAGTACGGTTCTTTAGTTCGGACCAAAACTAACTGGTCCACTTTCACACCTGCCCAAACGTACCGTACTTGCAGGTGTTCCCATTTCCAGTCCGCTTTCACCTGACCAAAGTGTGTGGGTGTGAAAGCACCCTAAGTAGGGATGCACGATATTGGAATTTTGGCCGATATCTGATATGCTGATATTTTAAAACCAATGTGGCCGATGACTGATATCTGAAAGCTGAAAAATAAATTGTAATATTCATTCCTTGTGAAAAATTAGAAAAATACCTCAACTTGTGTTATGTGTAACAAGTCAAACTTAATGACAGTTATTCAAACAAAACTGATATGTGCATTATATCCTAGAATGACCTGGATTTTCTTCTCCCTGAGAAGAGAGAGAGAGAGAGAGAGAGAGAAAAGAAAACAATACCCATAAACTAGGGATATTTGGTTATTTACAGAAATGATGAGCGTGTATAAACTCTGTTCACACAGAACATCCGAAAAGAAACTGTCTTTAGAAGTTTTAAAGTCTGTAAAAAAGAAGTTTTTGAAAAAGAAGAGTTTTTTTTACTGACAACTGATAAAACAAACTGACAATATGAACAAAAACCCTCTTTATAGGTAGAAATTCACAGATTAAGGTGGTGTTGCAGTACAATAACAGTGTACCAATTAGCAGAGTCTATTACAGCTTGAACCAGCATGTAGAAGTCTGGGTTAGGTGTTAAAGGAAGCACCGTGGGTCGATCCATATATATCTCTAATGGGAGATGAACGCGGTACGAACTTCATCACCAACTGTTGTCTCATGCTCGTCTATGAATGCTAAAAAAAAAAAAAACGAATCTCTTTTAAACAGAGTTATATATGCCGTGTAAATTTAATTTGAGAACAGACTAAAATGGATTAAAAGGAGTACGGAGTGTCCTCAGAAAGCATCCCTCCTCCCCCTTCGGACCATCATAAAATGATGGAACATATCCATCCACTTGGTTAAATGAGGCTAACAATAAAAAGCCACACGTGTCCGGTACAATGCTACACAGGCAACAAGCCGATATGGCGTCCTACCTGGAGGGCAGAGCGCTCCACAGCCCATGTCTCTCTGTCTCCGTCCCCCAGTCTCGAGCATCCTCTCCAGGCTAGCAGCACCAGCTTTCTCCCCTGCAGCTCATCGTCCACAGGCTGAGCTCTCAAACATCCTCTAATCTAACATCTGACCCCACCAGGATTTTTTTAAATTAGCTTTATCCTCAGAGAGGATGTAGAATTATACATTACCGCTCTGGATTTAAGTGTTGTATGTTCTGTTTGCACTTAATTCATAGTGCACACAGTTTCTATCCGTCTGTTTGCAATGCACAGCCACCACGATCGCTCCAAAACCTCCTGACCCTCTCTCTTTTCATACCATCTTATAGCTTTTCTCCTCTTTCTCATCCTCTACCCCCCCTCTAACCCTTTCTTCTTTCCACCCAGGCATTACGGCCGTCCCTCTCTTCTCCTCAGCACACACAGCCACTGCCATAAACGTTGCACGGACTTAAATTCATTCAATGACATAGGAGCGACCAGCCCACGTTTTTCATCAAATCAATGTAACACTTTGCAGACATCCTACACACCGTTCAGTGCAGACAAGTGTGTGTTTAGCTGCCACGAGCTGGAATATAATGTGATTGCATGCACGTCTTACGGTGAGGGGGCCACATGAAACGGGGCTCAGCTGTGCAACCGTATCCTGATGGATATGAAGTAATCACCCAGCTGAAGGAGACCTTTCTCGCTCCACAATAAAACCTGGCCTTCAGCCATGAAAGGCACCTGAATCCTGTCGCACTTCCAGAGCCACCACACATTAATAAAACTAAACTGAGCGTTTCAAAACAGGCTTGTTGAATATTCTTATTTTTGGTATATTCTTCATAGCTGAGGTCCAACACAACAAGGTTGAAGAGCGAGTAAAAATGAAGGTGAGACTAACTGGATGTCCATGAGCATGACGGTTAATCTCAATGAACTTTGCATATTAGCTTCAACTCTGAACCTTTCTGATGATGTAAACAAATAAAAACTGTGCACATGATTTTACTTCGCTCACTCAGTTGCATTTAGCGGTGACCTGATGAACCAGGCCTTCAGACTGAGGGAATTCTGGGTAATCTTACATGTGTTTTGCATTGTCAGTGACTCTATTTACATGAATATCAAACTGAAAATTCAATACAACCTGTTTGTTCCTTTTGCCAATTAACGAATTGTTGTTTTATTATCAACCCATAAAACTTGCGACCCATTTTCTTCTTTTTTTTCAGTCTGCCTGTTTTTTTCAGGTTAAAATTAGGGCTGGACGATACTTCAATATCGATATATATCGATCGATAGAGGTTTTTTCAACAGAAAAAAAGAGGGTCAATAAAAGTTCAATATAGAAGCACAGTTTTCCGCTGTAGCCTATCGTGTAGCATGATACTACAGTCACTCCTTCCGCCAAACCAATCACAAACCAATCCTGCAACATTTCCTGATGTCTGAAAGCACCCGGGACACGATAAGTCTGCAAGAAAGCGACATGTTTGAAAAGACGAGTCCATTTAAAGAGCGGATGGACTTTACCACTCATGTTCCGCAATGCAAGTCTGAAAACGGCTTTAGTAGAACTGCGCAGAAAATTAATCCACTGAATTATTTTCCAGTTTGTACATATATACATATTTCTAGTCGGTAAATAATGCTGAGAGGGGGTGTCGGCCAATACACCTGACGTATCGGCCAATGGCGATACCAGCAAATAACGCAAATATCGCCCTAAAATATATCTATAATAATAAATAAATAATCTATCCTCATAGGCACAAATCTACTCCTGAGTGAAGTTGTGTCTAGAGCTGCAGAAATCCAGATGAGCTATGGGGGTGTGAATAGCAAGGTTTTCAGAATATGATTAAAACCTGATTAATTGTCCTGTTTTTGTTTTGTTTTGAGGATATATATATATTTGTATAATATTCTTTAACCAATCATTTCTTTTGTGAAAGTATGACACGATCCCCCCCCCGTTTTCTATAGAAGTGGGACGTTTAGTATTTTATGTATGTGTATCCCTCTTGTTGTTGTTGGGAGGTGGGGGGGCGGGGACTAAAAATATAATAACAATAAAAACCTGATTAAGTGTAAAAAGTGGATAATACCGTGCATATACACACACTAGGTGAACAGTTTCTATCAAAGGAGCAATACTGGTGGAAAATGAAACAAGCACCAAAGGTTGAGATATTTAACTGGGTACCTTCGTTTTTCTACTTCTAGAGGTAAAAATGCTTTGCAAAAAGATACTTTATATGCATTTGTTTGATTGTACTTCATTGCAGCACCCTGCTGAACTGCAGCTGTGTGAGAGGTGCAGGAAGGGTGCTGGAGGGTGACGGGCCTGTGTTTACTCATTCCTCACTTATTACAGTAATGGTGGATTCAATACCTTACATGGATACACAGCCTGCGGCTATGAAAACACGCAGGAAACCACACATTGTAGTTTAAAACACTTTTAACCTGAGCTCAAAGTCATAAAGTGCTATAATGTGCGGGCTAGCTGTCACCAAGTGCGTAGTTTGGGCAAGTTTGTGGACATTTAAACTGCGAGACTTTACGTTTTAAAATGAAAAAAAGTGATTATGACTCAATCTGATTACTTTAAAATGGGGACATAAATGGAGCCGAGTGACTCCTAGTTCAGTTTTTGTTAGCTGTTTACCTTCTTTAGCTTTTTTCCTTCTTGCCAAAGTTCCACCAAGTTTTCCCAGGAAAGAGTCATCTTTCTTTCTGGAGGACGGGGATTTGGGCGTTGGAGATTTCGGAGAGGACGGGGACTTCTGAGGCGAAGAAGCCATCGTCGTGAGGGTAAATTAATCCGAGACAGTCCGAGTTGACGAGGAAATTAAAGTTGGTTGTGAAGCATGAAGTCAAGTAAAAAAAAAAAAATTAAAGGAAAAAAAAAAATCACCGTCCACTCCCTAAAGCGGAAACGGAATTCCAGACATTTTCTCCCGGGGTTGGCTGGAGCGGTAGGCCCCTCCCCCGGAGGAGGGCTGGGAGCGGGCGGGAGGGAAAGCAGCGACCGCGGGAGGAGACTGGGAGCTCCGCGGCTCAACAGCTGCCGGCTGGGGGTGACAGAGAGGGCACGACGAGGAGGAAAAAAAGATGTTTGTTCATCAACAACTGGATAAAAGTGACATTATTGGTGATTTTCTTTTCAGATTTGCCCTGTTTTTGTTGGTAAAATAATAAATCAGCTCCCATAAAACCCCTAAATCCAATCTAAAACACCATTACAGCTAGGGATGCACAATATTGGAATTTTGACCGATATCCGATATGTCGATATTTTAAAACAAATGTGGCCAATGACCAAAATCGATACCGATATTAAAGCTAAAAAATAAATTATGTAATATTCATTCTTTGTGAAAAATTAGAAAAATACCTCAACTTGTGTTATTTATAACAAGTCAAACTTAATGACAGTTGTTCAAACAAAACTAATAGGATATGTGCATTATATCCTAGAATGACCTGGATTTTCTTCTCCCTGAGAAAGAAAGAAAGAAAGAAAGAAAGAAAGAAAGAAAAGGATATTTGGTTATTTACAGAAATGACGGCGTATAAACTCTGTTCACACAGAACATCCTAAAAGAAAATATCTTTAGAAGTTTTAAAGTCTAAAAATGAAGTTTTTGAAAAAGAAGAGGTTTTTTTTTTTTACTTTAGAAACAGTGGCCTGATCGGTTAAATATCGGTGGGGTGGCTGATGTCCGATATTCAGTTTTAAGGTCATTGTAGGCCGATACTGACAGGGGGCTGATTATATTGTGCATCCCTAATTACAGCTGTGATGTGCCCCATCATACTGCATAACCTCACAGTTCATGTCAGAAATTTAGTGTTGAAATTTTCCTTTCATCAGTTTGAAATGGCAATCTGACATTCATCAAACTTATTTTAGTGTAAAACTAACGATAAATTAACTTCAAATCAAAAACATGTTTCCATTTTCTTTAGAAATTTTAATATAGAGAAATAATACAGCTTTGATATCGTAATCTTTACTACATTTTCCCAAATTTCTGAACTTCAAATTTACTGTGTTATCATCATTATCAGGAAGAAGAGATTTAATTTCAATGTGGGATATGTGAATATCTGAAGAAAATATTACACACTTTTAAGTTCGTTAAAGGAAATAACTTCTCAAATATAAAGGAATTCAAGCAAGATTACTTCTTAAACTTCTAAGATATAAAATAAAAATGCAGAGGCTTTGTATGGAGTGAATATAGGGCTGTTGGGTTGTTAAGATTTATAAGATGCAAAGTTCAGGTGTCAGAGACAGAAAAGCTTGAGGACAGTTTTGTGCAAATGGACGGAAGCATTAACCTGCCACCGCCAGGAAATGAATATTGGAGACAAAGTTATGAGAAAAATTCTCATTATCTTTATATTGTAAAACCTCTCTCGTTTAAACGAGACGTTTATCTTGTTATAACAAGAAAAGTTTTACATTATTACAATAACTCGTTATAACAAGAAAGATTCTGGTTGATAATTTTCTCGTTATAACGTGATATGGCTCCAATATTTATTTCATGGCCGTGAGCACAAAATTTCTATTAAATAGTAGAGTTTTGAGACATCTTTCCAATTTCTTTCAAGAATACTTGAGCGATTTTAATAATGGGACAATAAATAGTTATTAAAACACGAGTTTGCCTCAAGAACTTAAAGAAAAAAACAATTAGATTTTTTTCTATTACAGCAGAATTCAGAATTTTGAATTTTTCATTTCTTTGAATATTACATAGCATTTAAAAGTTATTCAAAAGTTAAGGCAAGTACTGTCAATTCTTTTTTTATTAGTTTTTTTTTGTTGTAAAATATTTTTATTCAGTATTTTGTGGGTGTTTAGTAAAAGTGAAGAGTTCATTTGCAAAAACAGTTAACCACCATTTAGAAAAAAATGGCGTTAACTGCTTCTGCAAATAAACTATTTTTCTTTTTGAATATTTTCACCAAGTCACACTCAAATGAAGTAGAGGATTGTAATAATGTAAATGGAGATAGGAGGTTTGTACCAGACAGCGACAAAAAGCAATTAACCACCATTTAGAAAAAAACAGTTAACTGTTTTTCAGAAGAACTCTTCAAGTGTTTTCCAATGACACAAAAAAGGTAGTGATGCACGATATAATTGGCCTATATCAGCCTTAAAACTGAGTATCGGACATCGGCTACCCCACCGATATTTAACTTCCTCCTTAACTTCTTTTTTACAGACTATAAATCTTCTAAAGTCTAGGGGTGGGAAGAAATATCGATACACTGAAATTTTGCGATATTTTCATATGCTGATATCATATTGACATTTCAAAACGTGGTATTAATCTATTCTACTAATGAAATCTTGCGATATTTCATCGTTCTGTTACGAAATCTTGCAAGAATTCACGTAATATTGAGATTTTGTAACAGAACGACAAAATCTCGCAAGATTTAAGTAAAATAGATTGATACTGCATTTTTGAATAACGATTTGATATCAGCATATGAAAATATCGTGATATTTCAGTGCATCTATTTTTTTCCCCACCCTTATTTTTCAAAGTGTTGGAAACGGATAACAAAACTGAGCAATGACTGCTTATTTTTTTTCAGCTTTAATATCGATATCGATATCTGTTATCGGCCATCTGAGTTTTAAAATATCAGCATATTGGCCAAAATTCCAATACCCTGCATCCCTAAAAAAAGCAGCTTTTAAAGCGAACCAAGCTGAAGGAGTAAATTAAGTTTGAACAGGGAGATCATGCAGTAGCCCACACACTTACTGATGGGGTGCATACAATATTATAATGAAACCTCCCCAACCGGATATCCCCAATGAAAAAAGAGGAGCCAATACAACAATTTTCAAACACGCAAATGAATTTTTATTTAAGATTCTTGTTCAAATTAAAGACTTGAAGCAACATTAAATGTAGAAATACAACAAAACTTAGATTTTTTTTTTAGTCATGAAACCATGACTCACTAAAAATTTCATGTTTTTTCTGTCTGTTGTGTTTAATTTTTTTCATTCCCATAAATAAACAGCATTAAAGATGAGCATTGCAGTGACTCGTCCCAGGTTTAAAACATGTAAACACATTTGTCATCTTTCATGAGGGAGATCAGCTGTAGTATATTGATTCAAGGAGCCCTTTAGAGTGTTAAAGCCTGTGAAAATCATAGTTTGAGTGCAAAGGTAAACATCCAGGCATAACCTACGTCTACATGTTAGAGATCGTGGCATCCGACTGACTGGGCCTCATTCTGCAAGAATCACTTTTCCACCCTGAGATTATTTCTTAGAGGCAGAGGGAAGTGAAATGACATTTTTGGCCAAACGAGTCAGTGAATTCCACTTAGTGTTCAGCAAAAACAGGAACAAATATAAAACAAAGCACACCAACTTACAGTCTCACACACACAGCTGCAAACAGTGACCAACCGGGATTATGCAACACATTTACAGAATAAGTACACAAATTTAAAATATTTCACACAGTGCAAAAGACTAAAATGTCAGGAAATAAGTCATGTGCACTCAGCTGAAGCGATACAGTAATTACTCAGTCCGGTCTTCAGGCTGGCAGCCAGAAGAAAAGCAGTCAGTGTTTTATGAAAAGTGCAAAGATGTACAAGGCAGCCAAGTCACAGTGTTACGAGAACTCAAGGATATTTTTACAGTTTCAGAGAGGTCAAGTAAAACAAGCTCTATTTCCTCCCACTCTCTCTGAAGTCATCACACCTCTTCAGGTGAATAAATGGCTAAAACGTTCCCCAGATTTGCAGCGATGAGCCAGATGCCGTCTGCTTTTACTCGACACTGAAGTGCTGAGCAGCCATCGCTCACTGCCGCTTGTCCTGGGTCCAGCCGTCATTCCCCTGAGCCCAGTGAAACTCGTAGCCCTTAGACAACACCAGGCTCTCCAAGTCCTTGTCCTCAGCCCGCTCCTTCAGCCTCTGCTCCTCCAGTATGGACACCAGCATGTCCCGCCTCTCCACCGTCCTCATGATCTCAGCCAGGATCTCCTGCTCCGCCTGCAGCTCAGAGGCACTCTTCTTTGTATCTAAAATGGCATAAAAAGGAGTATTTAAAAAGAAAAGTTTGTGTTTTTTCTATTGGACAGCAATGTCAGCTGTTAAAGGTCTTACCCTCCACTGTCATTCGACATCTTAGATCCTGCTGTAGCCGACTCTGAGTGTCCTCCAGCTCCAGCTCCTGAGCACTGAGAAGAGAAAATACATGACCTCTAGTGGTGAGAGACATGAAGTGCAACAGCTTTGAAATGATTTGTGTTTACACATTACACGTCTCTAATCTGAGCTGTCACTCACAAAATCATGAGCTCAGACTCGTAGCGCGACAGTCTGTTCTTCTCAAGAACGAGCTTGAACCAGGACTGATAGAGCCGGGCCTCGTCGCTTTCCTCCGACTGAGGAGAGTCTGGGAAGGCAGGAGTGATGAAGAGGAGGAAGAGGTGGACAAATGCAGCAGATATGAGATGGATGGAGAAAAAAAGAAGAAATATATTAAGGAGATTTATGCTAATCTTGTGAAGGCAAAGTAAAAGAGAAAAAGACTGACGACACACATACAGTCCTCACAATTCTTCACACCCTCCCATTAAAGAAAAGACTAAATTCACAACAGTAATTAAATGAACAAGAAACTGACGAAACTAATAATAAATTAAAATTTACAAAATTATGATTTAGTGAAAGAAAATATAGCTTTTGACTTGTGTTTGAAAATAATAATTAAAAAAATAAACAAACAAAACTGTCCCAGACCAAGTAGAGCACCTTGCTCGTGAACAGTGAACCCAAATATCAACAGGTGCAGACGTCTGATTGGACGTTATAGATTGCAGTGATTGCCTCAAAGTGTTAAAAATAATAATAATAATGATAATAATAATAATAATAATAATAATAAATTAAAACATACTAAATTATAACTCAGTGAAACAAAATAGTGCATTATGGTTGAATTGTGGTTGAAAATTATAATTTATAAAACAAACAAAACTATCTCAGACATACCAGAGCACCTTTCCCATTAACAGTGGACCAACACACCATTACATTAGAGAAACCATAACAGAAAAAACACCTGATTGCAGTGATTGTCTCAAAGTGATGCTCAACAAAATCTTAGCTCAGGAGCATCATGCTTGTTTCCTTATTTTATTTTTTTTGTGTTTGTTTAAAATATTTCTTTTCAACTACAATTGAGAATCAGTGTCAAAAATTTCATAGAATTTTTATGTATTATTCATTTTGTCAGTTTTAACTTTTTTCTCTGACAGATGATTTTCTTTCCATCTTTAATAGGAGGGTATGAATAATTTAGAGGACTGTATATTTACACATTCACACAAGCAAAGCCTTATGCAGTGAAAAGATGATGCAATAATGAAGTCCCTGTGTCTGCTGTGAGTACAGCCATTAACTGTATGCAGAAGCTTTTAACCAGACCACGAATTAAAGGCAATGCTTTTCTGTAAATGCTCTGAAGTGTCGGCACCATGAAGAAAAAGAGCGAAGCTTTCACTGGAATTTCACCGAGCTGCATCAAAGTGTAACTACGGCTCAGACTTCTGTCCAAAATGTGGCTTTGCAATGTCGAGGCTACGAGAGCCTGGTAAGGCACCGCTGAGTACCTGTCTCTCCTCTTATTATCTTTTCTATCGCCACTCCTCTTTCTTCTATGTCTCGTTGTTTCTCTCCAACTTCCTCCAGTTGTCTCTGGATCACCTGCACGATGCAGAAACATGTCATCAGGAAAAAAAAGAAAGGAAAACATGCAGCAGTGACTCAGAGGAGAAATAGTTTTGACATTTCTGCTTTCTCTTCAACACAATGGATGTAAATTTAATCATCATGCTCACTAATGAATGCTCCGCTTTCTCTAAAACATCCTTGGTATTCAGTTCGGAGAACACATTACGGTGCCATTTCTCTGGTAAGAAGGAGCTGCAATCAATCATTCAGAGCAACCAAGAAATGTAGTCCCACACAGAGATGGTGTGCTTTTCAAATCTAATTTTTCCAATGCTCTGAGCAGGACAAACAGTTTTTACTTTGACTTAACTGTAATGGGATTATGAAGGAAATCCAATATTAACAGAAGCCATCTGTGCGGATAGATTGCATGTAAACACTCAGGTTTAAAAGATGAGTACAAAACAAATCATTTAAACTGCCATCAGATCAACATGTGCCAATATTTTTCTAAGTGTAAAACTGAAAATGGTAGAAACACATTTAAATAAAAAAGGAGCAAGAAATAATTCACTTCTAGAAAACACACATTTGTATATATGTATATGAACATTTGAAGAAGGGAATGAGGAGGTCAACTAAATTTTCAATAACTGTGTTCATATCACACAGAAGATGATGTGTATATTAATTTATGGGGTGGATTTATGAGTTTATTTACCAAGTAAAAGGAGTTAAAGGAAAGTACAAATATAAATATACAAAACAGCCATTAAAAGAAATGTATGGAAAATACATGGATAAAGACAAGTTGTACAGATGGTTAACAAGGATTAGAGACTGACGGGTGAGAGTAAAGTGTTTAATAATCTAGTAACCCAAAGTAAAGGGATCATGAAGCGTTTTTATAGAAGTTGAATACTATATTTTCCTGACTATAAGTTGCATCAGTCAAAAAATGTCATGAAGAGGGAGAAAAAAGAAAAACATGAGTTGCACTGGACTATAAGTCGCATTTATTTATTTAAAATTGGGCAATTTTTGGATTTTTCATATCCTATATGTAACTGCTAAAACTTTCCGAATCACTCTGATTCCAACGTCAATTCCTGTAAATGATCATAAGCATCATAAGAAGATAATCGTGTTTTTTGAGGATTTGTTCGACCGCATGGACAGTATAGCCAGATGTCCAAAATGAGCTCCTCTCGCTGGGACAAGGCTGTTTTGGAATCTTTGCCGTCAGAGCAGAATACAGTTGTCACAAGCCTCGAGCGGACTCACGGTAGACAGTAATGTTTACTCCTCGGTTCATGTCGGTCAATAAGAGTTAACACTTAAAAATCTGTTAAATTGTTTACATTTTAATATATATAAGTCGCAGGAGCAAAAAGTGTGACAGTGTAGTCAGGAAAATACGGTAATCAGAAGAAAATGAACAAAAATGTATTAAATGATACACTTCAACTTAGTATAAAGCAGCTGCCTTATTCTATAATGACAACAAAGCTTCTAGCTAACCTGCTAATTCACCACGGATGTGAGGCAGTGGAGACACAACAGCAGCAAAATAACGCTGGATATTCAGCACAGCCAGCCACTGCAGGTTCTGAGTTCACTTTTATTTATTGTTTTGAGTCAAATATTGTGATTTTTATTGGTCACATTATTGATAAAGACTTTCTACCATCTTGGAATTAGTTCTTTTTAAAAAGTAGAGATTTCTTTGTCCTTCAGTTTGTGCTTAGAAACATTAACTTAAGATAAGCAAACAGGGTCTCGGGCCAGTAGAGCATTTCAGAGCCATCTGAATCTAAATCGCCCAAAATGCAACACAGTGAGGTCAACTTTACTTTCTCTGTTGGCTTGCATATTTCAATGTCATAAATACAAGATATTATTTTTCTAATAATCTGAACTGCTGCAAGATTTCCCAAAACTGCAAGTGCTGCTTTCTCCTTTGGGAAATAAGATGAACAAAGTTTTCACCCAAACAAAACAGAAAATCTGCGAGTTGCAGATACACATGAGAAAACAAAATGAGTAGAAAAAGAGACGCGAACACCAAAAACTAACAGATGAGTTAAAAATAACAGAATCAGCACAACTGAGTATGTAATCAGTTATTCTACACACACACCCAAGCAGAGAAATATCTGTAAACCAAGCGAATGTAAAAACATGGCGTTACCTGAGCTCTGTGCAGCCTCTTCAGCTGCTCCCGTTTAGCCTGCTGGGCGACCATCTTTTCCTGCTTCTTCATCCATTTCTCTGAGGAGAGCTAAACCAGAGGAAGAACATCTGAGTCCAACTTCTCCGCATTCAGCTGGCGGTCAGAATGTGGAAATAGTTTTCCACATACAAACCTTGAGGCTGGACGTCAGGTCATCATTTTCATCATCACTTGAGGAGAGCTCTTCCAGCTTCTGCTGACTGGAGGCTACAGATACAAAGATTAAAAGTGACAACAGTTTAGAAATACAACATCCTAAGTTTGCATGAGAGGACTAGACTGTAGTTTTCATATTTAACTAAAAAAGCACTGGTCTGAGAAAAATCTGAGTTGATCAAGGACATTATAGTGACAGAAAGACTTCAGTTTCTTTTTTTATTACACATTTTAAATGTCTTTGCACAGGGAAGGACAAAGCGCTCATCCTCAAAGTTATCCATGCCCTCCAAATAAAGAAAGAAAAAAATCAGCTGTCAGTAGGGCTGTGCGATATACTGATATTATTTTGCGATATATTTACATGAGAGAGATATTAGTTGTGCAAATTTTTTTGCTTTTTTTTTTTTCGTAATGACCCAGCTGCACCTCAACTGACTACAAAGGGGTCATCTGATTATTTAATAAGGGTGGGAAAAAATATCGATACAGTGAAATATCACAATATTTTTATATGCCAATACTACATCTATATTTAAAAACGCAGTATTGATCTATTTTACTAATGAAATCCTGCAAGATATCATCGTTTTGTTACGAAATCTGATGAGATTTCACAAAATACCGTGAGATTTCATAACAGAACAATGAAATCTCGTAGGTATTTCATTGAAATAACTCAATGAGATTTTTTTTTTTATACTTGTATGATCCCCCCGAGGGAAAATCGCTCCATATATCCCACCTCTCTATAAAAATAAAAGAGAAGAAGGGGCTACTTAAAAAAGGGAGGAAAAAAAAGAAAAAAAAAACTATTTTATGTTGTTGGTATTATTTATATAAAAACTCAAAAGAAAATACGGCATTTTTAATGAGTATTTTGTAACGAAACAAGATCTCACAAGATTTCATTAGTGAAATAAGTTGGGTCCGGAGAAGATAGGGAGCTTTACGTGGAGACCATGTTAATTTTATTTGGTTAGATTTATTATTTTTAGATCATGTTATGAGAAGATGTATCTAAATCGAATGGGAGAGAGTTAAAAAAAAAATAATAGAAGTAGGGTTATAAAAGAGAGAGGATATGTATAAAAAAAAAAAGAGATAATAAAAAAAAAATAAACACATAATTAAAGAATGGTGTGTCCCTCCTTAGTATGCTGCAGAAGTTGATTTTAAATCATTTTGAAAATTCAACTAGCTATAAAAGAACTTAATACTACAAAAGGGGAGATAGAGAGAGAGGAGGGGAGGAGGAGAGGAAAAAGAGGAGGAGAGAGAGGGAGGGGGGTTATATGATAGAGTAGTTAGGAGAAAATAAATAGGAGAAAGAAAGAGTGAAAGATGTTTCGATTAAGGACAGGAGAGAAAAAAGAGAATACAATAGAGATTTCTGTCCATCGCATGACAATATAAAAAGAAGAATCGCGGGGGGGGGGGGGGGGAGCTTGTATTAAACGAAAGCCATCCACCGTTTTGAACATAGATATGGTATCGGGATATGAAAATATTGCAATATCTCAGTGTATCAATATTTTTTCCCACCCCAATTATTTAAATCGTCTGGAAGACAATCCTCCCCAAGACTTTTACAAAGAAAATCATAAAAACCAGCAACTATCTTTAATTACTTGGATTTAGCAAACATCTCTAACCAGTGTTTCAGTTCCATCACTGCAGAGGAGCGATACCTTTACGCTAAACATGTTTCAATACTAAAAACAGATGTCTGATATAAAATGAAACTTTCAGACAAATTAGGGTAAAAATACTGGATATATATCTTATATTGTCATCTAAAATAAATATATTGTGATATGATATTTGGTCCATATCGCCCAGCCCTAGCTGTCAGTGAAATAAGATTAAATTGACAAAAGTCAGAAAATACCTGCAATCAGGTTTTTCTCTAATGTTCAAAAAGTCGTCTGCACCAGTTGACAGGTATGTTGGTCCCGTTCATGGGAAAGGTGCTCTAATGTATCTCGGACAGTTTTGTTTATTTTTTTTTTCTCATTATTATTTCCAACTACAAGTCAAAAGCAATATTTTATTTCACTAAATTATAATTTTCTCTTTTTAAAAAAATTATTAGTTTCTTTAGATCCTTGTTATTGGAATTACTGTTGTTAATTTAGCATTTTCTTTAATTGGAGGGTATGAATAAGTTTGAGGAGGACTAATATCCAACTTGAATAACAGCAGTGGTTCTGAGGCCCCTCTCAGGTTTACACCACTTATTAGTGCTGAAAGATTTGCTAACATTATCAAATCCTTCATATTTCTTCTTAGATAAGTTCTACAACAAAATCCATTTTTAAGAAAATGGACAAAAGGACCAAGACAACAAAACAAGATGTTATATCTGAACATTATAGGGAAAAAAAGCAATTAAAGCCCGAGCCTCAACACACATCTTTGTAAAAGTGTATTATGGTACAAACAAAGAAGATTCTTCAGGCCCTCAGAGAGAGTTGTTGATCAGGCTCACCATCTCTGAACAGTTTGGACAGATGGTGTTCAAGTAGAGGAACTTAAATAATTCATTGTTCCCCTCCCACAGGGTGGCCAACCAGTAAAGAGTGGGGGTGTAATAGTCCAAGAGGTATTAAAGCAGCTGGGGGTCATTTTTGTAAATGAACGCCTCACACACATTGGATAATGCTAATGTCCGTGACCCCACCATCAGGAAAAAAAGATAACGTTTTTCATAGATTAACAAACAACAAAGATGTTGGAAAAGTGATAAGTAGCTGCATGAGCTGCTGACGTAAAGATTTAGTTTAAATGAGAAGTTTAAAGTTTATCCCATCTGTGGAGCACGGCAGAAATCATATCATGGTCTGGGCCAGTTCTGAACATAATTCTGAATTATTTTCGATATCCCAACTGGGAAATTTGCCTCTACATTTTCTCAAGAGCAGTGGGATGAATAAAGTGAATGTTTTGGTAAGGTCAAAGTGAAATCCTGATCTTAAAGGTTGAATATGGAACATGGACAGAACAGCGACATCACGCGTGTCTAGGTTGTAGCTGCAACGGCAGAAAAACAACTCCAGCCGCTGGGATGCCAGGCTCGCGGCCAATAGACAAGTGGCCAACAGCTGCACCATGTCCGACAAGTAATGCAGAGGAGTTTATAATTGACAGCTAATGTTAGCCACGGTAGCAAACAAGTTGGCAAACAGGAGGAAAGTCGCCATTTCCATGTTTTGATGCCGTGGAAAACGTTTGTGGGTCCATCTGGTGTAGTCTTCACATAAATTGACTCCAGTTTTAGCTCTTCTCAGGTCACTCCTCTTCTGAGACAGATAACATCTCCGGGGCTCTGAAGCAGCTGCTTGACTTGCCGTCCCCACTGTTTCCTCCAGTGCCAGTCTAACTGTGCCCAACATACTGTTGCCACAGAGATCGCATTTGGCAACCTGTAATGGTGGCGTGTATTTGCTTGTAGATGTAAACTATTGCTATTGTCAAACCCGTTAAAATGTATTTTACATATTTTCTGGCTAAATATAATTTTTTTAGGAAATGTATTTTCACTCTGCACCTCTCCAAATGACTCGTGGAGGTATTATGTTTTCAAAGAAATTCAACAGAAATGTTCTGGAAGGATCATAAATGAAAAGTTCACGGATAGAAACTCCTCAAAACGTCAGAGTTGAAGCTGTTTTATGACGACAGGACCCTCCATGTTGATGAGTTTGTTTTTTGAATCAGTAAACAATGTTGTGATGCTCCCAAACGTCCAAAAGAAACAGAAAAACAATCAAACGGCATCAAGTCATGCAGCTTCAAAGAATCACAAAACAAAAGCTCAGAGACACACTAACCTTTATTTCTGAGGTTGGAGAGGATCGTCTTAATTTCCTTTTGGACTTCCTGGTCCCTCCCTTCAGTATGAGACACTTCCCTCTTCCTCAGCCTCAGTGAGGAGAACAAGTCCACCCTTTTGCGGGAAAGCGATCCAACGTTGTTAGAAAGTGCACCTTCAGAGTCTCTCCGGCTCTTTAGCGACACTTGCTGCAACAAGGACGGCAGGTCTTGGCCTGCCCCCCACGGATCTGCCTCCACTCGCATGCTGGCCCTCCTCTCCGCCGCGGTAGACTCCGGAGCCACGGAGCCAAAGAGCGAGGTAAAGCTAAAAGCTCCCTCAGACATGGGCCTCTGTTTGTGGGGGCCACCACGTTTGGGTCTCCTGGATAGTTTGGGGGGAAATAGAAGGACTTTAGAGAGAAGACTTCCAGCATCAGCAGCTTAACTATAAAAGTGTCTGATACGAACATTACGACCGCCGTGTTGGAGCTGCTGACATGATTGTTCCCATTAAACGTCCTCCTGAAGGCGTTGGCGATGATCTGGAGCGCTGATGGGGGAGATGCTGAGGATGCTTCCTGGCTCCAGTTCGTTGGAGGCTTATCTGCTTCTGTTCGTACCTGATAACACATCACAGGAAAGGAAAAATGCGGCCAACATGATGTGGAATTAATTCCTCTAATCTCCCTCACATTTCTGTTTCAATCACACAAAAAAAGAGCATTTTTTTCATAACTACTCGATGTTGACTTTGCTGCCTTGATGAATCAGTAAAGTCTCCACCTGGTCAGAGTGCTGATCTGGGTTTATGACGGCATTAACAGGAGTTTCGTCTGGTCTGAGATCCACATCCAAGTTTACAAGCTTCTCTTTCTCAGCGTGGGACAACGTCAACCGTTTCCGAGGCTTGGAGGTGTTGCAGACTGACTTTATCACAGCTGGGGCCTCATACTTTCCCTCTGAAGGATTCTGGGTGTCTGATGATGTTTTGGAGTCCTGAGTAAATATAAAAAATAGATATGATGGGTGAATAAATAAAGCAAAGATCCAGAGAAAAAATTCAATCTGCATTCATTGCTGAGGTCAACACCTAATGTACTCATTTTATGGACAAGTTGACTTTTCTGATTTAATTCCGCAATTGATCAATTTCTGCTAAGCGCTTCCGGTCCAGAAAATCTGCGTTCATTTGCAGTGAACAATGATGTCTAAAATGGTAATATTCTCATTTATTTCTTATAAAAGAAGATGTTTTATTACTTCCTCACTGCTGCGACATTGAACAGGGAGGATAATATGATGAAATGGCCTAATGTTAAAAACAGCAACACATTTTCGTACTTTGTTTGGTCTGTGGTGGTAAACAGGAACGCCATAGACTTACAGTCGTCCTCAAAATTATTCATACCCTCAAAGTGAAGACGGAAAAAAAATCAGCTATGAGTAAAATAAGATGAAACTGACAAACGTAATAATGAATAAAAATTCTATGAAAATCATGACACTGACTTTGAATTGTCATTTGAAATAAATATTAAAATCAAAGACACAAAAAATAAAACAAGTAAACAAGCATGATGGGACTCCAAAGCTAAAATTTTGTTGAGCAATACTTTGAGCCAATCCCTGCAATCAGGTGTTTTCTGTAACGTCCAATCAGATGTCTGCACCTGCTGACAGGTATGTTGGTCCACTGTTCATGAGCAAAGTAATCTGGGACAGTTTTGTTTGTTATTATTATCATTTCCAAACACAACTCAAAAGCAATATTTTATTTCACCAAATTACAATTTTGTAAACATTTTTTTATCTATAATTAGTGTCTTTAGTTTCTTGTCATTTGAATTATTATTGTAAATTTAGCCATTTCTTTAATTCAAGGATATGAAAATTTTGAGGACGACTGCACTGTGTGTTGATAACAGATACAAACACGGCAGTTTAGTGTCCACGAAGGTGGATGTTCAACCAAGCCAGTGTCTGGATGTTTTCTGTCAGAAGTATTGGTTGGTGGTAGCGGAGGATGGAGAGGTGGAGACTGCAAGCTGGACCCGGTCGGTCCTGCAGCCTCCAGCTGCCGTTCCTAGGGTAAGTTAGCTCACGATGGTAAGTTTGTTCATATTTATTTGCTTTCTTAAGCTGCGGCAGCCACAGACAGCACAAAATGTCCCAGAACACTTTCTGGATTTCCGCATATCCATTTTTCAATCATCATATTCGGGCGCTACCTTCTTATGTGTGTTAATTACCTCCGCCAAGGAGGTTATGTTTTTGGCAGCATTGGTTTGTTTGTTTGTCTGTCAGCAACTTTACGGAAAAAGTTCTGGACAGATTGATCTGAAATTTTCACCAGCCGTGTTTCTCAGCCCAAGGACGAACCCACTACATTTTGGTGGTGATCCGGATCACCTTCTGGATCCAGGAATTTTTTGAAGGATTCTTTGTCATTGTGAGATCGGCCAAATGTTGGACTTTTTGCATACAAATGGCCCGAGTGTTTGGTAAAAAAATTACAAGAAAGGATCTCAATGAGTTCTATTACGTTTCGAAAGTTGATCTGGATCCAGGGAAAATTACGGATACTCTGATGCAGAACACACAAAAATAAGGGAGTCGTTGGAATTTTCAATGCTGAAAGGTAACAAATAAAAATACAGACATGCAACTAACACCAAATTGTAGCCAAGACTCTGCTGAATCAGGAGTTTGTCAAAGGACTTGATACATCTTCAATAGCAACGGCGCTAGATCCAGAAGAAAATCGCCATTATGGAAATATCACTTTTTGGAAATAACTATTAAAGTAATAGTGATACAAGCATGATTCCAGATGCTATTACGTAGCAACAAAAGTTAAAGGTGTGAATCACAATATGAGGGGGGCATGAGCTGTTTGGCAGAGGTCTGTGCTCTCAAGTGCTTTTCTAGTTTAGGTTCGTTCTCCGCCTAAAATACCCTGTAACCATGTTCACTGGAAATCCTTAGCAGAAACTAGCAGACATGTAGGCTCCCATGGTTTTGGCTGTAAAACTTATCTATAGAAAAATATTTGTTTTTACACTAATCGGCTCTTCCTTCACCAACAACCCTCCATTTTGAGAGGTTTCATGTATTCAGCCCAGTAGTGTTTACCAAATGAAGCAGACAAACAGAGCACCGGTTAAATGTAACGTACAGTTGGATTTCCAGCAGAAACGACTTCCTCCAAGTCTGAGTCCGCTTCTGGAACAGTTTCTGGTCCCTCTTCACCTTGAGGAAAGTTTCTCTGGAAGTGCTTCATGAAGACCAGAGGGAAGGCTACACACACAAACACAACAAGAGACAAGTCCTTTTATGAATCCTGATAATACTCTGGACAGTTTTATATATATATATGTATACAGCTGTGTGAAAAAGTGTTTCCCCTTTATTCTTACTTTTTGTTGTTAGTCACACTTATATGTTTCAGATCATCATACAAATATAAATATGAGACAAAGATAACACAAGTAAATAGAAAATGCAGTTTTTAAATGAAGTTTTTTTAAGGGGGAAAAAAATCCAAACCTCCATGGCCCTGTGGGAAAAAGTGTTGCCCCTAAACCTAATAACTGGTTGTTCCACCTAGAGACAACTGAATAAGGTTTGTGATAACTGGCAGTGAGTCTTTAGCGTGTGGAGGAATTTTGTTGCATATTTTGAGAATTGTTGTAATTCAGCCATTGAGGGTTTTAGATGAACCACTTGAAGGCATGCCAAGCATCTAGTCAGATTCAGGAGGACTTGACTACCACTCCAAAGTCTTCATCTTGTTTTTTAAGCCATTCAGAGGTGGACTTGCTGGTGTGTTTTGGATTATTGTTCTGCTGAGAACAAGTGCGTTCAGCTTGAGGTCACCAACAGATGGCCGGACGTTCTCCTTCAGGATTTTGGTAGACAGAGAATTATGGTTTATTTACCACAGCAAGCTTCCAGGTCCTGAAGCAGCAAAACAGCCCCAGACCATACACTACCAATTTTTACTGTTGGTATGATGTTCTTTTGAAATGTGTGTTACTTTACACAGATGTAATGGGACCTCCACCTTCCAAAAGTTAAACTTTTGTCTCGTCAGTCACAGAGTTTTTCCCAAAAGTTTGGGGATATAAAGATGCTTTCTGGCTAAACTGAGACGAGCCTTTTGCTCTTTTTGCTCAGCAGAGGTTTTGGTCTTGGAACTCTGCCATGCAGGCCATTTTTGCCCCCAGTCTCTTTCTTATAGTGGAGTCATGAACACTGACCTTAATTGAGGCAAGTGAGGCCTGCAGTTGTTTCGATGTTGTTCTGGGGTTTTTGTGACCTCTTGAATGAGTCGTCGCTGTGCTCTTGGGGTAATTTTGGTCGGCCGGCCACTCCTGTGAAGGTTCACCACTGTTCCATGGTTTCACCATTTGTGGATAATGGCTCTCACTGTGGTTCACTGGAGTCCCAAAGCTTTAGAAATGGCTTTGGAGCCTTTTCCAGACTGATAGATCTCAATAACTTTGCTTCTCATTTTTTACTGAATTTATTTTGGATCGCAACATGATGCTTGCTTTTGAGGATGTTTTTGGTCTACTACTACTACTTTTGGTCTGTTTTCCAAAGATGTGTTAAACCACAGTTAATTGATGTTTTCATTCAAAAACTGCATTTTCTGTTTACTTGTGTTATCTTTGACTCACATTAAAATTTATTTGATGATCTGAAACATTTAAGTGTGACTAGCATGCAAAAAATTAAGAAATTAGGAAGGGGCAAAAGCTTTTTCACCCAGCTGTATATACAGTATTATATTAGAATACGAATAGAATAGAATAGAATAGAATAGAATAGAATAGAAGGGAGATGTCCATCCATGCACTAAATACTGGAAAGAAACTAGAAATCTGCAACATTGAGCAACATCAGCATCTAGTGTTGAACATATGACAACACAGCTGATGTGATGCAGCTGGTCCTGACCAGCATCTCTCCACTATCACCTGATTTCGAAATTCAACGCACCAAAACATACAGCTGAAGTTGTAAAGAACAAAGTAATAAGCAGCAACAACAAAATAACAGGTTGAACGTTACAGAGCAGACAATTTTGAATTTTTATTTTATTCAACCTATATTTGGTAAATCCCATTAAGACACGCAGTCTCTTTTTCAAGGGAGACCTGTTTACCTAACATGCATGTCTATGGAGATTCAGTGCTCAAGAAGACAAATATCTTATGTTGAATGTTGAATAAAATAAGCCAGAGAACCAAGGAGAGAAGTTATAGATCAGACTGAAGCTCAGCAAAAAGAGCAGATACTGGAAGCAAAGCAGGACGGAAAATCTAAAAAACACTCACTTGCACGGATCTTCCATTTCCATCGGTTGTTATTTCTGGTGTTACCCTGACCTGCAGAAAAAAGAAAATGAGACAGGCTAATAGTCTATCAATATCCCAGATATTTTGGGAGAGAGCCAAAATGGCCTGTGAGGAATTAACAATTTTCTAGTAACCCCCCCCCCAAAAAAAAGATGTTTGCTTGGAGGTAATCAGTCATAAACCAAGGAAACGCTAAGAAGGAACTCCAAATACACAAAGCAGACACTCGATCAACATCCCAGATCATACACATTTGGCCAGGACATAAATCATTAAAGTGAGGATGGCACGTAAAATAAAGAGTTAGATCTTCTTTTAAAATGAGGTATTTCACATTTTAAATGGTGCCAGCAACACTTAAACTGTAAAAGAAGTCAAATAAAAATAAAAACAAAGTAGTGAAGTCAAAAGAGGAGGTGATACAACACTCACATAGATGTCCCCGTTCAGGATTTTTGTTCTTATATGTTGCTGATATCTTAAAAATAAATTAAGATTTAACTTTTTTAGGCGCTATAGAAGATGTTTTTGGCATTTCAGAAAACAGAAAGGAGGAAAGGAGGAGAGCGGAATAAGCCCGAGAAAAAAAAGAGGGGAGGGAGGGGAGGAGAAAAAAAAAAAAGAAAAAAAAAAAAGAGAGGGAGGAGAAAAAATAAAAATGAAAGAGAAGAGGAGAAGAAAAAAAAAAAGAGGAAGGGGTAAAAAAAAAAAAATAAAATAAAATAAAATAAAAGAGGAAAAAAAAAAAAAAAAAAAATAAAAAAAAAAAAAAAAAAAAAAAAGGAAGGGAAAAAAGGAGGAATAGAAGAAATATCAATGAAGAAAAAAAAAAAAAAAAATAAAGGGGAGGAAAATAAAAAAAAAAAAAAAAAATATTATAAAGGAAAGGGAGAAGAAAAAAAAAAAAAAAGGGATAAAAAAAAAAAAAATAAAAAAAAAAAAAAAAAAAACTAAAAAAAAAAAAACATAAACAAAAAATAAAAACAATATCAATAAAAAAAAAAATAAAAAATAAATAAAAAAAAGAAAAAAGAAAGAAAAAAAAAGGAGGAGGGGAGGAGAAGGGAGGGAAGGGAGAGAAAAAACAAAAAAAAAATAAATTTTCTCAACACACCATTACAAAAACAGACAGATAGCTATAATTTTTAACCATAAAAAAAATAAAAAGAAAAAAAAAAAAAAAAAATTAAAATGGGAATAAAAAATAAGAAAGGAGGAAGGAGAGGGAGGAAAGAAAAAAAAAAAAACAAAGAGAAAAATAAAAAAACAAAAAATAAAACAAAAAAAATAAAAAAAAAAATAATAAAAAAAAAAAAACAAAAAAAAAAAAAAAAAAAAAAAAAATAAAATAATTCAATCTCAAAAATATGGAAAAACAAAAAAGAAGTAGGGTGGGGGGGGAGAATAAATTACCTGGATGAAAGAGGAAAAGAATAACTACTCCCTCTTCTTTGCACGTGCAAGACAAAAAAAAAAAAGAAGAAGGGAAGGAATACTTAATAACATATGAACCCCGCCCCTGTAAGCTAAGAGCAGGAAACTGAGGCTGCAGTTCACACAGACTCGCCAGTAGGGCTGGACGATTAACTGAAAATTTTGCGACACCGACATTTACAGGATAACCGACGTAAATTTTTCCCATGCCGGATTGGTGGCGCCCCCTAAGCCGGCAGTGGAATTGCCGCACGGGACGTGTTTGTTCTCTCAAACTTGCCATAGTTTCTTGTAACGTGACATTCCTGCACTGGAGCTTTGAGTTTTTCATCATCTTTTGCATGTTTTCCGCACAACATATGTCTTTAAATGATCAGTGACATTTATTTGATGTCAGTGTAAAGTGATAAACATTTGAAGGAACGTTGTTTGTGTTCAACGTTTTGACAACGGTAGTGATGCTAATTGCATTAGCCTGTCTATGGGTTTTTCAATGTTAACATTCATGCTAATCGTTAGTCGTGTGTGCATTTAATGGGAGACTCAGCACTGGTTTTCATGGACAAAGTGGTATTTGCTCATATGTAAATAAGAATCTAACTCGAGTTAATCAATTTACTAATTTATTCATTAATTTGTATAGTTGTATTTGTATTTCAGTTTCACAGTACTTCTCATATGTCCAAAACATCTACTGGGTGTTTATTGAGGAACCTGTTAATCTATCTGCCAAACAAGAAGTCACGTGAAGTTCCAGTTAAGGCAGAATATCTGTTTTAATAAAATGAAAATAAAAGTAATTTTTGTCTGGTTTGTAGGTAGGTTTATCGTCCATTTATCGTTACCGAGGTAAACTGCTCAATATATCGTGATATTTATTTTTGGCCATTATCGCCCAGCCCTACTCATCAGAACTGGACAATAGAAGATGGAGAAACGTTGCTGGTCTGAAGAGTCTCTATATTAGCTGCTACATTTAGATGGTAGGGTCAAAATTTGGTGGAATCATGTAAACATGGTTCATGCTAGTGCTAGTGCTAGTGAAACTATGGGGGAGATTTTCTTGGCCCACTTTGGGCCCCTTAGTACGAAATGTGGTTTAACCACCACAGTCTACCTGAGTATTGTTGCTGACCATGTCCATCCCTTTATGACCACAGTGGAGCATCTGCTGATGCTGCTTCCAGCAGGATAACGCACCATGTCACAAAGCTCACATCATCTCCAACATGACCATAAGTTCACTGTACTCCAGTGGCCTCCACAGTCACCAGATCTCCATCCAATGAAGCATCTTATCAACTTCATATGCAGGAGAAACGTTTCCAACACCTTGTTGAAACTATCCCACCAAGAATGAAAGCAGTTCTGGCAGTAAAAGAGGGTCCAACCCGGTACTAAGTAGGTGGGCCTAATAAAGCGACCAGTAAGTGTATATATGACGCACAAAAAAACCCCTATTGGAGCTTTGAGATTTTTATGCTACATTACAGAGGAAAACCAGGGGAAACTATTCAGTAATGCAGCTTTAGAGGCCGAGTTGCTCCTGCATGTCCAGAAGAGTGTGGGCAGGGAGCTCAGTCCAGAAAATCTCAGCTGCAGGGACAAAATAACAAATATTTAGCTAAGTTTGGGGGGAAAAAGCTATTATATGTCAGCCTCACCCTCATTTCCCACACATAATCACAGGGGAGGGACTCCAACACAAACACAGCGGTGGAGTCACCAGTTAAAGTTCAGCCAGTTTAAGATTCTCCCTCAGGGAATATCATGTTCTCAAGGAATAACAGGGACTGAAAACTCATTTGAGTGGCACTAAATCAGCTAATATCTTAAAGAAAAACAGAAATCCTCTGGTTTTGGGAGTTGGAAAGTTAGAGTAGAGCCCTACAGGAGCTTAACTGACCTTTACTGCCGCCATGGTTTTGGCCTCGGACAGCGGTTCCGTCTTCCTTTGTGGGTCTGACTATACAGGATGAATCTAGAGCATCAACAGCCATCTCTGTATCCTCAAGGTCTCCGTTGTGACCTTTATCAAGCTGCTCTGACTGCAGGCTGGACGACACACCTGCAAATGACAACAGCGTGTGGCCATTAAACTTTAACTGGTCTTAAAACAAGACCAAGTTGCAGGAACATTAACAGACATGGTTCATGCACATTGCCTCAACTCAAAGCTACGTTTAAGCACAGTTATTCATCTACCCCTGCTTAAAAAACAAAAAAGGAAACAAAAACATCCAGGAACTTAAAAATACAAAATACTTTCAAGTGACAAAAATGAACACATGCAGTTTAAACAACTGTACATACACTAAAAATAAAAAATGCATAATCTAACATCACAAACATAATACTGATTAGGGATCGACCGATACATTTTTTTTTAGGGCCGATACCGATATTTTCTCATCAGCTTCAACCAATGGCCGATACAACCTGCCGATATTTGGGGACGATACCGTATTTGACTCCCAAATTATTATAATGAAGGGTACAATGAAAAGTAATTTTACAACTCCAATAAAAAATAAACACACTTCAAATAAAAAAAACAAAACTTAAATAGAACTAATTTAATAGAAATATTAAGCTTGTAGTAAATATAGTCATCCTCAAAATTGTTCATACTCTCCTATTAAAGAAAAAAAAAATCAGCTGTCAGTGAAATAAGTTTAAAGTGACAAAAGTAATAAATAAAAATTCTGATGAAAATTATGACACTGATTTTGAATAAAGGTTTGAAAGAAATGTTAAAAACAAGCACACAAAAAATAAAATGAGTAAACAAGAATGATGGGACTCCAAAGCTAAAATTTTATTGAGCACCACTTTGCGTGTAATCACTGCAATCAGGCGTTTTCTCTAATGTTTAAAAGGACTTTGACACCTGTTGACAGGTATGTTGGACCACTAAAAAGTGCTATAATGGGCCTGGGACAGTTTTGTTTAATTGTTTTTTTTAATATAATTATTTCCAACCATAATTCAAAAGCCATATCTTATTTCACTAAATCATAATTTTGCGGATTTTTATTTATTATTAGTTTCTTTAGTTCCCTGCCATTTGAACTACTATTGTGAATTTAGCCGTTAGAGGGTATGAATAATTTTGAGGACAACTGTATATTAAAAAAAAAGTGCTGATTGGGGGTTTTGGTCAACACACCCCACATATCGGCCGATGCAGATACCAGCAAAAAATGCAAATATTGGCCTTAAATATCCGCCGGCCAATGTATCGGTCTATCCTTTATACTGATCTTCATTCACATACAAGCACCAACAAATCACATTTATGTGTACTCACAGGATAATGAAGTCAACAATGTACAGAATCTTTCCAGGTGATTCCACTTGATCACAGCAAAGAAATGAAATATGATGATAACACAACCACTGTGCCATTAGATAATCACACTTAAATACTTTAATTCAACCTTTTTTCAAAAGATATTTATGAGAAATTACATAGATCCCCAAAACCAGAGGAAAGGACAGAGAAGACCCACTAGCAGAGCCCACGGGGAGAAGAGATGACAAGAGATTCACTTCACTTCTGTTCAGGTTGACTGAACACCTAACTGGTCATGGTTCAACTTTTGCATGAGGCCTGTTCTCCTTTTTCTGAAAATGTATCTCAGCAAAGCTTCTCTTTGTGTCATTTAGCAGCATTCACAGCTCCTGAACTAACAGCAGGGTGTGCCACTGCAGAGAAGCTGCTGCAAACCTGAAGCTTGCTCATCTTCTGATAATAAAAGCAGTGTCAGTTGTTAAAAGCTGTGACCCTGGATGTGATTTGTGTGGGTGATGTTAGGTCAATTTAGCAGAGGTGGAGAAAGGGATTTGGTTTTGGCAAAGTTGTTAATTTTCTTGTTATAAGAAATGCAAACATTTCCGAATTTATCAGTATAATTATAATACTCCCACACATGCCAGTTTGATCATCTTTAATCCCCAAATGCCAAACGTTTGATCATTTTTAAGCCTCTTGAAATAACCCACATGTGGTGATTCAACTGATTGGCAACAAATGACAACGCAAATGAATTATGTAATCAAACTGATTTATTTCTGAATATATTTACAGCTTCTAAATATCCTAATGTAAGCAATTTTACATAACTTATCATTAAAGAAAACAAATAAGGCTGACAGGTTGCATTGAGACTTAATAGAAATACAACGACAAAACAAACAGTACAGCCAATATTTATCTGGCAGTGTGCAAAAAAAGAAGAAAAAAAAGAAGAAAAAGGTGCTATTGGGCTGCTTATCTCCTGAGCAAAGACTAGGAGGTACATGAGAGAGATCTGGAGAGGGGCGCAGAAGTGGGAGGCCTCCTGAAACAGAGGGAACCAGAGACAGACCACAGACATGTGGACACGGATTACTGTCAAACGGGCCAAAGAGGAAGGGAAATAAATTCAGGCACCGTTCAGACGGTCAGTGACAAGCACAGCGCGAGTTAGAGGTTACCTCAGCAGCAGAATGGATACAATGTGTGCATTTATGTACCATTAACAAGCTTTCAACCACCTTCATAGGAAACTTGAAGCTGCAGGATCATTTAAGTAATACTGCTACTTTATTTATAGTCAACAAATCTCATGAGAAGACCAAAACTTATTCTTGTTTCTTTTGTTTTAAAAGCTGTGATGTGTGAAGTATTCATGCATATTGACTGTCTTTGCTGCACGGACAGCAGTCAGAGCGCACTCAGTCTGGAGAAACAGAAGGTTCCTGTTGAGCTAAGCTAGCAGCTGATGATGCAGCCACACAGCAGTAAGTTATTAAACCACCTAAAACACGAGCCTCAGTACTTCATAGTGATTTAAGCAAATGCTAACCTGTGGATTTTATACTATGTAGTACTTTCACCAACACTGTTCCCCCAAAACGTGGACGTCATCGGAGCAGACTGCTGGTTTTGTTACTACACTGACATTTTGCTGCTGGCGGTAGCTTTCTGATGCAGAAGTGGTCTGCTGAAAAAACCTACAACCTTTCACTCAAACCCCGGTTACTTTTTCCAAGTTTGAGTCATAAATGACAAAAACAAGAACACTTCTTATGATCCCTGTCTGATTAGCTTTGGTTTTTATTAAGATTCATTTCTGATTTACTAAACTGAGCACGCTCCGACCACCGTATACTGCAGGTAGGACACTAACCACTCAAATACTTCATAATTACCCACAACCCCCCCCCCAAAAAAACAAAATAACAAGTAAAACATCCCCTTAAGTCTACAAACTAACAATACCAATAACTGAATCTGCTAATAAGCTATAAACAAAAATATCCCATACTGGTGCAAATTAAGTTACTTTTACAAAAACTGATCAATAAATTCAAGTGCTAACAAACTGAAATACAACCAGATGCAAGATGCGGTCCGGATTACCAAGAACCAAGAATTTTATCTAAAATATGGGACAAAATTACAGATAGAAACTTAAAGACCCGTGAAAGACACATGGGGGGGGGGGTTACTAAAAATGTTAAATGTTAGCATCACAGGAAAATAGAGAGACTCCATGATGTAGATTTTTAAACATAATATAATGAAAAGCTATTTACTCAAAGTGCTGACCAGACCACTGTTAACACAAATAAAGAGAAAACTAGATTTTATAGTTCGTCTCTGTTGATTCAGGAGATCCATTTACTCTGACAAAAATATCTGAATACTTTAATCTTAAGTATTGATGTCGCCACGTTAACATGTTTTGTATTTGTATTCTATTTAATATCACACGATGCTACACATATCACCTTTAAGGCGTAGCGTGGCAAATGGAGGCTCATGCTGGTCTGCGATTGGTTAATCTTGGTTAGTTAAAGGTGGGCGGAGCTTCAAAGGCAGCCAATGCAAAAGCAATGCAACAAACTCATGACCAAAGCTGGCCAATCGTCACCTTCCTCGCTGGTAGGAATCAGCCAATCAGAGGATGCAGCATTGGAAACTCGAAACAGACTGAACAAAATGAAGTGAACATGACAGAGGAAAATTAATTTGGGGGTAGAAAGATAATAAAACAAACAAAAAAGATATGGAAAAAGATGAAAAATAGAAAATGGAAAGAAAAATTGCTGAAAGTTACAAAACATAATACTGGTAGAAAGAACATTATAGGAAGAAATGGCTACAAAATTAAACCAATCACTGCTGAATTCACCTTAGTCACTGTTTACAGTCTCTCTATAAAATATACAGAAACCAAAAAAAAAAAAAAAAAAGAACAAAGAAAAATACTGTAATGCTTTAAAACAAGCAGAGTAAACAATGTTTTCACTGCCCAAAATAAATAAAAATGAAAAAAATCTAATTAGTCCACCTGTGTGGAATGGTCACTGATAAAGCTCATTGCTTTATCAATTTCTAATCAAGAAAAAAGGAGTTGTAATTAAGAAAAAACCAATAATAATAATAAAAAAAAAACATTTGAGTAAAAGAAAAATACTTAAATGTGAAGAGCTTAATATTCTTTACTCAAATTAACCATAATGATTCCCTCCAAGAGTTATGATTTCCAAATAAACACAATTGAACAACAACAACAAAAAAAACATAAATAATGAGCCTTGAATAGTAAATAACATAAAAACTAAAACTTATTGAGATTAAATAAGAAAATTGGTACCGTTTTGGCATTTCCATTGCACATCTCTGTTGTGCAGAGTTAAAGGCAGCAGGCAATAGTCAGTGTCACATCTCAATATCATCATTATCATCATCATCATCATCATGACATTTTTAGTTCACTATCACACAATCCATTTGAATTTTAAGACTGGAGTCAGGACATGTTCCAGGTCACTCAACAGCAATTAAGCGTCTTCATCAAAGCTGAACTCATCACGCATCTCAGAACCAAATCAAGAGCAGAAATGGGAATGTGGGACATTTACGTGACAGTCCAGCAGAGTCGAATGAAAACTTGTGTTAATGTAATAAATGTAGCACCAATGCACTGATGCTGAGCTGCCTGAAACATGTCTGAGGTCCCTGCAGCCTGCAACAAGCCCATGCAAGTCAGAGAGGAATTCAGCAACATCAGCTGAATAAACGATACGTTCACAGTACCGATGTGATCTTGTGCTTAAGATGACATTTTCTAATGAGCCGACTGCTGGACATAAAGGCAAAAATCCTCACAAAGCACTAAATACAATCAGCAGAAATCAAGTCCAGCAGCTGCTAACGCTGCTTCATGGTAAGTATAGTTAATATTTGGTGTCAAAGCCTCTCATCAACCCCTGTTAGGCCTGTTTTGAGCAGCACAAGAGGGGGGAAAAAAAAACATCCTTGTGGGCTCCGTGGGTAAGATAAGCACTTTGGTTAGTCCCCTCTTATGAGAGCTGCAGCGGGACCAGCTGGGGCTCCTGGTAGATCTGTCCCAACACCTCATGCATCATGCAGAGCAGGGGACCCCCCAGGCTCAGCAGCTCGTAAAGGAACACATAGTCACACGAGTTACTCCTGAAGTGGGACCCCACGGCTGAGACAGACTCACACACACTTCCCAACAGCTGCCGAGGCAACACACACACAGCCCGACTGGCACGCCTCGGCCAGCTCAGGCCTTGCCTAAGCAAGGAAACCAGGGTACCTGGGGGTTGGATCTGAGCAGTGCCGGGGGGGGAGCAGATCCTGCTGTCCAGCGACGGGGGTTTGGCACAGCTTTGGTCTTCCTACAGAAATCAAGGTGGACAGAAAAAAGACAAAAATCACTGATTATAACACAGCTGGTCTTCCTGTGTGGAGTTTGCATGTTCTCCCCGTGTCAGCGTGGGTTCTCTCCGAGCCCCCGCCACCCTGAGCTGGACAAGCGGCACAGAAAATGAATAAATGTTCAAAACTGCACCTGATCCAACCTGATCCAAACAGTGCTGGTGGAAATTAATACAACCCTGCATCATTAGTTAGTTTCTGCTTGTGCAACTACTTTTATAGTTATGGGACAACTTACACCAAATTATTCGCACTGAAATCTTTGGTTAAAAAAAAGAATATGAATATGTTTTGCATCTTCATTAGGATATATTTATGTTTATTTGTAAGCAATAATCAGGATGCAGAAGATTATGAATGATTATTTGGAAAAAGGGGTGGGATTGAATAAGTTTTGTACATCATCTCTCTCCTTTTCGTACATGAAAAAAACCCACTCTTGCTACTGTTTTTTCCCCGCATGAGACCTTGCTTCATTTTTGTTGTTTGTTTTTTTGATGCTGGCATGTTTGTCCTGCCATGTACAGAACTTTGCATTAGCTGTGGCTGTTTTAAAGTGCTATATACGGTTGTAGTAGTTGTTGATTGAATTATACAAATGTATATTATTTATCATAGATTTATTTACTCATCTATTTCAAATGATCATTTATTTATTACTACTTTTGGTGCACTTGCTACATTATTCTGTCTTGTTATTTTGTTTTGGTTATGTCATCTCTTGCTCGGTCATGTACGAAATGAAAAATAAACGAAAAAAGAAAAAAAAAGTCCAAAGACAAATGAATTTAGTCGTAACATATCGGTGGGTGTTTAAATGTGCATACAGAGCATGCAGTGAGGCTGTGGTTTAAGTTCATCCCAGTTCCTCAATTGGACCACCATCCATGTCCCAGTGCAGACAGGGTATTAAGTTTTTTGACAAAGTCTTCCCAAAGCTGTGGATTAAGAAAAAAAAATACTCAAGACTTTCTCTGTGCAAGATAATTTTCAACGTCAGTACAACTAAATTCTTTCTCATTAAATTAAAACTCGATGGCGCATTTGTCAAAGCCAGGATTTTATTAGAGCAGAGCAACTGTCTGAAACTACCACAAGCAACCACAAGTTAGCTCAACGGGCTGCATCCAGTCACAGTTTCTGACGTGTTTAGCCATCTGACAAGCAGGATAGACATACGAAAATAAAAACAGCTTCTTTTAAGAAGAATTTGTCTGTTTTAAAGGGACTTGAGGCAAGATTAAGAAAAGAAACTCGCGACTGCTGCTTCAGGTAACTGCAGCCACAAGCCAAGCCGTCACGGGAGCGTCCTTTAATAAACACTTAAGCTTGATTTTACAAAAAGATGTAAAATAAAAATATGGAAATTTGGACCATATGTAGACCAAGTAGGCCATCTGAGTCCAGTTGGGTGTATGCATGCGGGAGTGTTTGACCCATAGATATTACTTGGGTTTGTCATCATTCATTCACGCTTCTTTTATGTACACAGCAGAGATGTAACGATTACCGGTAAAATGGTTAATAGTGATAAAATGACCAACGATTAGTAATACAATTTCAAATTTTAATTATCGTTAAAACTGTGACAGATTACTGAACTTTCAAAAACTCCCAGCGATGCTGCTCACTGGCGAGAAAAGCAGCAGCAGTCACAGTTTGCAAAGTTTAATTTAAGAAACATGATTTAAGAAAAAAATAAATAAAAATTTAAGAAACATGGTGGAAGGCAACAAAGACACCCACAAGGACAGTTCTCTTGAGATTTTCCCCCTTTAAAAAGAATAAAGTAGACATTTAAATACATTTTGGATAGTTTTAAAGATGCTAGGGGGTATTTCTATAATACCACGATAAAAATGATAACCGTGATCATTTTGGTCACAATAACCGTGATATGAAATTTTCATATTGTTACATCCCTAGTACTCTCATACGTGCTCTAAAGCAAAGCCCTTCACCACCCCAATTTAACGTTGAGCAGTTTTGTACGAGTCCAGTCAGACTAAAACCTTCACATTGATTTTAAAGGTCTGGCTTCTTGTAGTCCAACATAAAAGTGCTCGTTCTAAAGTAATCCCTCACTCGTGTCTTACAACCTACTCCTGTACAAGTGTGTTGTGGTGCATTTCTCTGCAGAAAGACATCTAGGGCCCATCCTAATACACCTCCTAGTCTTACTTTTTAGCCTTACCCCTAAATTTTGCACGTTCCTGTGAGGGTAGTGTTGTCCCAATTCCTGGGATGTAAGGGTAGTGAACATAATAAGGGGTAGGGGGTATGAATGAAGCCCTTCAGAGCGAGGGATTTCAGATGCTGACTTGCTCAGGAAGGACCAGAGAAAAATTCCCCACAGAGCTTCACGTCATTATTTGCATACAGAATTAAACAACAGCAACCTCCGGAGAGCGACAGGATTCGGAGAAGAAAACTCACAAATGTACAGATTACACGTTTGTTCGTAATGTTAGCCAGACTAGCCACGGTAGCTAGGCTAAAATACTGACGAAAAGCTTGCGAAGGCTTTTTGGCAGTTAACAAGAGACAACAGTCGTCGATGACAAAAAAAACCCCCGACTGTTAACTCCATGTTGTTGTTGGGTGTGTTGTTATGGTGAGACGTATGTACAAACGTCACTACGCAGTCATTTTCATGCCCGAACGTGAATGCAGCAAGGGGTGTCCCAATCCCTAGGGAAGATTACAAAGCCCCACCCCTGATGGCTTCAATACGAGAATGTAGTGGTAGTGAGTAAAGGTTAGTGGTTGCAAGTAGGGGAACATTGGGATTGGGCCTTAGCCTGCATTTACCTTGTTTCTATTTCTTTTTATTTTGCCGTTTTCTGGATAGTTTTGGCTGCAATAACAGCACAGGTGGGAAGACAAAGTTAATAAAGTGAATAAAGTCTGAATCACACTAATTTTCTGCTCCATTTTCTCTTTAAAATGTAAGTTTTTCTAGCCTGGTACACCTGCCTGACTAACGCCATGTATGAGATACATGGCAAGTCGTCTGGGATCCTTCCACTCGACACTAATTTCCACTGCGAGATGAGAGGCGGGACGAACAGGAACAAACTGAACTGCAGAGAACCAATCAGAGAAACACGGAAGTTACACAAACTTCTTTTGTAAGAGGAAAACCTTCAGAGCAGCAAGTTGTTGTGGGTATAAGGACGTGTGCAGCTCATTTTAGACATCAGAAAAAGCATCGTTATATCGTCGCTCTTCTCGTCCCATTCTTACTGTTTATGGTTAGAGAACCAAGACATGTCGTAAAGTCCCGCCTCCCGCACTGTGATTGATCAGGTCTTTTTTTTCCAGCGTGGAAATCACTTTCAATGGAGGGAACTCAGGCTGACTTGCCGTGTATCTCATTCATGGCGTTGGTCAGGCTGGTCTACAAAGCTAAAGTTTTCCAACATCTGTGATTTCCCTGCCTTTTCTTTTCACAAGTAGCTGCCTTGCAGTGAATAAATAATGAAGTGGCATGCACTGAATATTCTGCATTTAGAAGAACTGATGCAGTTATTGCACGACTGCTGCAGTTTTTCTTACCATTCTCCTCCTGAACCTGCCCTGGTGAGAGCTGGATTGGCGCTGGGCATAATGCATCTTACAGTAGAATTTGGCTGTAAACACACAAACATTACAGATGTAGTTTAAAGTTGTTGACAAACCAGGTTTCATTAAAAAAAAAAAAAAAGGTTAGAAAATAGAAAAATCAAACGTACCCTCCTGCGAGTCAAACGTGTATCCTCCCAGACGGAGAGTGCAGTTGCAGACGTCGCAACGGAAACACTCTCGATGGAAGAAGAAGCCCTCGGCGCTGAGTCTCTCCATCACGTAGACGCGCTTGGAGCAGAAGTGGCAGACGTCGCTGCCGCCGAGCCCAGGAGGAAACTCCCGACGTCCCACACACTGAGGGGAACAAGACAAGGTAGAGATCGTAAATAAGGCTCTCCTGGCATGTTTGAGGGTCCGTTACCTCCAGGAGACGCCTGAGGGGGGGGAATTCCATCCACATAAACATCATGGACACACAGTTTGATGAATTTAACATCCCCTCATGTTTCCATCTCAGCTTGGTCAAAAAGCAAAATGTGGGTCAGTAGCATGAACTCCAGCCATGAGAACACACATCAGACTAAAGTGTGAAGATGAAGCTTCGTTTTGGCCGAAAACCTTTAGCATAAACTTCCATCTCTTTGGACTTCTCATCTCCACAGGAAAGTTAAGACACAAGCAACGTCGGCTGCACCCCGTATGAATGTGTAGCATAAAGATGTTGGGTCAATACAGATGAAACCCCTTCGGGGCTTCACTGCAGTTCTGGTGAGGAAGAAGATGATCTTCATCTCCGGCTGGAAAATCAAAGCTATTTTACACTTTATTTAAACAATGTTAGTAACAGCGGTGATGCTAGGATCAGAGGTGCTGAGCATCCAGAGAGCTGCCAGGCAAAATAAACTGTACAAATTAATAAAGTTTAACACAATTTCATCCCTACATGTGTGAAAGATAAATAAAAAAAATGGGAAAAAGTCTGTGACTAATTATCCAGAGAAAAGCTGTGACAGAAGCTGGTTTCCAGCATACTCCTGCTTTGTTCCAACGGTGAACCAGATCCACCAAAACCCACTTTTTCCTCCTTTTTCCTTAAGTTTCTGATCATTTTCAAGCCTTAGATTGAAGTTTCTATCATCCAGCGTCCAGAAACAAAGTTATTACTGCTGCTATTTAAGAATCCACATTCAGCTGTATCTGGATGAGAGAAGCTGATTTTGGGCTGCAGGTATTGTGTCTAAGCGGTGAACCAGATCCATCACAACCCCATTTATCCTCCTTCAGTATTTATGGATATTCTGACAATTACGTTTAGAATATTTATCATAAAAATAAAGTTTTTATTTTTGGTTGAAATATTACATTTCAACAAAGTACAGTATGTTTTTTATGCTTTTCAAGTTAGAAAAAAGGGAAAAAATTATATATATATATATATACATACAGTATATATATAAAAAAAATCAGATTTATATAGCGCTTTTCAAAAAGAACTCAGACGCTTTACAGACATAAATAAATATGAAATATATATATATATATATATATATATATATATATATATATATATATATATATATATATATATATATATAAAAAAAAAAAAAAAAAAAAAAAAAAAAAAAAAAAAAAAAAAAAAAAAAAAAAAAAAAAAAAAAAAAAAAAAAACAAACCCACTCAAATTTCAGGGGTGCTGGGATGAAATTAATGGGCTAAAATCGCCTGTGGTTAGTATTAACTTTATGCACACACACAGAGGTCACCAGTAAACACAAACAGTCCTCTGAAGCTCTCGTTTTCTCCTTGTCTGTGGTGTAAAACCACAAACTACCCATTTAAAGAACCAAAACCTGAAAAGTCATGTAACCTGGTGTCAGCTCTGGGTTAGAGTCCGGTTATCAACCACTGCTAGTTTAACACACAAGCTGTGTTAATGGTTTTATTTCCAAAGAACTGAACAGCTTCAGTTAAACATGACTAGAGCAGTCGCATGCATCTTACCGGTGCAGCATTGGGCCTGTGGTCAGTTTCATAGAGGATGGCCAGAAGCTGAGCTTTAGCATCTATGGCTGATGACACTTTTCCAACAGTACGCTAATTTAACACCATGTTTAAAAAAATAGAATAAAAAGAGGGGAGAAATAGAGGAATGAGAAACCAGACAAAGAACAGAAGAAGAAAATGCATGATTCAGGTTAAAAGGTGCTGGGATGTACTTGGGCTGAGGTATTGGCTTGTACCTCTTTACTGTAACTAGCTGCTCCAGTGGGACAACTCTCAGAGCGAGCAACAGATTTTGGGGGTCTTCTCAGGCTCTCAATATCTTCATCACAGCTCTCAGAGCTCTAAATGAACACCAGAATGAATATTAACCTTACGAGTCACAGCTCATCTGCATCATTTGAAGAAATAACTTATTTTAATGATGCAACTACATCCTCTACTGTAAGTAGGTAATTTGTTTGGTTAAAATCAACTTTACTGAAACTATCACACTTCAGAAAGGGTTAATTCCTCCACTGCACAAAGCTGACGTGACCCAGTTATGAAATTCTGAGCAAGACATCCTGCCAGTAAAAGTTTGCTTTGAAATAAGATAGAAAAGCTTGTTGAACGTGTGACATAAACAAGTTCCAGCAGCAGATAATCTCAGCTCAGAGCAGAGCAGAGCTGTGGTTTAGTAATGCGATAACTTCTGCAAACTCCTAAACGCAGACAGCTTTCTCCATCTTTCAAAACATACCTGAACCCAGAGGAACAGATGCGGAAAAATGTAAACATTTTAACATTTGATCAATCAAACATTCAGAATTTATAGTAATTCATTGAAACCGCCTTCATATCAAAAGAAATTAAAGGAATCTCTGTATGCTTGGACTGAGCTACAATGCTCACTAGAAAATAAATTTCTTGCTTCCAGTATTAAATGGAAGAATGCTCAAATTACAATTTTATTAGTATTTTAGTTTAAACAATATCCAACTTTGTTTGTAGCTCCTCATCTGCTTTTTATTTTTTTAATGGCAAAGCCTTTAATGATGGAATTACACTCTAATAAATTAGGTACTTTCTTTGGTTAAAGTCAACTTTGCTGAAACTAAACTTCAGAAAGCAAAATTGTGTTTTTAACAGTATATTTCTTTAACAGACAAAATACAATTGGGAATTAAATTACGAGCCTCATCTTCCATTTAAGGTAATACTCGTGGTTCTAAGACGTTACCATATTAAATACACACTACACACAAAAAGTTAGGGATATTCAACTTTCGGTTATAATTCAAGGAAAATGTAAAATGTTCACACCTTACTGATATTGTATCATCAATGTTGGACATTTAACTGGAACATGATGTGGCAATTCCTTGAGGGGCTCACATCATACAAAAACCCAAATATCCTTAACTTTTTGTGAATAGTGTAAATGAAACAATGTAGAAACCTGTTACCTTCATAGGATCATTTTCAGCTAATTCTCCATCATTAAACGTCTCCTGAGCAGCTTTGTGAACCCTCTCTGGCTCGTTTTCCATTTCATTTTGTGAACTTTTGTTTATCCTCTCTATATCCCGGTTAGCGGAGATCTTCCGACTCTCATCCACACAAGGTGAGGAGATGGGAGCAGAAGTTTTGTAGGTGGACTTGAAGGAGATTTGCTTTGTTTTTTCAGAGTCAGTGTGGGACAGATGAGTGGAAGAGTGAATCTGGGTCTTGTCCTTGTCTGCGGGAGTGTCCAGGGAAACGGAGGTGAAACCGGCTTGGACAGTAGGGTCAGGGACAGGGTGGACCACCGAGTAGATGGTGGAGCTCTTAGATACAGACAGAGGAGCAGGAGGAGGTGGTGACAAGGAGGATGGAGAGGAGGCGGATGATTCCACCTACAGAGGAGTCACACTGACGTTAGAGGATGACATTTAAGAAGAAGTAAGATGTTTAAATCAAAGTTTAGTAATTAAATGAAGAGGTGTAAAATGGTCAATTTTTATTAAGCTGAATAACTCCTGAAGGATAGAAAACTAAGATGAAACTACAGTAAACTAGAAAATCTAATTTAATTTTAAATTAAATAAAGGAATTACAATTAAATAAATAGGTTAAAGTAAAACAGAATAAAGTTAAATTAAAAATTAAAAGATAAAATATAAAGGAAAAAAAAGGGGAAAAAAAAGGAATGTAGTAAAAAAAAAAAGAAATAAAAAAATTAAAAACTAAAAAAACCTGAAATAAAATACAGTAGAATAAAAATAAAAAAAAAGTTGAATCAAATAGAAGTAAAATTTTTTTAAAAAGGTAAAATGAAGAAAAAGCCAAATTAAACAAGTCAAAATAAACAAAATATTAAGTAAAATTAAATTAAAATAAAGTAAAAAGTAAAATGAAGAAAACAAAAAACATAAGTAAAATAAAGAAAAAAACTAATCAATGAGGAAACAAAAGCTAGATAGAAATGTAGTAAAATAAAAGTATTAAGTCATAGAAACAAATGAAGCTAAGAGATTCAGCCTTGTGAGTTTGTAATTTTTCTTTAGCATACAGCCAGAATTGCGGCCCCCCTCCCCCCCCCAAAAAAACTTTAGTTAATGCAATTTAGAGATCTTTGAAGAAAAAAAAAAACTTTTGAAGGTGTCAAATGAAATATATGTTCAGTAAGAACACATTTGAGTTCACTTACTGATCTTTTATGGTCAAAGAACTATTCTGTGTATATCAATAAAAATGGTTTAGTTCTAATATTAAAGATAATAAAAAAAAAAGCTGTAACCAGATCTTGATCATGCTGCATGATCAGCTCTGATGTTGGTAAAGAGTGAAACTTTCATGCCGTTAACTGCTGCGATACACGACCTGGAGCTCGGGAAGAGGAGCAGATGGTTTGTGGGACCCATTAAACATGGAGGAGAGGAGCCCAGCTCTCTCCTTTATACTCCTCCTCGTAAACTCTCTGGTCGACAACTTCTTGTTTTGGCTCTGAAGGGAAATCAGGAGGTGATGAGAGCCGGAGGGAAAAACAAACTGATGGAAATGATTATTCAGGAGGAGGGAAGAATTCACCTGCTGCACAGACTCCTCTGACATCTCAGAGGACTGGTCAGCTCCTGACGCAGACGGAGCAGGAGGAGGGAAACCGCTGGTCTGGCGGTCAGGAGAGGTGCATTCTGGGTCATAACCTTCAGTGACACTACAGCTCGATGAGTGAGGAGAACTTAGAGAGCTGAAAGAGCTCGTGGGTGAAGGAGAGCGAGATGTGGGAGAAGAGAGGAAACTGGTTTGCTGAACAACAGAACTGGGATTCTCCAGCAGCCGAAGGTAGATAGAAGGCTGGAGACCAGAGGAGACCAGAGGAGACCGAGGATGAGGATCAGTTATTTACTGAATCACAGCTGCTTTAAAGACAGAGATGGAAGTACCTGCCACTTGGGGCGAGGAGGAGGAGGCAGAGGAGAAAGAGCAGGAGGGTCTTTGGGTTTTGCAAACCGGGGGTTTTCTTTCTCCCCCTCTTCTTCCTCATCCTCCTCATCTGAAGGAGATGGGGTGTCGGAAGGAGACAGAGGAGGAGAAGAAGCAGCACTGGACGGTTCCTCAGACTGGTGCAAGGATGGGACGAGACAGGACAGGACAGGACAGGACAGGACAGGACAGGACAGGAAGGAAAGGAAAGGAAAGAAAAGGAAAGGAAAGGAAAGGAAAGGAAAGGAAAGGAAAGGAAAGGAAACAAAGGCGTTATATCACAATTAAAGAGAAGAATTTTAAGAAATGATAGAAGCTGGTGCTTCTACTCTACACATCTTTGATTTATACCTTTTTTCCCCATTTCACACAGAAGGATTGTACAAAAATAGAAAGTGTTGTGTTTATGTAGCAACAATCTGAATGTAAATCACTGAGTCCAGATGCACACAGCATGAAATAAAAAATACCCCAAAAAATTAAAGTAAAGACAATATCCACACCCAAATTAGAAGCACAATATTAGAAGCCATAGGAATAATTCCAATAAACAATTAGAAATAAATATGTTGTAAATTAAGAAAAAAATACATCATCATCATCATAACAACAATAATAACAACTAAAAATCTAAAATTTTGTTGCCATGATAATGGCAATGATAATAGTGCTCATAAACAATGGGAAAAATGCAAGATATACAAATAAATGTGGGAAAAAAATACAATACAATGAAAAAGTAAAATAAAAATAAATAAATAAAAAAAAAAAGATAATATCTACACCCAAATAAGAATCACAATTTTAGTAGCCACAGGAACAATAATTCCAATAAATAATGAGAAATAGTTTGTAAATAAAAAAAATGGTAATAAATAGTAGTAGTGATAATAATAATAATAATAATAATAATAATAATAATAATATTAACATCTAAAATATCAAAATCTAAATTTTTGTTGCCATATTAATGGCAATAATGATAATGTTCGTAAGCAATAGGAAAAATGAAAGATACTGTATATAAATAAGTGGGGGAAGAAAATACAATAAACAGTAAAATAAAAATGAATGCATATCAAATTGAAATAATCATTATCATCACTATCATCACCATGATAATTATTTTTAGGGTGGGGTAGGATGGGTTGTAAATAAAAGGTGGTGGGATGGGGTTGATACTGATGGCTGGCATCCACAGCATCAGGGTAAGGATGAGCATCCCATTCTTAATACGATACACGTACATGATACATGATTTTCTTTTAACCATTTATTACTTCATGAGACATCCCTTTAAATAAATCTTTGTTTTATAAATACCTGTCAGAAGAGGCAGCATTACAGGATGATGACACAAACCAGAGGAAAAGGTTGAAGGAGGAAGTCAGAAAACGAGGGTGAAAACATGAAGTGAACCTAAATTCAGGTCTCAAAGATTAAATTCCTCTCGTTTCTTGAGAAGTCTGCTTCTCACCTTGGTGTGCGTCTTCGCTGTTGAAGAGTTCTCCTCAAATTTAGCCAGCAGCTGAGTTGCCATGGAACGGACCTTGTTCTCACGAAGTTCCCCATCTTCACCAACAGGGGGCGCGCTGTGGCAGGATAACTGCAGAGTTCAGGAAACCAGAGCGTGTGTCAGGGGAGGGTGACAGCATGGACTGCCATTGATCCAAAATCATACAGAGTATCACATTTTACCGTAAATAAACTGATATATACTGCATTCAATCAACTGCACTTTCCTTTTTGCTGCTTAAAAGGAAAATTAGAGTTCTGCTTTACATTCCTGACGTACCTCTGTGAGGTAATTGCTCCCCTTCCGCCGCCGCTTGTTGGCAGAGTCCTCCTCCAGTTTCTTGTCATCCTGTGACAGCAACATTAACTGATATTAAACCTGATAGTTTCTCTTTATACAAAGTTTTAATTGGTTCGGTTAAAAATTAATTTTCAGTATTAATATACACTACTGACCCTTGATTCTTATTAACTGCAGTTAAGTGATAAAGAGTAAATAAAAGCATCAAAACTCTGGTTAGCTGATTACATTAATGTGAGGAATCCCTCTGATCACAGCGTAGAGACCGACCGCTGTCTTTGTGTTATCTTTATCTTATCTAAAGATTTCAGAGGGTGAACAGTGATGAGAGGGGAAGCCTCGGCCAGCAGGATAAATGGAGGTTTCCGGGTGGAACAGATAAACGATATGGTTTCATTAGATGAATGGCACAGACATAGCTTTACCCTGGGTATCCGCTTTCTGGGCTGAGCCAGGTTCTGTAGCTTGTGGTTGGCTTTGGATGAATATTCTTCACCATTTTCATCAGCTTCCTTTGAAACTGGAAAATACAAAAACAAACAAATAGCAGAGGTAAATAAATCTTACACGTTCTCTTTTTAGGGTGAAATAGGTTTCAGATGTTTGAAATGTTTTTATCCCAATCTCCTACCAACTTTCATCTTTGAGTCGTTTTAAGTAGCTGTGAAGCTTTCCTGATACAAGTAACATTATGCTAACATGGTGATTTCAGTTCATCCTCTACGCCAATAAAGTGTTTGTGTAAAAGTTTAAGAAACTAGGACACTATAGTAAAACTAAACTAACAGACGAAGGGCTGATGATGGAGTCTGATGCCGTTTTCATCATTTAAACGGCAACAGTTTGTCCTTTTCAGCCGTTGTGCATACACAGCTTTAATCAAATCTGGGCATCTAATCCAGATTGCTAGATGCTAATAAGCCGTTCATGTCAGTCCCCTCAAAGTTTTTATCAGTTCTGGTTTAGTTTCTGCCTCACTTTGAGCCAAATACAAATATCACTAAAACCACACAAGTTCACCATATCTTTGGCAGTCTTTGTTGGGTTTGCAAAGGAGAATTGTCATGAAAACAAAGGGAAAAAAAGAAAACTTGACAGCACATACATTGTTACGGCCGCCTGGTTTCTAACCCGTTTGTTTTTCATTTTTACATGCCAATCCTCCTGCTTGATCCCTCTGTTCTCCTTGGCCTGGCTCCCCACCACCATCTCCTCCCTCATCCTCCTGATTGCTGATCAGACACACCTGGAGCTGCTGGCCTGGCAGCTACAAAAGAGCCAACCACACCTTCAGTCAGTGGCAACTGCTTGGCCTGGCAACAGTTGTCCTTAGTTTGTGTTTTTGGTGTCTTTAGTTTGAGTAACTTTGTCTTTAGGTTTTGATTTCCAGGTGTTTTAGTTTGGTTAGTTGGTTTAGTTGTTAGATTCCCTTTTCTTTGTCTTTTCACTGATTAGTTTGGAGTTGGGATAGCTAGGTCTTTTGTTGTAGTTTGGGTTTGGTTACAGGTCTTAGTTTATGGTGCTGCTCGTTCCCTTTTTGGTTCCTAGCCTAGGTTTGTATTTTTCCCCATTTTTGTTTCCCTTTCAGTGTTAGGCTTTGTCTGTCTTTTTATTTGTTCCTTTGAGCAGCATCGCTAACCCCATCTCCTTTTCAGTTACAGTTTTCCAGGTTTTTGTTTATGCTTTAATTCACCCTGAACAATAAAACATCTTCACTCCACCTTTCAACATCTTGAAACCAGTCTTTTGTTTGCGTCCCTATCCCCTAGCAGAGCTGGGACGTAACAAGTGGGGGCTCGTCCGGGATATATTTTCCCGAGCACTGGTTTTTGTGTAGTGTTTTGTTCTGTGGTGTTAAGGCTTGTCATGTGTTGCTGGGGGAGCTGATTTGCTTCCCCCTTTTGTGAAACCCTGCATGGCTGCTCTGCATCTGGCCTGTCGTGGTGGACTTGCTTTGGATTCCCCTGGCTACCAAATGGTAAGACCAAGGCTAGTTTGGTGGAACAGTTGGTGGTTGTTGTTGTCTGGGTGCCTGGGCTGATGCAGTGCCGCATGTGGATGCGCAAAGGGCACTCTGGAAAGGGTGACCCTGGGGACTCAGTGTCTCCGCCTGTGTTAAATGCTGAGGTGGATATTGTGGAAGCTGAGCGGGGCAGAGTATCGGTTGAGCTTCCCATGCTGAACCGCTTTCAGACTGCTTTGGAAGCCCATGGTGGGGCTTGCCTGACACCTGCATCAGCTTGAGCTGGAGGCTCAAAGTTTCTGCACCCACCACCTATGTTGGTGGTTTTTGTGATGCACCATCTGTATCCACTGCCTTTTGGTGTGAGCAAGTGTTGCTCTGGTGCCTGTTTTTGGGAATCTGAGGTTTAAATGCATGACTGATGCTTTGTCCACATGTTTTGGCCTTTTTGTTGCAGCACCGTCTGGGCTGGAGCAAGAGGCGGTAGCAACAGTCCCTTTTGTGACTTTTTTGTAGTATAAGTGTTTGGTTCTGATAAATCAGTGTTTTTGCCAGGAGTCGTAGGATTCCTTTGGTTGCGGTTTGTGGACTGTTTTGGCAGTTTGGTCCCCCTTTTGTTGTGTTGGCTGGCCTCGTGTAGTGTTTTGGTCTTTAGTAGTAGGCCTTTCTGTGTTGTCTGGTTGTCCAGCCTTAGTTTGTCAAAGGCCTTCGTTTCTGTGTTTATAGGTCTTAGGTCAAATCTTGGTTTTGACAGCCCTTCTGTGTATGTTGTGTGTTGGACCTTTTGGTTAAGCAAAACTTTGTGTGCCCCTCTCTTACCAGCTCTGTTGAGCTTCGGTTAGGTAAGACTCGTTCCCCTTTGTTTTACCAGATCTGCCTTGCAGATCTTAGTTGGGTAAAACTAGTTCCCCCTCCGTTTTGCTAGGTCCGTTCCGTAGGTTAGCAGAAATTCGTGTCCCCCTCCGTTTTGCCAGATCTGTGTGGTACAGGTCTTTGGTTCGGCAAAACTTCGTGTCCCTTCGTTTGCCAGATCTGTGTGGTACAGATCTTTGGCAAAACTTCGTACCCTTCGTTTTGCTAGACCTACATTGTCATGTTCTGTATTGTGTTCTGTTATTTCTATGGGTTTTGTTTACAAAATCCCTGTGCGGGGTTTTGTAATTTAAGGGGGGAGTGTTACGGCCGCCTGGTTTTCTAACCCTTTTGTCTTTCATTTTTACATGCAAATCATCCTGCTCGATCCCTCTGTTCCCCTTGGCCTGGCTCCCCACCACCATCTCCTCCCTCACCTCCTGATTGCTGATCAGACACACCTGGAGCTGCTGGCCTGGCAGCTACAAAAGAGCCAACCACACCTTCAGTCAGTGGCAACTGCTTGGCCTGGCAACAGTTGTCCTTAGTTTGTGTTTTTGGTGTCTTTAGTTTGAGTAACTTTGTCTTTAGGTTTTGATTTCCAGGTGTTTTAGTTTGGTTAGTTGGTTTAGTTGTTAGATTCCTTTTCTTTGTCATTTTCACTGATAGTTTGGAGTTGGGATAGCTAGGTCTTTTGTTGTAGTTTGGGTTTGGTTACAGGTCTTAGTTTATGGTGCTGCTCGTTCCATTTTTGGTTCCTAGCCTAGGTTTGTATTTTTCCCCATTTTTGTTTCCCTTTCAGTGTTAGGCTTTGTCTGTCTTTTTTATTTGTTCCTTTGAGCAGCATCGCTAACCCCATCTCCTTTTCAGTTACAGTTTTCCAGGTTTTTGTTTATGCCTTAATTCACCCCTGAACAATAAAACATCTTCACTCCACCTTTCAACATCTTGAAACCAGTCTTTTGTTTGCGTCCCTATCCCCTAGCAGAGCTGGGACGTAACATACATCTACGATGATTGACAAGCTACACTGCAACATAACTGTGGCATTTTCTTTGTGGGACCTTCAGTCCATGTAGGAATCTGAAGTTGCATCACATCAATGCAAATTCAGCCAATGAATTCTGCAAATTTTTTTGCAACTTTGTCAATTTACTACAACTTCAATTTAACTTCGACAAACTTCAGAGCTCCTCTTCATTACCTGGTTTAAATACTCCATGAACTTCACTTTCATGATGTTTCTGATAATAAAAGATCATAAATAAAGAGATGCCTCACATTTGCTATGTAAAATTACCATTAAGGGCTATAGATGACGCATAAGAGTGGACAGTTTTGAATCGTGTGCAGCATTGTGGTGGCTGTCAAACAGACAACTTTTCTCCAGCATACACCAGAGGATGACCTACAGTAAATAAGTCATCAAAAATGTAAATTTTTTTTTTCCTTTTTTTAAAATGAAAAACTCTTCCAGGAAGCTCATTTCTAGTAATAAAAAAGTTGGAATATCAGAATTTTAACTAATAAATTTGTGTTGTTATTCTAAAAAAAATATTTCAAATACATTTTAGTGGCTTTTGGAAATGGTAGCTATTCATTTATTTTTTTTAATTACACATTTTAGGTCATAATAATAATGCAAATACTTCAAAATCCTGAAAGGGCTGACAGATCTGAGAAGATCCTGTTAAATTAGAAGGCAGTGATTATGCAGCTTTCCCTTTTTCTCCATCCAAACTTCTAATCATGCTGCATTCACTCATTCAGAACTGTGACATAGTACTCCTAAAAGAATAGCTGTGATTTGGCAATGCTTTGATGAGTTACATCCTGACTATGAAAAAGTTGCCATTGATTGCTTTCACAATGATGTTGGAAAGCCTGTTTTCCATTTATTGCTGAATGCAGCCACAAGTCCTGAACCTTACCATAACAACCCTTAAAAGCAATAATCTGTATCCTTTAAAAGAAGCATTTATTTATGTTAGTTTAAAATAACGTTGAAACACAGTAATGAATGGACTGTGAACCCTGATGTTTATGGAGCCAATGTGTGATTGAGGAACTCCAGATTCTGACCATCCATCCTTGTACCTGGTTGTTAGTCCAGTCCGAGTCTGATCAATTTGAGGCTCCGTCTTAATGCTAAATTTTCAGTCCTCTACATTTAGATAACGTTAGATAACGTAAACAGGGTTAATTCCTGTAGTGTAATTGTAAAAAATAAAAATCAGAAACTGACAGAAAACCACAAATGCAGCTTCACAAAATAACCTTGGGTCATTAAGTAACACCAACTCATATACCGTAACCTCATTACTCTCTAAATAGAAGCAAACCACCCATCTAAAGCATCTGTGACTAAATTCCCACCAAACCGAGTGAAAGTCGGTCCTTTCCCAGCCTCTCAGAGGTGTGGATAGCTGGAATGACAGCAGAATGGGAGACACGGAGGGTTTCGGGCACATTAACGGTGAAGTCGTATGTGTGAAATGAGGCTGAGGCAGCAGCTTCCAGGGGTGGCGCGACCACAGATGAAGGCCTCCAGAGTTATGCAGAGGGACTGGATATGGCTTCCACACACATAGCATGCATACCAGTCAGGTCTCTGGCAGGGACTAACCTGACCGCAGTTGTGCAACATGCAACTCAAGCTCATGCAGGAGATTCAGACGGCTCTATAATTTCATAGAATGTTGACCGGCGCTAACAGAAAACAAAAATAAAACGAAAACATGTCTGCAGCAGCAACAAGGACTTTCCACAGTCTTACAGCTGCTTTCAGCGAGGTCACACTGCCGCCTCCTCCATTTGTACAGTAAAACCAAATTTCTTCTTTTCATGCGCTGGAGTGACTGAAATAATATTTTCCTCATGTCAGTTTGTGGTTGGGAAGTCAGGGTGATGAACTGGAGAGACGGGACGAGAGGCGTCCACTATCTGGATTCTGTGGTATTTCATGAGGCTGGCAGTTTGTAACGTCTGCAAGTTCAGTAACTCCAGCTTCAACAGAATAACAAGCTAAAAATACAACTTTATATGGATTATGTTACAGAGAAAATACAATTAAAAACGCAACATATATTTTCAAAACTTCTTAACCTGTTTCATACAAAACCGTCAAAATTATTCATACACGCCAATTAAAGAAGGAAAAAAATTAATCAGCTGTCAGTAAAATAAGATGAAATTGACAAAAGCAATTATAAATAAAAATTCTAAGAATATCGTGACACTGATTTTGAATTGTGGTTCAAAAGAAATATTAAAAACAAACACACAAAAAATAAAAAAAATACATACATGATGGGGCCCTGAAGCAAAAATTTTGTTGAGCAACACTTTGAGGCAATCACTGCAATCAGGTGTTTTCTGCAACATCCATCAGACGTCTGCACCTGCTGACAAGTATTATGGTCCAATGTTCATGGGAAAGGTGCTCTAATGCATGTGGGACAGTTTTGTTTTTTTTATATATATATATATATATATATATATATATATATATATATCACCATCAAATTCAAAAGCAATATTTTATTTGACTAAATTATAATTTTGTAAATTTTTATTTATTAGTTTCTTTAGTTTCTTGTTATTTGAATTGTTATTGTGAACTTTGTCTTTTCTTTAATTGGAGGGTATGAATAATATTGAGGACGACTGTAGATGATGTGAGCAGGTAACATGAAGTATTGCTGTGAATATGTGAATAAAGCGGACATGACTGACCATTGTTGTTTCCCGGTGAGTTCCTGAAGGCCTCATAAAATCTGGAGAGGTAGAGGACCATCAGCAGCTTGTCTGGCTCGGCCTCTGCAGCCATTTCCTTTCCCGTGGTCACCGGCTGGATGCCGAACTTCCGCTCAGCCACGTCAAATGCCAGCTGGTTGTTCCCGGCCACATCCTCCTCGTTCAGAGAGTCAAAGTCACTGAAAGTGAAAGAAGATGAGGATAATGAGGTGTGTGAATGCGCTCGTGTGGCTCTCTTGATGCGTCCTTCATATTCCCAGCACAGGAAGAACCCAAACTCTGAGGGCGGGAACAGTACACATGACAGACAGAGTTTTATCAGTGTAAATAATGATCTAATTCCCAATCTGACATAACCACTTCCTTATGTAACAGACAAAAGAAAGGCTGGTAGACGAGTAGAGCTGCAACACACACACACCAGGAAACAGGAGTGTGAACATCTCTAGATCAGCATGAATAAAGGAAACTATACTTGGATCTTGTATTAATCATGCATTGTGGGCTGGTTATGTATACAGTGGGGTGCAAAGGTTTAGACACCCTCCCATTAAAATTCACAATAGTAGTTCATATAATAAGAAACTGTAAAAAGCAATAATAAATAAATCACTAAATTACATTTAGTAAAATAAAACCCTGATTTTGAATTGTGGTTTTAAAAAATAATAAAATACAAACAAAACTGTCCCAGACGCATCAGAGCACCTTTCCCATGAACAGTGGATCATAATACCCGTCAACAGATGGAGAAGTCTGATTGGACGATACAGAAACCACCTGATTGCAGTGATTGCCTCAAAGTGCTGTTCAATTAAATTTTAGTTCAGGAGCCCCATCATTCTTGTTTACCTGTTTTATTTCTTTTTTTTTTGTTTTTGACATTTCTGTTTAATCACAATTCAACATCAATGTCATGATTTTCATAAAATTTTTATTAATTATTGCTTTTGCTAATTTCAACTTATTTTACTGACAGATTACTTTTTTCACCATCTTTAAGGGGGGGGGGGGGGTCTAAACTTTTGCACTCTACACACATGCATGTGGAGGCTTTAACAGGCCAGCAGATCATTTTAAGCTGATCTAACAAACCAGGAGGAACAGCATTGCATAGATAAAAAGTCAAGAAAACAAACAGCGAAAAAAAGAGAAAAATTGAAGGAACTTAATCAGGTCTTCATGATGTCAGGTCAGAGTGGAAAGCCTAGTGGTTAACGCTGCGGGCTTTGGTCTGGAAAACACAGGGTTGAGTCCCCGACATGGCACTTACAGTTGTCCTCAAAACTATTCACACCCTCCCATTAAATAAGGAGAGGGGGGGGGGGGGGGGAGACATCAGCTGTCAGTGGAAAAAAGTTGAAATAGAAAAAATAATTCATAAAAAAAAATTATGAACATTGTGACATTCATTTAGAATTGTGGTTGAACAGAAATATTAAAAACAAACAAAAAATACATGTAAACAAGCATGATGGGGTTCCTGAACTAAGATCTTGTTTAGCAAAACTCTGAAGCAATCAAATGTTTTCTGTATCGTCCAATCAGACGTCTGCACCTGTTGACAGGTATTTTGGTTCAACGTTCATGAGCAAGGTGCTCTAATTTGTCTGTGACAGTTTTGTTTGTTTTTGATTATTCTTTTAACTACAATTCAAAAGCAAGATTTTATTTAACTAAATTATACATTTAGTAATTTTTTTTTATTATTATTAAGTTTGGTTTATTGTTATTTGAATTACTAAAGTGAATTTAGAAGTTACTTTAATTGGAGAGTATGAATAATCTTGAGCACTGTTGTGAACCACTATGGGCCCTTGTGCAACTATAGCGTGAATTTATATTGTAACATTGCACAAAACTAAAGGTGGACTTGCTTCTTAATTATTAATTACTAACTAATTAACCATTAGCTGAATATTTTACAGTAGATGTGATGCTGCCTTACAAAGAGTAAATGACCTAAAAACAGTAGCACAGTTAACATGGACATTTATCTTATCAAAGTGTCAACATATCTGCAGTCCGTGTGCTTAAATTAGAGCATAATGATTAAGATATTTCATGCTAATATAAATGATGTTTAAAGTTTACTAGTTAAGAGGAGGCATGGAAAGTTACACCCCACTAAAAACTGCTTTGACTGACTAGTTAAAGTTATGACCACACAGGGAAAAACAAAAACCACGAAGTCAGCAACATGTCATCTCTGCATAAGTGATGTAACGTAATTTAACAGCCCGGTGCAATGACAGGACCTGAGATGACATAAGTGCAGCATCTACAAAATCCCCAGAGATGATGTCATTCCACCCATCACTGTGGTGTTTAGATTGGTTTTCTCACTCGTGTGTAAGCAGCCAGCAAGCAGCGAAACCATCAAACACCAAGTGTTCAGGATCAAGTAGGTCAGCTGTCGGGCTGTTAATGAACGAGTTCTCATCGCAGCAGCTTCTGGAAATTAACACTCAACTTCTAAGTTGAACATCAGTCAAGAAAATCAGTTAATCAGCAACAGAAGACGAGAGCAGAAGCGAATCGGCTCTGAAAATAGACCGTTTAGCTTTTAGCAGTCGGCAGATTTGTCTCCAGCAGCGAGGATCAGGGATTCCTCACACTTCACTTGGTAATGTTTTACAACAGAAGTACATTCCTGAACTTACTGCATTCTGTCTGCAAGTCGTCTCAATAGAGTTTCACACAGAGAAACTGACAGATGACTCACAAGCCAAGAGGAAACTGCCACACCTGAGTAACCATCGTCGTGGCTTAGTGCACACTTACATGAGTTCAGGCCTCTGGCGATGGATGAGGCTGCACAGGGCCAGGCCGTTCCTCCAGGACGACGTGAGGTTGGTGACATCCACGCCTCTGTAGCCCTGCGTTTGCTTCTGACACCAGGTCAGCAGTCGGCCAGGACGCACCTCCGACTCTGTGGAGAACAACACGGCGTAGGTCAGACTGTCAGGATGGACACACAGCATCACAGCAAGGAAGTTATTCATGCCAGAAAGGACAAAGTATCCCCCCAGGGGGCTTTATTTTTATCAGGGATGGAAAGTGTCTGAAATGGTGTTGACACGACGACATGTTCGAACCATCGGTTCATTTGGAGCTGAGCCTTGTGACTTTAAAAATGTGATCCACTTTCCACTAAAGCAGACAAACCTTGGCAGCAGAGCAGAGATTCAGCCCACTGAACAAAGTGGCCTACTTAGAAAATCTCCAGATCTCACACACTTTGATGTGCCTTAAAATGCGTAACCGTTTCCTTCACAGATCAGGATTTAACCACGAGGTCCAACAAGAACGCTGCTTTACAGTAAGCTTGTACCTACGATGAAAAAGATGCTGATCATGTGAGCTCACGCAACTTCACTTTATTCCTAAAGTATCTTACACTGATGAAGGCAGATCAGGGTGCTTTACAACAATAAAACATAATAAAAATCGCAAAAACAGCCTGTTTACTTGCCTGAATAAGAAGGAACAGGCTCGCCTACAGCATGTCCAGAACTCTGCTGCAAGGCTTCTGACCCGCACAAACAGGAGAGCCCATATTACTCCCATTCTGAAGTCCTTGCATTGGATCCCTGTTGTTTTTAGGATACATTTTTAAATCCTGGTCCTTACTTTTAGGGCCCTTCATGGTCAGGCGCCTGACTATATTGCTGGTCTGATCCAGCCTTATACCTCTGCCCGTAGTCTGAGGTCTTCAGGCCAGAAACTGTTATAAAACCAGAGAGAGAGGTCATTTAAAGCAGCGGCGCCCCGTCTCTGGAATGAGCTCCCTCTTTCCCTTCGCTCTTTGGACTCTGTGGACACTTTTAAAAAGCAATTAAAGACTCTGCTGTTAACACAGGCTTTTTAGAGCATGCAGTCCACCTATGTGTTCTGCTCATTTATTTATAGTTTCATTTGATTTTACCTGTATTTTCATTTTTTGTGTTTATTATGTAAAGCACTTTGTGACGCCTATCTGTGAAAAGTGCTATATAAATGAAAGTTACTTACTTAAAGGGACTAGAGGAAGGAATTAAAAAAAAAACAAACATGCATGTCCGTTTTTTTAATACTAATGGATAAAGCGCTAAATATCAAAAATAGCGTTTCCACCCACGTTTCTCTCTGTTGCCTTGAACAGGCTGTGTGCTGCAAAATGACGCGACATCCGCAGTTTTGATGCAGGAAGAAGACGGTCGCGGTAAATTCAAACACTGTAAGTGATAGTTATGGATTCTTCTGCCATCAGCAAAAGATCCAGATCAACTGAAAGACACTAAAAAGTGTAACTACAAAGAAAAAGCGTAGTAAACAACATTATAGCTTCAGTTTGTGCACGCTCCCGGGACGGCTTGGCTCGTGGCTGCAGTTACCTGAAGCGCCAGTTGCGCCAGTCGAGGCAGTCCGAGTTTCGTTTCTTAATCTTGCCTCAAGTCCCTTTAAGTAGCATTCTCTCTCAAAAACAGAAGAAAAGTTTAGAAACAATAAAAAGAAGACATTTTGCTGCTAACTGCAACAGGAATACTAGAAATAAATTAAACATAACTGTAAAGTTTTCATAGTGGAAAGCAGTAATTTCAGTAGAAATTTGAGCCATTTGAAAAAAAAAATTAAAAACGATCTTTTTAGCCTTTGTTTTTCCTGACTTATTTTTTCATTTTAATTTTACAATTAATAAATATTACAATAGCTTAGCTAAGTCAGGCAGCAAGATACAGATACTATGACTAATTAATTATATATACAGTCGTCCTCAAAATTATTCATGCCCTCCAATTAAAGATGGAAAAAAAAAATCAGCTGTCAGTAACATAAGTTGAAATTGACAAAAGTACAGATGTCCCAATCCGCTTTTTTTGACCCCGATTCCGAGTCCGAGTCATTTGATTTTGAGGATCGGCCGATACAGAGTCCTGATCCGAGACTTCTATAATAAAATAAAAATTGAAGAGAAAAAGACGATAAAGTGTTGCCTAAACTGATTCTGAATCCTAATAGCTTGAAGGTGGAAATGGGGAGTCAGGAGGTGTCACATTTGTTATATTTTTTTTCCTTTTATTTTTTCTTATTTTACTTTATTAGGACACCTCCTCTAATCAATCCTACATTGATCCTATCACATTAAAAAAAAGAAGATATTTAGCTTACATTTGTACACCAAACTAACACCAAATTAATGAGGAATTGATCATTTATGAGTGTCTCTGGAAATCACAAAGGAAATCTGGTTATTTTTCCATTTCTCTGAATCATGGGAACGTACGGTTGTTTATCTGTTGGACAGCAAATACAACCAACACAGTAGAATTTAAATAAACTCCGAAACAACAGATAAGATAATGTGTGCTTCGGTTTTACCCCGCACATTAACGGCAAACAAAATTTAACCAGCACTCTTCTTTTTTTTCCCCGTCACTCTGAGCCTGTTGCAGGTCATGTCACACAGCAGCAGCCCTGTCCAACCTGCACTGGTGCATGCGCTGTACCAGCAACGTTAAACCAGCACACATTGTCCCGTTGCGTTGCTAAATATGAACCGTCTGTTACACATAACAGTATGTTGAGTTTAGTCGTATGATTTGACAAATGGATCAAACTTTCTGAACTCGGCTCAGTTCAGCGCTACAGTTGCCTTTTCTGTAGATACCGTCTGGATTAACAGCTGCTGCTGCGTTACGTTTAACTGCTGTACGGTGATGCTGTATCATACAACACTGAGCTGCGTGCGGGACTCCGGTGGTTCATAAGAGGCAGAACCAAACCAACCGCTGATCATAAAACCGTAACTGACAGGAAAATCACGCAGAGAAAAAAAAAAAGTGCGCCTCTTCAGCCAAAAACAGGGGCAATGTCGGCCATGGCTGTCGTGGCAGCCCACTGCTGCCGTGTTGGTGGAAAGAAAACATTTATCCGATACCTGATTGGGATGTAATAGCCAATTCTAATCAAGTCTGAAACCACGTGATAGGGCCCGATTTCCAATCACGTGATTGGATCATCCTGGGGCTGCACGATAAACCTTAACTGCATCGATACTGAGGATTTAAACTACTGCGATAACTTAACCTCATGAGCCTGAGGTTTTTTTTCCCGTCTGACATTTGCGTGACAAACCTATTTGCCAATCAAAATGGTCGTGCCCGCGTTCCTGACTTGGTGGCCAATCAGAAATGGTGATGGAAAACAAGCTTGTATGCACCGGCTGCGGTCAGCAGCTAACGGACAAACACTGCACGTGTACCTGTCGTTGCACTGTGAGAGAAATGTTTTTATGGTGACTGATTATCTACATAAAAACGGCTTAGGGGACTTCTTCAGTCACGGGAGAGAAGCAGCTGGTAACAATGATGGAATAATGGCGTTAAAAGAAACGGCACTAGAGGAGGTGGAGTGATACGGTTACACCTGGACACTCGTCATGCGAGTTCTCCTGAGCTCCCGAGTTGCGGTCTTCATGTGATAACTGTTCAGACCGGCTGCACGGCAGGTTGGAAGATGTTCGTGTGGAGCCTCTGCAGCAACCAGACACGTTCCTCTGAAGTTGCAGGAGACCAAAACAAGATGGCAAAAAAGGATAAAATATTTCCAAACAAACCTAAATAAATGCCGCTTTCAGCATGTAAATAAGTTTCATGTTGCAACCAAAGACGGCTCCTCCAGCTGAAGACTAAACAATGAGAACCACGTACGGTCTCGGCTGAGATAACACCAGTCAGGACAGGCTTCTTTTATCAGCCTGACCCAAACACATCAGGCCAGCACATGACTGAGACGCGTCATGTTTGACCCTCATTCTGGTGAAACGTTATCCCGCTGTATTGTCTGGGAGGAGGTGTGACAAGCCTGCAGCTTAGATAAAGCTAGTTTCTTTAAAAGAAAGGCAGGGGAAGCTTTTACTATGATGTAAAGTACTGAACTACTTTAACAGACAAGTTATTTCTAAAAGTTGATGTCAAGTTCCTGTGGTCTTTGCTGAGTCTTTTTGATTGAATATGAGATTGCCAAGAAGTTTTATATAAACTGTAAGGGAGCCATTTCAACTAAAGTGTTAATGGTGCATCTGATCTCAATGATGAGTCATAGGAAGATTAAATGACAAGCTTTTAAGCTGCAGTGTAGGCCCCTCTGAGTAGATGACATCAATCATCACTGCCACAACTCCTTCTGTAAATACAGCTTGTTTTTTACGACAGCAGCAGGAACACTCTGCATATAAACATGAATCAGCACAGCAGTCTCCGGCATGAGTGTGCACTCAGCATTAAAACACATCACCAGCTTCCTCATGATTTCATTCCCAGTAAAGACTGACTCAGATAGCAGATAAGAGGGGAAAGGCTGGAGGGGACAGGCTGATTTTAGGAACAGCATAATGTTGGATCCTTTAACAGTTTTGGTGGCTGGAATGGAAACTGGGAGAAATATTCACCTCTCCTGGACAGGTTGACTGATCGTCGTGTTGGACCTCCTTTTCCCACCAGACCAGAGTCCTGCTGTCCATTAATGAACAGGTGACGCACCTGAGAAAATAAATATGACATTTAAGATTCTTAAAACTTGTTTAATCTGATTCAGTAATTTGATACCGGTTCCTAATGATCATACCAACCATAGTGCAAGACAATTTTCTCACAGATATGTTGGCTGGCATAAAGACACAAACATGACCGCACGGGTGGGCGGAGCCTCCCAGCTCACACAAATATCCCGACAGCCACATTTAAGAAATAATCCTGCAGATAGTTACGAGAAATTCTGTGACCTTTTTCCAACTACACAAAATCATAATTTATAGGGATGTTCGATATTGTTTTTGTTTTTTTTTTACCGATATTGTCCAACTCTTAAATTCCAATATCTGATATCAACCAATACCAATATATGCAGACAACTATGAGGTTGCATCTCTAATACTCAGAGATACAACTATATTCTGTTCTGAGAACAAAGATCCCAAAATAGCCTTAACTCAGCCAGAAGAGTTCATTTTGGACATCTGGCTGCCAGATATCAGATATGAGCAGGTATTAGTCAACATGTGGCTAATTCAAATGTTTTTGACAACTTGGTAACTTAACCAACAACTTAAAACCAGACATATAGGGTTGGGCATCAAGAATTTAGTACTCTCCGATTATGCTGACGCACACGCCACAACTCTGTGTCTTTAGACCTTTTCGGGAACCGGGCCGTTTTTTTTGCGCATTTAGACATATAGGAACTAGGAACCTCGGCTCTCAGTTCCGATAACCTTTTTAGCTCCTACTCTGAGGCAGGCACTTATCGGGGTTCCATAGAAACTGAAATATGTGGACGTTTGGTGATTGGTAGAACTGGCAAGCCACGCCCCTTGCTCCATCTCCACTTCTTCAGGCCCCGCCATATTTAAAAAGTCCCACAGCTGTTTAAACGTTTACCGAGATCATAATAACAACAAGAACTATTACAATCGGAGTGTACCAATTCATTATTAAATTGATCACAATGGTGCACGTCCTGAGTCGATAACTATTTTGAAATGTCCAAAACCAATTATTTTTATACTAATTTAATGACCCAAATACAGCTGCAAAGTGTGGGAGTAGAATCTGTGCCTGCCGCCCGCACACATTAGTGGAGGTAAAGACGTTACGTGATATATATGCCATACTATATATATATATGACCATACTATATATATATATATATATATATACATATAAAAAAAAAAAAAAAAAAAAAAAAAAAAAAAAAAAAAAAAAAAAAAAAAAAAAAAAAAAAAAAAATATATATATATAATTTTTTTTTTTTTTTTAAAACCCAAAAAACACAACATGGTCCCTATCAAGGTCCTCCCTCATGTGCGAACGCAAAATGATGAGGAAGGGTAGTTCTTTAAACTAAATTCGAGACGGGTAGATATAGGAACTGCGTTTCTAGAACCTCTCTGTCCGAATGCACCTTTTGTGGCTATATTTAGCGAGTTTTCAGACCCTCTGATAAATTTTCTTTAATAAAGCAACTGGTGACAAGTCTAGTGACATTTTCTGGTCTTATTGGAGACTTTGAGACAGGCATGAACGTTTAGTTTACTGCACGCTGCCATGGCCCCTCCCCCGTCTCATAGCACACTAGAGGCAGCATCAGCTCCTACTAATCATCAGATATTAATGCCTCTTAATGAAGAATGTGGCCAGAAACATTTAAAGTCCTGTAACATGTAGTTGACTTTTAATTAGAAAACAGCCAGTTTACCAGTTAGTTCTTCAAATGGTGAACTTTAACTTTAGGTCTATTCAAGTTCGGCCTGGGATCATTTTTATTTATTTTTCTACTTTTAGTTGAAATGCAATTAATTACCTTCGGTCAGAACATAAATGGAGTTTGAGTTTACTATATTAATGTCTGTGTCTGTTATCTGATTTAGTTGTCCAAAAAAAAAAAAACTCTGCTCCTTAAAAGGATCGTAAATCGAGAATCGTTAGGAACCGGGATCAAAAGAAGGAATCGGAATCATTAACATTCAAATGATGCCCAATCCCAATTATAAGCAGCTCCAAAGCAAGTCAGTCTGTAGCGGCAGCAGCTGCACCGTAGTCACATGACTCTGAAAGGAATGCTGGGAAATGAAGTTCTTCCACAATAACAGGGATTTTCTACATCCTGAGCCGCTGCTAATAGAAGAAGATGTCATGAGGTCTCGCTGTTTTGTCATGAAATCTCGCAAGTAAAAATACCAGTCCGGAAAAACAAGCACCAAATATTTTCAGGTATCACATTTTAATGCCAAAATCGGCGGATAATATCGGTAGGCTGATAATATCGGACATCCCTAATTATTTAGTAGCTGTGCTGTGAGATGTGATACATTTCCATGTTTCACATCAGAACAACCATCAGTTTGCATGTTAGGACATCATCTTTGCACATCGTCTCGTTTTTGTTTATGTTTGGGGTTGCTGGTTTGCATCTCTACACTGGAAGGTGAGATTTAATCTCATAACATGGTAACTGTAGTCAGACTTGTTCAAAACAAGCTGGTATTTGCAAATTAATTTTAAAAAGAAAATTTTCCTTCTACTGCAGAGAGATTTTCCTAAATCGAACAACATTTATACAAAATAAAGTCCAACTCTTCAACATACTGATTTATGGTGATTTAGACAACACAGAGCTGTTGCTAGAACAGGTGAGCTACAGCAGGTTCATGCATATTTGTCTGTGCTGGACTGACCTGATGTGGGCGCACACAGCTGGAGTTGAGGTTGGGGTAACGAGTAGCAGGGTCAATGCTGTACTGTTCGAAGTTTTTACTGATGTTCTCTGTGGTGGTCTGAGGCAGCAGCCGGTAAATACTCTCCCTGGGAAAGACAGAAAACATCCAAGCAGGAGATCTTAGAAACAGCAGCCTCCAAGTCACAAATGAAGCTGATCTGATTCGTCTACAGATAGAAATGGAAACTTCCTTCAGCTTTTCGGGGTACAGTCTGAGTCGAGTAAGGCTGGAGCCGCTCTTCCATGTTTCAGTCTCAACTTCAGATAACTTCCCATAAATATGTGATCAGCTTTTTATCATTGCAGCATGTGGAAGCTGCAGCAACATAACAAAACTACTAACATTTCGCTGTTGTCGGGTGCAAACCTCCTATGTCCAAAACGGTTATTTTTTAGGAAGTGACAAAAACCTGGACACATGATCATCAAACTTTGGATTGAGTTTTTTACATTAAAGTCATATGTTTGATTGTATTCATTTACTTTTTGAATATTTTCACCAGATAAAACTCACATGAAGTAAAGGGTTTCTTCAAGATGTAAAATGGAGATAGGAGGTTTGTACCCGACAGCGATTATAACATAACGCAGATTCAGGAGCGTTTTTAGCCAAAGGTACTCATGTTTATGTTCATGTGTTTTAGGGCTGGGCGATATGGACCAAAAGTCATATCTCGATACATTTAGGCTGAATATCGATATACGATATATATCCCGATATTTTTAGCGCAAAGTGAGAGCAAATATTTTGTTAGTCAGAGCCAAATATGACATTACAAGTATTTTCATTTAAACCGAACGGATGAAATAATGCACAGCTGTTCAAAGAATGATAAAATGTAAACAGAAATACTTTATAATACTGTATGTAGTAATATTCACAGATGCAAGTAAGGAACATTACACAGAATTAAATGTAACAAACCCTCGTGAGGTTAGCATTTTTATACAAAGACAAAACAAACAAACATTGAAATATCTCGATATGTGCGAAATGGTCCAATTCCATATCTCATTTACAAATATATCGATATATTTTTCATATCGATATATCGCCCAGGCCCAATGTGTTTATAAATCATTAACACAAAGCACAGGTGTGTGCTGGAAAAACAACTTCTTTAAACAGGAAATTCAAGTTTAAGTTCAGGAAGCAGACACCTTTTTTCCCTAAACTTTCCTTTTTAATAAAAGCTTACAGTTAGGGCTGACCTGGGTGACCCTTAACCATCTTTTTATGAATGCAGCCGTTGGATTAGGCTGCTGAGGGATGTCCAATAAAGCACTAAGCATTCTTTTTACACTTTATTTTTGATGTATAAAAGTATGACAGTGTTCATCTTTGCTTCTCTTTTTCTTTCTCAGCCTGCATCCCCGGCGGGGGGGTTGTGGAGCAGATGGCCGACCTTCCCAAGTCTGGTTCTGCTGGAGGTTCTTCTTCCTGGTAAAGGAAGTTTATTCTTTCCACTGTTGCCTGCTGCACCTTGAATCCTCAGGACGGGAGTCTGACTTGAAAATATCTGATGCAATCCGTCGGTTTCCTTAGCTCTGCTTTTTTTTTGTTAATGAATTTGCTTTTATGAACTCTGTTATTATAAACTGACTCATGTGGATTTGTTTTCATATATCAAATTAATCAAGTTTTATTCATAAAGCCCTTTACAATAACAGTGGTTAATCAAAACACTGCACACAAAATAAAAAATTTAAATTTAAAAACACAAAACAGCAGGTAAGAAAATATCTCAATGTGACACCAATTGTCATGTGTCAAAGGCAACAATGCCACCTCATCATCAGTCCAAAGGAAAAAATCTTGTTTCATCTGTGCAGCCATTACTTCACTAGTCTGAGTAGCAAGTGAAATGAGCTTCCTGTTTTCTTGCTGATGTAATACGCATGGATCTGCCCGTGATGTGGCGCATGCTCAGTATGTGCAAATGGCCGATCAGCATTTTGCTGGCGTTGAGCCTTAAAGGGACTTGAGGCAGGAATTTGAAAAAAAACAAACATGAATGTCCTTTTTTTTCATACTAATGGGTGTTGAAGCGCTAAATACCAAAAATAACGTTTCCACCCATGTTTCTCTCCGTTGCCTTGAACAGGCTGTGTGCTGCAAAATGCGCTGCAATTCGATGTCCGAATTTCCCGCGCTGCTCTACGGACGTGACGTCAAATGACGCTACATCCGCAGTTTTGATGCAGGAAAAGAGGGTCACGTTAAATTAAAACACCGTAAGCGATAGTTATGGATTATTCTGCCGTCAGAATACGATCTAGATCAACTGAAAGACCATTAAAAATTGTAACTACGAAGAAAAAGCTTAGTAAACAACATTATAGTTTTCCAGCTCTGCCATGCGGACGTGACGCTACATCCGCTGTTTGGATATAGGATGAAGCCGGTCGCGGTAAATTCAAACACTGTAAGCGATTGTTATAGATTATTCTGCCGTCAGCAAACGATCCAGATCAACTGAAAGACCACTACAAAGTATAACTATGGAGAGAAAGGTGAGTAAACAGCATCATAGCTTCAGTTTGTGCACGCTCCCGTGACGGCTTGGCTCGTGGCTGTAGTTACCTGAAGCGCCAATCGCAGCAGTCGCGAGTTTCGTTTCTTAATCTTGCCTCAAGTCCCTTTAAACGATTCATAAATGACTGTGGATGCAGATAAAGCAGGGAGATAAACATCCCATATAACATTAACTGTAGGCGTGGCCTACATGATGCCAGAAAAAAAATTAATATTAAAAATACTGTGTAGCGTGTAAGCCGCTGCAGAAGCAGTTGATGATCCTGTCCAACCAATCAGCAGTCTGCAATCTTTCCACATCACTGTACAACATCAGCTTGGCTTGTTTAAAACCTTAGTTGATGTTACATACTGTAGTACTATCTGCAACTGAACAAGTACTGTAACGGTTTCACTAATGATAGGCAACTGTTTTGATGGAGGTTTGTAACCAGCTGGATTTAACTACAGGGTTCCTGCAGGGTCTTAAAAGTCTTAAATTTGCAGCACTTTGGAGACATTTTTTGACTTAAATGCGCTTTAAGGATGGATTGGATAAATTTACAAATCTGCATTCAATACTTTAAAAAGTCCTTAAATGTGACAGTTGTGGTCTTAAATTTCATGTGGTAGGGTCTTGTGAAAAATGACAGCAAATAATAAATAAAAAAATAAAATAAAAACAAACAGAACCATGTGTTTTTCCCCAACCAATAAATCTTGACACTCTATATTTTAGTCAGTCAGGAAAAGATGAGCCGCCACCCGTCAGCCTGAGGTTTGCGTGTTTGCGTAAACATCTTGTTTACCCATTCTAAGAAATTTTCAAACCTGGTACCAATGATAGACGTAGGTAATGACGGCCAAAAGTAGTTGTTCAATCTCTGTTTTTTGACAATATCTTTGTAAATGCGACAGATCTGGGGGTTTTTGCCGGTGTGGCCGTGAAATGGCCATTAAATTATGCTCCAAGTGGTGTTAAAAAGGTCTTAAAAAGTCTTAAACCTAATTTGTTAAAGCATGTAGGAATGCTGAACTAGCACAGCTCCTATGCAGGTAGATGAGCCTGTTAGTGAAAACACCCGTTCTCATGTACATGCAGATCCAAAACCATGGCAGGGTTTTTACTTCATAGCACCTGGAGAGTCGAGCTGAACCACACTCACCTCTCTGCCAGCGTCTCCAGCGGGCTCTTTCCCTGTGACCAGCCCCTCACCATCCAGGCAGTATCGAAGGCAGCAAGAAACCCTCGAGCACAGCCCGTTCCCATCGGCCAGAAGGGCTGGAAAGAACACGAGGTCAGTGCAGACGCATGGTGAACACCCGTCCTGACTACATGCAAATATCAAACAAACACTCATACCTCCAGCAGACTGTCTCCCACCAGTGCAACCAGCAGCTGGTGTCCATGCTTCTCCCTGATCAAAGCGGCGTTCTCCGAAGCGTACATGGAGGTGAAGTCAAACATCGCCACGTCCGGCTGTCCGTAATGGTTGATGGCGTAGTCCAGCGACGGCAGCTCGTAGTTTGTGCCAAAGTCAGCAGCTTCTCGGGCGTAGGAGAGCAGGGCTTCCTGGTTCACGTTGTCAGGACTCAGCAGTCGCTCAGTTTCTATGTAGTCCTGCGTTAACAGGAATGAAGGGCAGCTAAGCTGATGCTCAAAGACGGACAGAGATATTACTGCATCTACAACATGTCACCCTGCTGGCCACCGTGTCCTAAACCTAAACAGCCCCGAGTCAACCTAAACATGCTGTTCCACCAAGTATGGGCTGACAGATTTCTACTAAAAAGGTCATTTATAAACTTTAAAAAGATTAATTTTAGTACTGGTTATTGTTTTAAAGTAAGACTTAACCTTTTCATAAAAAGCATAAAAACAATTGCCTCCAGAGCTCTAAAGAGAAATAGGTCATCTTATTTTTGAGATGATGTAAAGGTTTATTTTATTCATCATGTTTCTTAAGTCCCACAGTTACTTTGCCCAAACTGCCACTCTGGGTCTCAGGATATGTTATTCTGTAGCGATTCTGTATCAATGAAAACTTTCTAATTTTAATGAAAACTTTCCATTTCATTTGGATGATCTGACTTTATAGATCTGTTTCACAGGACCTTTGACTTCATTGGATCAATCTTCAGTAAAAATAGAAGCGAAAAGGCCATGTCTCCCAGTTATTCTGAATAAGTTTTCTCAACTCAAATCAATGATGTAGGCGTGGATCAGCTGTGTCTGCAGTGCAGCGACTGTATTAGTCTTTTACATAAAAAAGTTTTTTTAAAAGCAAACACCACCAGGTTGAGCCTTATTCTACTGCTTCTGCTGTGTTGCAGCACTGATTTTAAGAGGTTATCACTGCTTTTTAAGGCTCTCGTGGTCTGGCTCCATCATAATGATTCTCCAGCTAGAATGGGGATGCGCTCCAAGCTCCAGACAAAAACATGGAGGAGATTGTGTCTTTGCAGACAGCAAATCCATACAAATCTGCCTCATGCATTTGGCCTGCGTACACCAGAACCACCATTTGTTTGGCTGAACTGGATGAGCTGTGTTGGTTTAAACGTGCTTTATGAACATAACTGACATTGACATGACGGAGAGCTGAGGCTTCTGAAGTTTGGGCCACATGTGTGCAGGCTGTGGCCCAGCTGACGCAGGGAGATGTCATTCAGCACCAGTGGGCAATGTAAGATGAGAGGCAGACCACTGAGGCACAAGCAGACGTGCAGGGTTTCAACTCTGTGTGGGGGTGTGTGTGTGTGTGTTTGTGTGCGTGCGCTTGTATAAACAGTCAAATGATGGGGACCTGCTTGCTTTTGTTTGTTTTCTTAAAAAGGGATGAAAAGCAAAAATCTTGAGCCTGAACTTGAAAAGCAGAGCTGCATGTGTGTGTTCAAGTGTGTTTTCTGACAACCGGGTGAGCAGGCGCCAAGTCGGGACTAACAGCAGTCTATTTTTTTTTTTTTTACTTATTTTTATGTACTGTTTTGATCCCCGAGGGGAAATTAGGGCTCTGCATTTCACCCATCTCTGTACAGTAGCACCAGAGAGCAGTGGGCTGCTACTTAAAGCGCCCGGGGAGCAGTTGGTGGGGGATAAGGACCTTGCTCACAGGTCCACAGTGAATGTCGTGTCGGGGACTCAAACCTGGGTCTTCCATCCCAAGGCCCGCAACATTACCACTAGGCTACCCACTCCCCCATTAGACTCCGTCTGTGTCTGAAACCAGCACAACAAACTTATTGAGATCATCTCACCTCGGACAAATGTGGGAGTGTGTGTGTGAGACATAGATAAGTAAAGTGAAAGAGAATAAGCCTTTAATTAGAGCCTCATTCATCATCATCATCATCATCATCATCATCATCATCATCCGCTATGGTGACCCATCCCTCACTGGACTGGCAAGCATATGAGAATTCCTGTCCAACCAAAAGGCACTTTAACTATTTCCATCCAGCAGAAAGTCAATGAGTCCATGTGTGTTTTGTGTTTTGATCAACCTGACAAAGAAATCCAAATCAACATATCTTACAAGAAGCTATAATGCATGAGGGAATCAACAAATGAGCAAATCAACAAATGAACGAATCAACAAATGAACGAATCAACGAATGAGGGAATCAACAAATGAACGCATCAACGAATGAATGAATCAACGAATGAGCGAAAAAAAAAAAAAAAAAAAAAAAATCAACAAATCAACGAATCAGCGAATCAGCAAATGAACGAATCTACGGATGAACTAATCTACAATTCTTGTCCAAATTAGGCTAGAGGCATAAAAAGCACATCACCTTGAGGATCTCCGACTAAACCTTGGTTTGCATCCTTGCGCACTCTCAATTTGAACCAAATATCCTGAAGATCATCAATATTTGGTCCATACAAACGGTGTAAACACCAACTTTCCAGTTAGGACTACAGAGAGGGGGAGGGAAAAAGCTAATAATTAAGAAAAAATATTCAGATAGAAATTCTGGTGAAATATCACAATAGATCAGAGCTCTTCACCTCTGGCTCTTGAGGACCACCGTCATGCAGGTTTTAGGTGTTTCCCTGCTCCAACACGCCTGATTCAATGGATCCAACAGCTTGTTAATTCCAAACATCGACCCATTAATTTGAGTCAGGAGTTAAAAGCGAGCAGACTTGTTTTTTCCATCCCAGGATGCTTACTAGACGTTAGTGAACAAGTGTGTGAGACTCGTTGCTCTGCAGAGCGACGGCAGCACCGACGACTTAAAAACAGTAATTACAAAGAAAAACAGCCTGAACAGCAAAGCGTGTGAAAGTGGCTGTTTGACAAAGCAACTGTCATCATTCCTGCGTACTTCTGAGCTGACTTACATTGATGATGACCCCTTTGTCCAGCAGGCTCTGCTTTTTCGCCGTCATCACAAAGTAGTGGGTGTTGTCTTTGTAGTAAACAATGTTCTCCAAGTCAATTCCTGAAGAGATGAACAGACTCTGTAAGCAGGTTCACACAATAGGCCCTTTTTAGCTGGCATGTTTACTGAAATCACTGCCTCCATCCAACTAAACATCTCTGAAATGCATGTTAACGTTTGTTTGGTCAGAAGTTGGACAAACATGTCCAGATAATTTCACTGAAGTCGAAATTACTTATTAAATATCACAAGCTCTGAATCAGAACAGAAGAAACGGTAACGTGTGTTCAGACCAAACACGATAACCCGCCTGATGCCCGAAGGTGGATGCTGGGTCGCTAAAAAGTCAGAGCTTAAAGATGGAACCGTGCAAACGGCGTTTCAAAATCTTCCCACTCTGAAGGCTTGGTGAAAAATTTGTGAATTTAGGCCAGAGTTTGACTTCGTGTGGACGGGACAGAGCTCCACTGAACTAGAACGTAACAGACATTTACCAGCATCACCGCTCACCTGTCTCCTCCCTGAGCTCCAGAAAGAACTTCTGGTTGAAGATGAAGGCCACGCCACTGATTTCTTCCACTTTGGCCTCTGCTGTCGTGTTCCTGTTGACAAAGTTAGCCGTTATAGCGATGGCCAACTTCCCTCGAAACTCCTTGCGAGCGAAACCTGCAGAACGAGGAAAAGAAACGTACTGCATTACTGCTGAAGCATACAAAGAAACCAACAATCTGTCCTTAATGTCTATTTTTAAGTGATAAAAATGATTGCAGAACCAAAAAGTTGCCGAGTTGCAGGTTTTACGTCAGTCACGGAAACAAAATCATCAGGAGTTGGCAGTTTATTAAGGATCATGTTGACTGTAGAAACAATCAGTAGTTTCATTATGGAAGGAAAAAATGTAGTGTAAACAGCATATTGCACAAACAAAACTCACAACACTGACTGATACACACACCATTAAGCCTCCAGTTAAAACTATGTCAACAGGAAATGCTTTAGTGAGTGGAAACAGTTAGCAGTACTCTGACTGCAGGACAAATGTCCTCTGATGTGGGTCAGTAGCAGAACTTTCCTCACATCTCACGTTCAACCGTCATCATTTCCTGTGACCTGTACTCATTCCTCACCATCTAATGTGTTTTTGCGGCCGTCGGCACCAATCACCACGTCAAAGTCGAAGTCTGAGACGGGATGGCTGGAGGGCCGGACCTCTGCTCGCCACCCAGGACCTGAGGAAGAGGAGAAATCAAGCATTTAGGTCAGAAAAGGAACAACTGCAGGAAAGTGAGACGACAGAGTGATGGGTTACATCCTGGAGCCTGGATTGTGTTTCTGGGTGCCTCTTATGTTAAAGTGCTGATTTGAAAGAGATGTTTCCTCTCAGACCACATCAGGTTTATGTGCTTTTGGTTTTTTGGTGTTGCAAAATGGCCACAAGCTCCTCTACACCCTGCAAACCTTTAAGCAGCTGCATCATGTTCTGCAGTGCTGAAGGAAGAAAGTCTAACATGTTTAGATCATTCTTATCTTAGGATGCTTTAAAAAAAAAAAAAAAAAAGCATTTGGTCCATCAATGTCTTTATTTTCACTCTCCGTGAACATTTCTGATTATCTAAACATGTGTTGTTGCATTGAGCTTTCCATATATAGCTGAGACATGCAGGCGTGTCTCAGCGTGTCACTGCCAGTCATGACACTCACATACAGATACGAAACACTCATTTCTTTTTCTATACTTGTGAGGAACTTCTTTAAAATAAAACACTCCCTAGCCTCTAAAACTAAACTCCTGCCCTGAAACTGATTGAAACCTTTAGATCAGATTTTTGAAGAGAATAAATGAAGGTCTACGACTACAGTATGATTGCGCAACTCTGACATGATGTTCAACAGGTTACAGACTTACTGTCTTCATTCTGCTCCTCTGAAGGCTCCACGAGCTTTACAAACTCCACATTGACATGGATTTCCACCCCCAGAAGCAGGCTCACTTTCAGCAACATCAGCTGCAGCTGGCGGATACCTAGAGTGGGCACATGTGTACAGATTGTAAATACAAATAGAAATAAAACAAACTCAGCAAAGCTGGAGCTGCCTGTACAGACAAAACAGCAACACCGTCACAATCCTGATGATTAAGTATGAGTAGAAGGCGACGGCCATTGAATTTTTATAATCTTTGCTAATCTAGGAAATCATTGGTGCAACTGAATCACCACCATTAAACACCACATACGAGCTGCAGCCTTTCCTGACAGGACCACAACACATCGCCCCTTTAACATTCATAAAAAAAGAAGCAAAAAAAGGGTCTTTATTCCTCCGGTGAAAACTTGAAACAACTATTACAAAGCCGACGTATGGATAAATTACCGTACACATGCTTTTTAGACCTTAACATAATGTGTTACCAGGTTTTCCAGGTAAATTATGGACAACTTTTGAGAAAATTGGCAGGCAGCTTGTTTGAACAATGCATCGTGATGCCGCCATTTCACTGGTCTCCTTATTTCTGAGATACTCGGAGGTTTCTGTGACCTGCAAAATGATACAGTATTCATATACTGTACAGTCGTCCTCAAAATTATTCTTACCCTCCAAATAAAGAAGAGGCTAAATTCACAATAGTAATTCAAATAACAAGAAATAAAGAAATTAATAAATTAAAAATTACAAAATTATAATTTAGTGAAACAAATAGAACTTTTGAATTATGGTTGAATTGAATTAAAAGGCTAAATTCAAAATAATTCATATAACAAGAAACTAAAGAAACAAATGATAAATAAAAATTAGCAAAATTATAATTTAGTGAAAAAATATGACTTTTGAATTGTGGTTGAAAATAATAACAATAATAATAATAATAATAAAAAAACTATCCCAGACACATTAGAGCAACCTTTCCCATGAACAGTGGACCAAAATACTTTTCAACAGGTGTAGAAGTGTTTTTGAACATTAAAGAAAACACCTGATTGCAGTGATTGCCTCAAAGTGTTGCTTAACAAATTTTTTAGCTTCGGAGCCCCATCATGCGTATTTACTTGTTTTATTTTTTTGTTTTTGTTTTTAAAAAAATATTCAAACCACAATTCAAAATCAATGTCATGATTTTCATAGAATTTGTATTTATTCTTACTTCTGTCAATTTCAACTTATTTCACTGAAAGCTGATTTTTTTCCTTCTTTAATTGGAGGGTATGGATCATTTTGAGGACGACTGTAAATAAAGAATAATTCAACATAGAAATAAGTGAATCTAAAAGACCATTAGAGTGTGCCACAGTGGAAAACACTCAAAATCACCTTGATTTAAGCTCTGGGTGCCACAATCATGTCCACGACTAATTAGCAGGATAATATTTTAAAGTTTTTGAGTTGCAATGACACAAATGGTCCATTTTTAACAACTTACAATGACACAGAGATGAAGTAACAGATAGGTTACAGCTATGAAAGTTACACTCAGCAGAACTTTGCATTTCAACAAAGATATTAATACATGACACCATTACTAAAACTGGAGAGCAACAAGAACCAGCAGAAACATCCACCAGGGAACAGCGCAGAAACAAACCACAGTTAAGTAGGTTGCTGGAAAATTTCCTTAGTCACATGAACATCATGGCACATTTAAAAGAGACGTTGCAAAAAAAAAAAAAAAAAAAGCTTTTTCCAAGAACAACTCTGTCTTTGAGACTCCACAATGTCACTTTTCTGCATGAAAGCATGAAGCAAGAAGGAAAATGGCAGAAATGCTAATACCCAATACCTAGAAATGCTAATACAGTATTACTAAATTAAGGTTTCAATAAAGTAAAAAAAAAAAAATGGTGGCAATATCTTTAAATCAATAAGATTTACTTTATTTCTTATTAAAACAGAGAAGGGAATAAAGTAGTCTCCATTTTTTCAACTTTGTCTTCTGACTTTAGTCATTATAGATTTGTAAACAACGCATCAGAATAAAGACAGAATAAATAAATTACAGATTTCTACTCACTTATGTGGTCGATGGCGCCCGCGCAGAACTTGCCGTAGAACTTTTTGGCCCCGAGACCTCGGAGGTCGTGGATGGTGAAGGGCCAGAGGTGGAGCACATTGTTCCTGGAGAAAGTGTCCCTCTTCTCAATCACCACCACTTTGCAGCCCAGCAGGGCCAACTCGATGGCGGTCCGCAGACCACACGGGCCCCCACCAATGATCAGACACTGATGAGGGTGAAAGAAAAGACAGGATGAGGAGGGAACAGTGATCTGAGAACATGATGTGCACATTAATAAACATTTGTTTAGGCAGGATGCACAAGTCTGATGAGACCTTATCATGCATGCATCACATCAAGGATGCAACTCCACACGTACACGCCTGATTTAAAGCTCATCACTACATTTCTGAGCTGAGAGAACATTTTAGCTTTGGAGATGACTTGTTTTTAATTTTACCTCAACTTAAATTTTGTGTGAACACGGCGGGTGCTTTGAACACGCATCATATCAGATTTGACAAAAAATCTGAAAAAAAAAAAAAAATCGATACACTGAAATATTGCAATATTTTCATATGCAGATTTCATATAAAGATTCAAAAATGCAATATTGATCTATTTAACCAACGAAATCTCACAAGATTTCGCAAGATAACAGTAAAATCTCTGGAGATTTCACGAAAACCCAGCGAGATTTCGTGACTGAACAATGAAATCTCACGAGATTTCATTAGTAAAATAGATCGATACCACATTTTTACATATTAATATGAAGTAAGCATATGAAAATATCGCGATATTTCAGTGTATCGATTTTTTTTCCCAGCCCTAGAAGAGAGGAAAAGAAAGAGGAAGGGGCAGAACAAGAGTCAAGATAAGACTGTCTTTTACTGGCTGGAGTGAATCTCAGTACAGGTACGATGAAGACGGATGCTAGCTTAGCCGTCGATAGGGCGCGTCACTGAGAAAACTGCTAAAAGTTACGTTGTGCGTCTTTAAAATCACCAGCCGCATCACAAATCAGCAAAACATCCATCATGTCTCATTTTAACTGCGGTGCACCTGCTCCTGGATGAAACCAGTACAGCAGCTGCTGCAGCTAAGTCAACAGAAACTATGATAACCAATGAAAATCTAGAATAAGGCTTTGCTTTGAAACTTTTAAGTAATGTGCAAATTATGATTTATCTGTCGTTTCTTTATTTCCCCTCTTTGTTGTTATTTAAAAATCATTTCCCAAAGACTGAGCCTGAATATGGCTGTAATGTTTCTTGTTCGTGACAAAAGAGTGGATGGCGAACACGAGAAGAGTATCAGGATGGATTAGGGTCACACCTCACAGCAAGTCTTTCTGTTCGGTGTCTGCTCTGCCGTTCTCAGCTGAGGGGAATGAAACGAGAAAAGCAGCAGCATTGTGTGGAAAACAAAAGCCGAGTCGGACTTTTTCTGATGTCCTCTGTGATTTTAATCAATGTTTCATCTTTAGGTCATTACACAGTTTTCTGTTTCTTTTTGGTTATTTGGGGAATAAACTGCCAAAACAATTAGCATAAATCACTCGAGGAAACAACTTATTTTCCCATCAACTTGTAAAAAAAAAAAAAGTGGATTAAAGAAGACTGAAGTCAAACATTCTCAAAGTGCTTTCTGTCATTTTGGTTTTGGACAGTTTCAGCAAACAGAAATGGCCCGCCCAGCTTCAGCTGCTCTGTCCTTCTCAAAATAACAGTTTCTCTAAAAAATGTGTGGAATAATAGTTTTGCTGTTATTTTTGGCCGTGTAAACCCTCGGCCCAGCCCTCCAGAGCTAATCTCCCCTCTGCAAGTCTCTGGCTTATTTCCCCTCCTGCATGCTTTATCTTTTTCCTTCAGATATGAAGCCCTCCAGCACTATGCTCTAAGTGCTACTTAAAGTGTGTGTACATACATGGTCTGACAGCATGGCGGGACATAAAACACCAAATATGAGAAGCTTAATGTGTCACATGAAATGCATATTTCAGCTTCCACGCTGTGTTTAGGCCTCAGCGGAAGTCATTTAATACAGTTAAACTCACAGGCAGTTCCTGCTCAGACAGTTTTTTCTATTAAGCATCTTACATTACATGATCCATGTATTATATCAACAAGATTCTCAAGTTACAGCCACTAAACCCAGCTAATCCTGCTCCTTAATTCACATTAGTGTGCTCACAATTGTTTACATATAATATACGATTCACCTATATTTTCATCATCTGTCGTTAGTTATTTTCCAAGAACGGGCTTTTTAAACCATTCTGTTCCTTTCTGACTGACATACAGATATTATTTGTAGGTTCCCTCTGCTGGCCTGAACTGCTCCTCTCCTCCACCAAAACTGGGTTTTGTGCTTAAATGATTATTTCATACATGCAAATGCAGTCATGTTGACCACAAAAGACCAAACTTGAGGACTTATGTACTTTGCACCAGATTTTTCATGTTTCTTTCGCTTGTTGATATTCATTTTGATTGTTTACAGTATCCCTACAGACGGCAGAAGTGGTGTTATGTTACAGATACGTATAAAAGCTTCTTGTTTGCGACAAAGAGGAACTTTGTTGGCAATGCTCCTTTTAAAACAAATTTGTTCCGCATACAGCAAGGATGTTTTTGGCTGGTGGGTGTTTTTCTAAAAACTGCAGCAAGGAACAACGCTTACAGAAACATCCACAGTTACTTGTCATATGAGAACATGTCAGCTGTTTGAAATGGAAATTAGTATGAACATTTTTTCACTGTCATATTAAATCCATTGTTCCAGAAAAGAGGAATGACTAACAGAGTTATGAAAGGAATAAATGATACATAACATGGTTAAACTGTGTTAATGCTGATCCAATGGATCTCTGTTGCACTTAGACTACAGCCTGAAACAGATGTGTGCACACTTACCACTTAGTATAAACTTCTATTCTTTTTAATTATCATTTTTTGTTTCAGCATCTTTCCATCTGAAAATGCTTTCCTCTCCATTTAAGCAGCAAAAAGTTGTGAAGGGGGTTTCAAAACATTGAAACAAGTAAAAAAAAAAAAAAGACGGGGAGACACAGTCAGATCTTCTTATTGTTCAACAGCGTTCTCCAGAGATCAGGGAGTAGCTATGCTCCCACCAGGCTGTAATGCTGCAGGACTGCCAGGACCAGGAGGCCAGATTTCATGGACTGTGTTAAAGCACCACGTAGAGAACGAGGAGCCTGACCAAGAAGTTTCAAATAAATAAATTCAGAAATGATGAGTTTACTAAATACAAATATGTTTTTTCAGTTTGCATCCCGCATAGGACTGTATTAACGGCCTAAAGACATATGTGGGGCCGGTGTTTAGCTCAGATGGTTGAGCAGCCGCCCCATGAACAGAGGCCATAGTTCCTCAGGGCAGCTGGCCCAGGTTCAATCCCCCGGCCAAGGTCCCCTTACTGAGTGTCACTCAGTACTTAAGTTATTTGATAATTACAAAAAGTTTTTAATCTTATTTTTGTTTAATATCTTCATCAATGTAATTTATTGGTGTTTTAAAAGCATTTCTTTCAATACTTCTGTAATATTGCACTTGCATTCAAGACATCAATGCAAACTGTAAAGTCATGTGGTTTTCTTTAAAGGGACCAAAAGTATCGATATCGGTATCAATCAAAAAAGTACCATAAACTACTGGTATCATATTGTCATGAAAAATTTCAGTATCGCCCATCCCCAATATCTGTACGGGAGAAAGCACAGATTAATGTTCCTTAACATGCACCGTGATCCTCATCCAGCGCAGATAATGACGACAGACGTGGTCTTTTATGGCCGTAATATATGAAAATGTAAAACAACGTTTTGTTTTTTTTTTAATATAAGGAGCTAGAGGAGAGCTCGGCTTTGCTTTGTGAGTAATGGTTATCCCCGCATAAATGTTTATTGACGAGTTCGAAGCGCTGGTGGTCGAGCACCCACTGACCAGCTGAGCACCAGATGCGCATTTCTCTGTGCAGGTAGACGCACAGCTGAGCGGCTGAGATGCTTCCTGGTGTGTATGTGTAGCCCGTATGTGTGTGTGTGTAGCCTGTGTGAATTTTAAGATGAATAAACATAAATCTCATTGCTGCAGGGCATGATGGGTCGCACCAGAGTGCGGTTGTTTTAAGACAACCAGAGTTCAGCTGGAGCCAAACCGAGACCACCCCCTCAGGCTACACTTAGTGCGTATTAGAGTCTGATTGTGCTTTCATACTGACCCAAACGGGACCAAATCTAAAGCTGCAGGTGTGAAAACACCCTGACTCCTCTTACCCGTGTGCCTTGGCAGACTTTATTCTGGTTGTAGACCTTCTGCTGTGCCCTTTTGTCCAGTTTAGTCCACAGTGCTTTGACTTTCCAGGAGCTGATTGCAGCCTTCAGTGAGTTGTAAAAGTTGCTGTAGTCCAGAGGATCCAGTTCCAGCTGTCTGCACAGGATGCTGAAGGCCTGCAGAGTCCCTTTACAGGTGGACGTCTGGACGAAGTTCTCGAAGAGCTGGCTGGCCTGAGCCGTGCGCTCATCCTCCGTCTCACCCATCTGTGCTGATGGCGACCGAAGTCCACTCTTCTTAAAAATCAAACCCTCCTCACCAACGTTTACCTCCTTTTTCCTCCTTCCACAGTGGCAAACTTTAAACTTCTAGTTTGTGCGTGCTGCCATGTTTGGATGTTTCTATAAAGAAGAAGAAAAAAATGTCAAGATGAAATAAATGATTTATGCTCTACTTTCTGCATGGAACTAAAAGTAGCTGAAATGGCAGCCAGATTCCCATTTTACACGCTGAAGGTTACTGTTAGGTGCAACAATACATGTACCTGTATCGAACTAGAGATGCACGATATAATGGGCCCCCTATCGGTGTCGGCCTATATCGGCCTCAAAACTGAGTATCCGACATCGGCCACCCCACCAATATCTAACCGATATTTAACCGATCAGCCCGCTGTTTCTAAAGTTTGGGGGGGGGGGGGGGGGGGGGGGGGGGGGGGGGGGGGGGGGGGGGGGGGAGAAAAAAAAAAAAAAGAAAAACTTCCTCTTCTTCTTCAAAAACTTTTTTTTACAGACTTTAAAATTTCTAAAGACTAGGGGGGGGGGGGGGGGGGGAATATCGATACACATAAACATCACAATTTTTTCATGATGATATATTGACGTTTAAAAATGCGGTATTGATCTATTTTAATAACGAAATCTTGCAATATTTCATTGTTCTGTTACAAAATCCCGCAATCATTCACCAAAATTTTGCGATATTTTCATATGCTGATATCAAATTGACATTTAAGAACACCATATCCATCTATTTTACTAACGAAATCTCGTGATATTTCATCGTTCTGTTACAAAATCTTGCGAGAATTCATGAAATTTCATAACAGAGCGATGAAATCTCGTGAGATTTTGTAAGTAAAATAGATTTTTAGATATTGATTTGATATTGGCATATGAAAAAAATTGCGATATTTCAGTGAATCGATATTTTTTCCCACCCCTATTTTTCAAAGTGTCGGAAACAGATAACAAAACTGCCGTTTACAATTATGTTTTTCAGTTTTAATATCGGTATCGATATCTGGTTATCGGCCACATTAGTTTTAAAATATCGGCATATCGGATATCGGCCAAAATTCCAATTTCGTGCATCCCCTCTATCGGACTGTTCAATACAGGCGTGTACTGAATCATGAGCACTGTATCGAACAATACAGAGTTTTTAATTTATTTCATCAACTTTTCTAACTATGAGCTCTATGTTGAAAAAGCTCAGTGGATCTGTGCTTGAGAAGTTCGTTCACTGCAACATGCTGCCTCAACTCCACCCAAAATCCAAGTTCCTCCACCCTTGTTCAGATCTGGTGTTTGTTACTACTTTGAAAAAAGTACAATTAAAAAAGGCAGGAAATTTCCTTTTTTTAATTAAAAATATATTGAACTGTGACATTAAAATATCAAACTGAACCAAACCGTGAATTTTTTTTGCATTGCTGCAACCATGTAATCTGATGTGTTGTACAGAAAAGGTGCACACTCATTTATCTGCCAATCCCAGTTTTCATTATAACCACAAATTATAGCATATTTACAGAGAAAATGGGCATTCTAAATAAACAAAACGCTAAAATTTCTATCTATACGGTTCTCCGTTTGACATCCATGTCTAGAAACAGCCTCACAGGGTTCCAAGTAAAGATTATATGCTTCATTCTGTGAAGCATGGGAACTGAGTAGACTGTGAGGATTAAAACTTCAAATCAAATAAAGGAGAGGCCTCATTTCAAAAGTGAGAAATACCTGCAGCTCTGACAATGACCTGCGCTGGTACATCACAGTAACCATACATCGATGTGGTGGAATAAAGCTCCAACCACATAAAAACAAACCTGCAGAGTTTAAACAGTCAATGAGTAATCTACAGGTTTCTCCCTGGAACAAAGATATTTTCCTCCTCCAGCTCTATCAAATGCCTGAAAGGATTATGAGCGTGTGCACTTGAATGGGCTCAGCTGAGCGATCATGGGAGAAGCTCGAACACTGCTGCAGCAGAAACAGAGAAAACACTTTCATAGTCACACAGCCAGCATTAAATGCAAACAGCATCTTGTGGCAAAAGAAACAACCTGAAACACAGAAGATTCCATCAGCAGACTGTTTTTAGCTCCGCTGAACAAACTGTTCCCGGCTCAGAAACAGAAACTCATGAGGAAGCTGACCTATCAGAGGAACATCACTTCCCCGTTCTGCTATGAGAATTTTCCTCATTTCTGGTTCCTTGGGACACGTTATCTTGCCTGCAGAGTCAAACAATTTGTGAAATGGCATTTCAAAAGTGATTTTTGATATCCTGCAAAAATAACCAAAAACTAAAGTTTTAAGTGCTGATGACACGTTTGACTTTTTTTGCCATGTTTAAATCGACCAAAATGTTCCTCATGATGATCTATGTAACAAAAACAAGTGTGCCTGCAAAAATGATTCATTAGGAAGCCTCGCTGCATTTCAGCACATCTGACCAGACTGTGGCGCTGTTAGCTGAAACCGGACGTGACGTCTGTCAGAGAACGTTCTCAGCTCATTTAACATTGAAGTCAATGGCTTCATAGCGGTTTTTAAGCTCCTTTTCCAGTTTTACAGACAAACAGTAACGACTCAGCCTTCAAATTGTATTGCCAGTTAATGTTTAAGCTCGTAAGTGCAGCGTTAGTTTATTTAGGTTTCCTACAGATTTAGACTTTTATTTTGAAGAGGATAAAGAAGCAGGTTGGAGTCGGACTGACCGGGTACCCGTAGGAGCCTCTGCACGTCTCTCCTGTCTACAGCTTCTGTTTACTGGAGCTGTTGAGACTTCTAACACATGGAACTGCAGTCATCACCACTGGAAAAGTCTATTTTCAACCATTGTTGCTTCATCAGATCGGTAATGCAGCTACTGTATCAGCAGACAGCTGCAGCTCTGTGATATGAGGACGTCTCCTGTCATCAGATCTCCTCCAGCTGCTTCCAAAGATGCATCCTTCCCTCCATCCTCATCCTTATAGACGGGAACTATTTAAAACTCGACTGGAACCATGTAAGTTATCTTCTCATTTTTTTAAAAGCCAATTACGTACCGCGGCTAGCCATTAGCCGCAAGCAAACTCGTTAGCCGGTTAGTACCAAGCTAACACAAAGAACGAGTGCCTCTCCTCTGTCACGCCTGACTCTGTCAAACCAGTGCAGCTCCTTACAGCTCTGAGTCTGCTGGGTGTGTCGGCATCGCAGGCTTTTAGCTGATCAGAGTGGACCTGAGGCTGGAGACAGACTGTAGACAGCTGACTACAGTTCTAGTCTGGTTCTAGCTGTAAAATGTCATTTCCCCACAATCCGCAGCATCATCGCTCTCTTCTTAACTGGCTGATGATCCCACCACACAAACTAGTTCCAATCTAGTTGTTCTGGAGCATCTTTCATGTTTCCCACGGCTTTGATTATACGTGTAAAGGCAGGTACACACTACAGGAAAATCAGCCCAATTTATGTCCCGATCTCCCCCTTACAATCAAAGCCAGCAAAAGGTCCGATTGTCGGATGTTTGAAAAAAACATTGCATCTGATATTCTCATGGTGTGATGTGAGTTACGAGTGATTTTGTTCGATCCGATCGGAAGGAGAGATCGTAGATAATGAACATGTTTAATATTTGCAACTAGAAATCCTGGTGTGTGTGTTGTTCCAAGAGGACTCGAACAGTGTCATTTCCCCAAATTCTTCAGCATCATCACTCTCACTCTTGATTTTGCACAGTGTTCACAGCTGTGCAAAACCAAAAACACTGCTCTCATTGGGAAATCCCCTGGAGGCTCCCAGAACAACAGCCAATCAAGACGCAAGAACTAACAGCTGACTAACAGCTGACCAAAGGCTGACTAACGAAAAAGGAAGCTCTCCAAGCTTTCTAATGTTTGTGGCCATTTTTATTCACCTCCAACTCACGGTCATTCAGCCCACATTCTTATTACTCTGACTTTTTCCACGGTTTTTTCTATTTATGCGTGTTTTTTTTCCCACAATCTAAGAGGCTGAAAAGTCCGCTACGTTTGTTTATGCTAAAGTCTCGTTGCGAAACCTCATTTGATATCGCGAGATTTGGGATGTTGACAGTGAAGGAGCAGATTCTCTGCTGATGAATCAGTTAGTGTGGGGTGTTCTCCGTCATGTACACCCCACACTATATTATCAGAAGAGGCAAATCTTGCGTGATTTGTCTTTTGTAATCATCAAGTGTGTGGTCTCTACATCTATGAAGGTCTCAGGAATCCTGTAGTGTGTACCTAGTTCAAATCATGAGCCGACCGCAACTCCTTCTCCCCCTGATGTCATGTCACAGAGGCTAGGTTTTGCTAACGAAGAGCTAAATGCTTTTAGCGCACCTCTTAAACATAGAATATTTACGCAAATACACGTCTGATTAACTTCTAACTGCACAGAACTACTTATTTTGTCTTGATGTGTTGTTGTATGACAAAGTTACTTGAAGTTAAGGTTGTGTCATCAGCACTTTAAATTACATCCTTGAGGCATTCACATTTAGAAAATGTAGTGGGTCCCAAAAAAGGGCAATTCATTTGCAGCAACAAGGGCCTAACATACACACCCACCCACACACAGTTTTTAAAAACGTTTCATGTCTCTTGGCCTGAAACAAACATGAAAGAGTTTGTAGTTCTTCAAAAAACAGCCCCAGTATGCGCATCTGATTAAAAGTAACCTTGCTATAATTAAAAAAATTAGACTTAACACAAGTCAAGAAGCCAAACAACTGCTGCTCTCTGGATATTTTCTCTTCTTTAGACCATTCTCTGGAAACCGTAGAGATGGTTGTGTGTGGAAATCCCAGTAAATACTCAGAACAACAACCATGCCAGGTTCAAGGTCACTTAAATCCCCTTTCTTCCTCATTCTGATGCTCAGTTTGAACTTCAGCAAATGTCGACAGGATGAACCTAGCTGCTGCCATGCGAGTATGTGTTAAATAAGACAAACCTTATTATTTGATCATTTAAAATTATTCTGACAGTTTATCCTATTAAACTGGCTCTTCACTAGTTTATAAGATTTTCTCTCTAATGATTCATTAGTTAAACTGCAAACACCATTTTCAGAAAGACCAAGACTCCAAAAGGCATCGTTTCAAAAATACAGTAGGTATCAACTATCAACTTTAATGTGCAAAATTTAAAAAGTTGAACGTGTTTAAAGCATTTCATCTTTAAATGTGTCTTTTCCCAGTCTGAATATAATGCTTTGCTTATTGTAGCAGTGGATTCATTTTATAGCCTCACCACCACCCAACAAGAGACAAAAGTTTTAGACCGAAGCCAAGAATTTCCTGGACAACGTCTATCAGAGCCGAGTATCAGATCCCGATCGCTGGAAGCCTCTCAGCCTGATTCTCACCGTTACAGTCGTGGAAACTGCCGTCCTGTAGGAGCTAAGAGAGGATTAGGTTTCCCTCTCCCACACACACACACACACATATATAAGGCCCTGCATGTGCATTTACTTGAACACACACATGTGCACAGTGTCCAACAGGCCTGAAACAAAATCACCTGAAAACTCTCGATCATGCAACGTATGCAAGTGTGCGTCAGAGCGAGGGACAGCGTGTGCTGCCCAAGCACAACACCTGGCTGGTCCTGAGTGTGTGTCTCACACACAGTCCCAGAGAAGTCCACACTTTCCCTTTAAATCCTCGAGTGGCCCTGGGGGGCTTCTCAGGTCTACACTTCCTCAAAGTTTGGCAGCACATGGCAGCTTCTCCGTTACACACGGACGCCCTTCAGACCCTTCATGTTGTTTCAAGCCCTACCCAGATAAAACATTTCCAATGGTTTGTTCCTTTCAGAAGAAACTGCATTATCTCGCAGCAATCTTCCCAAAATGAACTTGTTAACTACTGGACTGCTTTGGGGGGACCAGGGACGCAATATTCCAGGAATATGGGGAAAGGATAAGAAGCAATGACCTGAATACAAGGACACTGATGGCCATGCTCCACATAATCAACTACCAGTGATCACTCAGGGGTCGAGAGAAAAATGCAGAAATGTGTGCATTAAGAGGCGCAGGGTTAAAAGGTTATGGGAACGATTGAGACCCTGAAAGCTGAACTATTTATACAACCACATCTGGCAGGATGAATTCTGGGAGTTTTGATACAGGAAGCGGTTAAACCGATTATCTCTTTTTCCACATTTGTGAGTGGGTCACCACATCCTCACTACAATCTGAAACTCAAGGCAACTAAAGCAGAGACCACCATCTCACTTTCAGATGTTGGTTTACAGTCCAATTCTTCTTCTTTTGTCTTTTTATTAACATTTCATACTTGCAAATGAAAACTAAGTTTTTGAGCAAGAGGAACCGGCCAGTTGAAGTTGGCTACGGGAAGGTAAGGTCACTCCAATGACCCACTGTAATAAACCTGTTTATTTTCTTCTATTTATTAATCGCAATGTTTTCTCACACAAATGAGAGATGAGTTAGAATGACACGACTCAAAAATGGTTTTCTTGTAGGGGTTCAGAGACAGTTTATGTCCTGACAAACGAGCACATCCACCCCCCTCTAAGTTGTCTGTTTGATTCATGAATGTCAGCTCATTCATGAAACTCCAACCGGTTGCTCGAGGAGTCAAAGGCTGACAGAAACGTTGACGATTCAGACCTTAAATCACGACTGCATTGCTGTCAGGAAAGAGCATCTGTATGCACAAGGCTCAATCCAGACGGTTTTCACTTGTGCTTCCATGATGGTGAAATGAGCTCCCAAACACCATCAGAGCAGGGGTGTCTGTAACTTAAGAACTTCTTCCTTCTCCTCAGAAAACACCTCCTAACCAAAGGATAATAAAAACCACTCACAGTTAACATGCATGTCTATACCTGCTCTACTTTTAGTCTAATATTTGAATAGATTTCATTCTCTTTTTAAAAAAAAAAAATGCAGAAAAAGTGTGAATACTAGGATTTCTTACTGTACTGAAGCTTTGCAAGTCACTTTGGATAAAATAATCTAAATGACTAAATACATTTTCAGCTCTTTGTATTGTCTCTTCAACCATCTGGGCTACAAAGACCCACCTACCTACGAGCTATAGATAGCTGCACCTCTCAGTCACTCTTGTAAGGCAATTAACACAAAGTATTTATTCATTGTAATTTGCAATACAAGAACCTCTGAAAAGAAACAAGATGCCAACAGCTTTAAGGACATTTATTTATACTCAGCATGTCATGGATACCAGAGGTTTAAAATCAGGTGTCAGTGCACGTGTGCACCAAACAACAAATGCAAACTTGGGCTGGAGGCTAAATGAATTTAAAAGCACTGTTACTGCATGAAAGTTAAGAGAAGAAAGTTAATGACCGTAACTAACAAAACAGTGTCTACTTATAGCCATGAAGCTCACTAATGCCCATTATCATCCGCCTTTGCAGCCATTATTGGTGTGCGTTGACCCCAGCAGATGTAAACAATAGTGTTGCCAAAAAAATTGATTTTCAGATACTAATCGATTCAAAAAATAAGTATCTAGTTAGATATTAATTAGCACTGGTATCGATACTTAAATGTCATCTTGGCGTCTGCTGAGTCTCAAAGTATCAGCTGCCACTACCCTTTTAAACAGGCACAACTGCGGCCAGCCCTTCCCCTACAGCATCTTCCTGGAGGACCCATTGTTTACAGTGTGGCTAACTTAGCGACTTAGACCGCTCTGTTTCAACAGTGACCAGTGATAAATCAGGTGACTTTTTCAGGCGTTATTGGAGACTCATGCAGACTGACTATCGTTTACTTTTCTTAACTAGCCGTGGTTGCAACCGCAGGCCCACCCCACCCCACGCCCTAACCTTATATTCATTCACATAAATCCCAACTAGTACAACTTGATAAATATGTGTAACAATGTTACAGTTTAATATCAGATCAGAAATTTTATGCTAAAAGAAATGCTTTAAAATGCACTTCTCACCATTTAGAGGATTCAGCAGCTCTCATAATAGCTGCTACTTGGATACGTTCAGCTCGTTTCACCAAGTTAGAAACTTTTCTAAGAAAAAAAAAAAGTTCAACCAGGTACATTGTTTTTCAGATATTTGCTAATTAAAAATTGTATTCCACCACAGCCTTTGGAGGATGTAATGGTCATGTGCTGAGGTTTACAGGACTGACCTTGGAAAAAGAATAAATACTGGACGTAAACAATCGCCTTCGCAGGTGTAACCTTGTTTATAAAGAGCTGAATGTGCAGAGCAGAAAAGAAAGATAGTAATGTCGATTCTAAAATCCACAGACATGCATAATCTCATCATTTCTCAGCCAAACAAGCTCACAGCCCACCACAAACTTTGTGCATAATTTGACATCTGATTAACCAATTATGTCAGCTTTTTACAGAAATGATTCATCCATTAACACCTCCTCATCAAGTCCAGTCATTATCTGAGAGAACGGTTAGTATCCAGTTACAAATATAAACTACATAATTATCTAAACACACCGATGGAGCCTCAAGCTTATGAGATGGCTGCATTTCCTCACTGGGCCATTGCAAGGCTACAGAGCTGTACTTGCAACACATTTAAATATAGCATCCTGTTGCATGTCGCTCAACTTTCAAGAGAAGCTGATCCAGAACCATCAGTCTAAAACAGCAAGCCTGTCAGCCGTTACTGAAGTAAAAATGTTGAGACAACAATCCCAAATCCATGAGTTTTCCGCAGCCTGGAATAACAGAATATCATGCAGGAAGCCAGAAATCAGAAAGTCACATTGTTAAAGCTGAATTTTTCCTTTGTCTAAAATGTAATTATCAGTGTTTGAGGTGCAAGCAAGCGGAGCACAGAGGTGGCAAATGGAGCAGGAGAAATGTGTTCCTGGACCACAAACAAAGACACTTTATTCATAGTGACGCAACAAAATTACTAAAGCCGTTACTGCAGCAGGACAAGGTGTGACTGTAGCACTTCTCACTTTCCATCCAAGACAATGACAGGCCCACACATCAGACCCACGTACTGTAGTTCAGGTAACTAGGTCGTTTCTTGACCTACAAATGAACCATAATCTGGTAAATCCAGGTTATATCAACCACGATTCCAACACTGCAAGAGTCTGGGGAGGTTTCCAGCTTAAAAAGAAACATTTCAAACAAAATCCTCTCATTAATGCAAAATCTCTCTATTACATCCAAACCATGACTACTGCGTTTGTTTCAATACAGGAACTGTAAATTTTCTGATGACCCATCCGTGTACATTTGCAGCTGTCGCATGCACAAGCGGCAGAGTACTCTGTGAGAAGTGTTGACCACAGACTAATTTATTCTAATTTTAAATCCCACCCAGAAAAGTCTTTATAAGCTGCTATCTTCTGTTATTTCCGTATGTGAGCAGTAAAATCTGCTGGTTAAGATGTCATCTGGTGGAAAACAGTGAAATATGCAAATGAAAACAGCTTTATTGGGATTTAACCAGCGCAGAGACTCATATCAAAGGCTTTTATTAGAGGATTTGTTTCATAAGTTAATCATTTACTACACAGAAGAGCTTTAGTTGTGTAAAGTCGACGGCTTGTGGATGAGTTTTTGTGAGTGCATGTCTGAAAGAGGGATCAAGGCTGAGTCAACAAGTTCCTGCCCAGACAGAGAGAGAGAGAGAGAGAGAGAGAGAGAGAGAGAGAGAGAGAGAGAGAAAGCAGAGAGACAAGACGGAAAGAGAGGCTGCAGACAGACGCAGTGAGACGCTGGGAGTGTTGGGTTCAGAGAGCAGCGTTGCAGATTCTTTCATTATGAAATTCATGGAATTTAAATGTGACCACAGAGAAAACAGGACTTGGCCAGAAGGCGTGCTTCTCCTGCAACACTGATTTATTCTCAAAATCAGGAAATGTGAACAGCTGGAATGTCAAAAAGGCCGAACCTGCTGTCTTTGTTCAGAGAGAATAGCAGAGGGAAGTCTGCAGCAGGCTGCTCACACTACAGTGACAGCAGCGGTCATAACAAAATGATACGTCAAATGTAAATTTGGGCAAAGTATAAACTCACTCAAGTCAACTAAGGCACTAGTTTGGTGATTTGAATAGAAATTTGTTCATTTGACGTACAAATTGTGTTTATATTCTCAAATTATCCAAAAAAAAAAAGTTGGATAAACAAGATTTACATTCTTCAGTCCGATGAAGGTTACTACTTCAAATCAACAACTCAATGTCATTGGTCCTGTGGTGAGTTTGACTATTTCCCATCATGCTTTGTGGCTCCTCCTGTTCCATTCTGCACCGTGAGTTAAATGTATGTGTGATCTTTTAAGGTTTTCTTCTGGTACACTATGTGCTATTATTCAAATGTAAACCTGTTAAAAAGGTCAAATTCTTCCTGAAATAATGATGTAGGTGAACAAATGGCAAATATTATTGCCAGAACCAAACCTGATTTGACTGATACGTTATTTGTGTCTCTAAATGCCATTTAGGGGAAAATGGCCAAATGTGTTCATTTGGCACGATCAAGTTACGTAGAAATATACGCCATGATTGAACTGCGTTCAAACTATTTTTTTTAGTGTAGTCAAGACAACATTGCTGAATCTTGTTGAATCTAAATGTTTGATGACTATATACTAAATGCAAATTAGTTTCACATGACTGAGGGAGTGCAAATATTTTAATTCAATAAAAAGCAAATTACAGCAAATGTACATATTCACATGGTGTAGCGCCAATATTATAAATATATATATTTTTATATATACACACATATACATACACACACACACATATATATATATATATATATATATATATATATATATATATATATATATATATATATATATATATATATATATACACACACACACACACACATACATATATATACATTATATATATATATATATATATATATATATATATATATATATATATATATATATATATATATATATATATATTAGACTGAAGCAGTTTTATGGATATAAATATCCACAATGAGCAGAATAATGTGTGATATAGCCATGCAAATATAGAAAATACAACCGTTAGGTAGAACGGAGAACAATTCTCTCCAGAAATGAGTCTTTCTGGGTAATTTCACAATGAAAGCAATTTCCCTCCTCGCCCCCATGAACCCTTCCCCGCCTTCTGCATTTTCTCTCCATCAGTTTGTTTAGATTACTGCTGTAACAACAGAATGGATCCATCATTACAATATAGAGTGCAAGAGTTCAACAAACACAGACCTGTGACTCCGTACAGATTTATGAGCTAAAAACAAAAAGATGATATTTAATCAAAATAGTTCAGCTTTGTCCAAAGTGCTTTGCAGAGCCCGCTGGAGATGTGGCGATATCGGCAGCTACTTGGAAAGCAGTCAGCTTTGGAGACGGTACAGCTTCAAGCATGACCGACTGTTTTATCACACTGACATTTATCACGTACTTCTCGCACGACAGCTTCCAGAAAACTGCCATGAGGAAAAAGAAAGACCTCTTTGTTCAGACGTCACAACTACATCACTCATGTTAGGCTGTCATTTCTGTTCATCCGTAACTCCGCCCTCATTTTCTTTTTCATTTCTTTCATCCTGAATATGATTAAATATTTCAGTCTTTCAACTTTTCAAACATCCTTCTCTCTCAATTCACTAAAATTTAATTTCTAAAGAGGAAATGGAGGACTGGAACCAATGTAAATACAAGCTGCACCACTGAAAGCCTTTCCGGAGGGGGGCACTTTTGAGTATCTTTAGACCACATCAGACTGGCCCCACGGCTGAACGTGACACACCCATACTTAACCAACCGATAAGGGGCTCTAAGAGGGTCCATACTCCCATCATCTACATATTTGTTATTCCCTGGGTAGCAGAGCACCGTGAAGTGGGTCATTGATGGAAAGACTAAAGGCAAATATGTCCATCTTCAAGATAACTACTGATGCAATTCATCTAAAATATGAATAAAAATGTTGAACAACATGCAGGAATGAAACATGTTGGGTGTCCTGGTCCATTAAAAGGTGCAATGCAGAGTTTTTCCTGGCAAGTAGAATAATTAACTTAAATATTTTACACCCAGTGAAGACTTCAGCAACCTCACTCCCAAAAAAGAAAAGAAAAATCAGCTCATCTTCTTTTCCAAATGAACTTTTAATTTGCTAAAAATTCCTTCAAAGTGTTTAAAAGATAACTTTAACAAGAAGGAAAAAACATTTGGCTGTCACAAATACTGATGCTTTCCATAGAATCAAGCTACATTTTGAGGGACATTATTGGTATTATCTTGCAAAAAGCTGCACCGCAATGAGCTTTGATAACAGTTCACGTGCTCATGCAAAACAAACAATATGGGGACTGAACTGTAATAACATGCAGCAGAGTAACAAATAGTAAAGACAACTTACGTGTAAACATACAACCTATATATTACATTCAGCTTTTCATAAAGTACAAGGCTTATATTTTAATGTGTGCATAATGCAAACTGAAATACGTACTGTAGGGAAAATACATTTTGATTATTTAAATGGCATAGAAAGCTATTTTCCAATTCATTTAATTCAAGCATTTCTGAAGGATTTGTTGTTTTTCAGTAAATATCACATGAAACATGGAGTCAAGTCTTAGTGCTGCTGACAATTCAATGCATGTGGTACCCATAACGTTTAGAGCATTCACAGGTAAAACACTGCAGTTGTGTTTGAAAGTTTACATCCCCTCCCATTAAGAAAAGGCTAAATTCACAATGGTAATTACAAGAAACTAAAAAAAGTAATAATAAATAAAAATGTCCTGAATTATAATTTAGTAGAATAAAATAGATTTTGAACTTTAGTTTAAAAAAAATAATTAAAAAGGACTGGACAAATTAAAGCAACTGTGTTGTTTTATTATTAACAGAAAAAAAGAGAAATCTTTTAATTTTAATTTTTTTTTTCCTTGTAATAAGCAAATAAAATTCCTCCAATAGAACAAGCAACATTTTCTTTAAAGATTTTCTGAAATAAAGACAAGTTCTTACATCTTACTGAAATGTTTCTCTTTAGGTAATTTTGTCTTATTTTGAGTGTGATGAGATATTCTGACTAGGAATGAGAAAAATATACTTGGTAAGATTCGCGTTTTTGCAGTGCAGGAGCCCCGTCATGTTTGTATATTCATTTTATTTTATTTTGTTTTTAATATTTCTTTATTCTTAAAATTTTCTATCTATTATTACTCATCAATTTTAGCTTATTTCAGCTAAAATTGATGTTTGTCTTTAATGGAAGTGTATGTAAACTTTCAAGCACAACTGTAATTACTTTATTTCAATTAAAAAACATCAGTTACACGTAAGTTAGTTTTTTATTGCAATGTTCCCATCAAGTGATAAATTTATTTAACAAAACCCTGAATCAGTCTTAACACTCTTCTAAAACACGGCATACACTGCGCGATTTTTGTCCGTTTGAGCCAATTTTCAAGTCGTGCGACAATTTTGGGGATCGGGCCGACTCTTGGCCAAATTGTGTGTCGTGCATCGTGCAGTATATAAGGGGGTCACGAGAGGCGATTCGCACCTCACAACAAGCTCCTGATCAGAAATCGTGGGTCGCAAGAAAATCAAACCCGTTTGATATTTCGGCTTGTGAGAGAACCGCATGTTGAAGCGGTGTCATGTCCAGACTCAGAACTCTTCCCTCTGAGATTCTCACATTTCACGTGAGTGAAACAAAAATGGAAGTAAACTGGAGGCAGCAAGCACCCGGTTTGGACGGAGTTCTTGTTGAACTGACAGAGCAAACATCTGGTCAGCCAATTCCTCGTCCACACACGATGTCATCACCTTTTCTTTTAGGTGATTCTTCACAAAGAAGAGCGCAAAGCACCAAGGCAGTGCGTTTCTTTGGTGATAGCATACTGTTGCCGTTGCCGTCGTCATCATCTTCTTCTCTATCTTCTTCTTCTACTACTACTAGCCTCTCTCTTCATGTCGGGATTGTTCAAGACCCCGACCTGTCTTTCAGATCACATCCAAGCGTCGGTTTGTACAGTGTGAGGACACACATCACAAGCTGTGAATTTTTTTAACTCTGCGACTGATTCGCACAATTTGAGTTGTCTCTGCAAACACCAATTAAAAATATAGCAGTGTATCCCTGGCTAAAAAGAAATTAGCATATTTCTTTTCTTCGAATGTTTTGTTTGTTAGCCTAAAGTGGAGCTTTGGGTCACTTTATTCCCCCAAAAGGTCAATAATCTAATTTCTAAAATGTTTTCTCTAGATTGCATCAAGTAGACACCAAATATATACACAACACTGCAAAACTGCACATTTGCTCTGCATAACTGAAGATCAAAGCACCATGAGCTCATATAATCACAAGGAAAACAACCATCAGCACGGAGGCAGCGTAAATGAGGCCATAAAGGAACAGCTGAGTTTTATGACAAAACTTCCCCGAGGATCAAGCAGTCGTATCACGTTTCCAGTTCTTCATTGATGCGTCTGAACTCAGATGATCTCTCATGAAAAGTGCAATAACAAAAGCTCCATGAAGAATCGAGACGGCTCAAAGTGGGTTTAAAGTTCTTTGTCACATGGCCCAGCTTTAACATACAGATCAGCCCCATAAACCACCTGAAAATGTTCATGTCAATTTCCTGGTTGTGCCAGATTGATCTGTGTAGTTAGAATGGAGATTATGCTAAAAGATATGAGAGATGAGAACAAGACAGACAATACCAACAACAAGTTTAAACATCAGCAGCTACCTGCACATTTTCCATTTCCTGCTTCACAGAAACGTTCACAGTGACTGAAACCGTGAACCGTCTTTAACTGTAAAGCTGAGGGAAACATGAAACAAGAATCTGGCTGTCAGTAGTTTGTGAGGATAAGGAAGTAGGAAAAAGATTCGCATCTAGTCAGAGTCATCAGATCTGAATGGAAGGTAGCCAAAAACTCTAAATAACCAGAATTTAAATACATGGAAATCACTCCAACTTCACACACAGAGGTCATGCTACACCTAAAACCCTGCAACTCAGAACACCTTCACTTAAATTCAGCAAAGCCTAACCATGCCGCTTCAACACTAAACCACCACCAGACAAAAATGTACACAATAACGAAAAGAAGATGAAGACTTCTGCTTGTTTTATACCATCACCTCAACCTAAGTCTCAGGAATATATCTTACCTAAACAATGTAAAACTATTTAAGCATGCATAGTGGTGCAGGTCATGTAAACAACCCTCGTCATGGCTGGTGGCAGCAGCTGAACATCACAAAGACCATCAAGTTCTTGTGTGGACAAGTTCACATCACCGTCAAAACTGAAAACTGTTGCAGAGGAAAACCCCAACAACACTGAACATCATGCTGGTTATTCACATTTTTCAAACACTTCAGAAAACTGACCTTTCTCTTGAAAAACAGCCTAAATGCCTGTTGTCACATCAGCATCATTACATGTATGTACCATGAAGTGAACACCGAGTGAATATCGACGACTCCAAAACCCAACTGAGGTTTAATTCAAATTGTAAATATAAATGGAAAGAGATAATTGTGTTTGCAATCAACAGCCAATCAGCTCAGGTTTTCTGTCTGACTTTGGTCTTTGGTACAAAAGGTTACACTGATGTGAAGGAGTGTCAGACCATAAAAAACTGCACTGTAAAACAAACGTGACCATATAAGGAGAGATTTACAACTGAGGCCTTAAATGGCACAGTCTCAGGAATATATCTTACCTAAGACATATTCCTGAGAAGCATTAATAAGTTCTTAAAGATTTTGTTCCAATTTAATTGTGCAAACTCTAAAAACTGCTTATATCAATCACTAAACTCCGGCCATCCTCTGATCTTTGGAAATTTGTTTTCCTTTAGCCAAGAGGAACTTGATTCAGCTGCATTCTGGTGGAGGACGAGGGGAGAGTTTTGCTTTTTGTGATTTTTATTGCATCAATGAGAAGAAGAAAAAAAAAAAAGCATTAATTTTTCCTTGTTTAAAATTAGCTGAGAACCAAGTAGTTGCATTTCCCTACTGGTAATCTGAGGATTTGATACCTTTCACGCCTCATCTGGTCTGATGTGATCAAGACTCACATCCCAAATCTATCATTTTAACTACCTATACTGTATCTAATTACATACTAACCTTCATTTAGTATGTTGAACAGTATTATTCCTTAGGATGAAGCGCTTGAATTTGTCTTTAAACTTATAACAAAAACTAACCAGGCAAGTTACACCAAGAATAAAATTCAAAAAAGAAAAAAAAAATCTGATATTGCATTTTAAGCAGGGAATTAGTGCTGCGTATTAATCCGAGAAGTGTTATAAGGCTTTTTCCAAACTTTTACAAGTTGAGAAAGATGATTCACAAATGAATGGGGGAGGCAAATTTAAATGCTTTATTTTGGTCTATAGCCCTTTTCAGACTTGCTCTGGGAAGCGGTAATAGTCCGGACTGTGTCTTTTTTACCATTTGCTTTCAGACATACATTCCGATCTTTTACCTCGGAGATTTAGCGGACATGTACCGGCTGCCCCCATGTCATAAGAGGAAATGTTGCAGCACATCATTTTGGCTTGACAAGAAAATGTTCTGGACACGTTTGAAGGGAGAGTGCAGCTTTGTTGACTTATCCAGAACATTTCCTGATGTCTGAACATCGCCGGGACGCAATATGTCCACAAGGAAGCGACATGTTTGAAAAGACGAGTCCGGTTAAAGAGGGGATGGACTTCACTGCAAATATTCCGCAATGCAAGTCTGAAAGCAGCTTATTTTTATAATTTGGGTGTGAAAAAAAATGATCATTTTTTCTACAGCTGAGGGCAAAATGTTTGTCTTTGACTGTCCAACAGTATGATGTGACATCTGTTTCTGGAAAAATATTTAAACAGAACATGGAGAATTGCAATTTAAGGGATAACTGTCGTTTTTTTAAACCTGGACCTTGTTTCTAGGAGTTTATACGTGCATTTACTCACCTGCGAAATTTCCTTATCACTTTGACGAAGAAGATATTACATTGAGTCGCCCTTTGGTGTACATTTGGTGTATCAGTGTTTACACACTTTTCAGGGTACTTGTTTGTTCATTGGTATTGATGCAATGAAGGAGTTTTGTTGCAGATAATGCCTTATAGAGCGGCTGCCCCGTCTCTGCCATTATATGGATGCACACCAAAGGGCGACTCAACATAATATCTTCCAAAGGAGTCAAAGTGATCCAGAAATTTTTACTGGAGAGTAAATGCACGTATAAACTCCTAAAAATAAGGTCCAGGTTGAAAAAAAAAGAAAGTTATCCCTTAAAGATGCCATGACATCAAATTTCACTTTTCTGGGGTTTTGGGTGTATAATATGATCTGTTGTGCACTGATGAGGCCATGTGAATGTCCAGAGTGAGAATCAAAGTTCCTGTTTATGGTCTGTCAGCTTTGTCTCTTTGTTCAGAAACGGATGAATCAGACAGCAGCTTATCATTCTACGTAGTTCTATCATTCTACGTAGTTCTATCATTCTATGTAGTTCAATTGCTCCAATTAGAGAACACAATCAAGCAAACGGCCTCCTCTCTCCTTCCACCCTCCTGCTCTCACCCCCTACCTCACTGATTCAACTGCGTGAGTGGAGCTGAGTAACTGCTAAGCAGTCAGGTCTGAGTTTTTAAACAAATGGATTTAAAGAAAACTTCTGCAGCAACACTGAGGGAGGCGACCACAACCCTGTCATTACCTGTAGGTTTATTTATTTTCTAAATGCTGTCTTGTCTGATAAACATAGTTCACTGTCTGAAGTGCCCATGTTGCTAGCAGATAGCCTTTAGCAAAGTTCCACCTAGGGCAGCTTGACCTACTTTCTCTCAATAAGGTTGTAGCCAAATAAGGTGTAGCCAATCAAATTAAGTCAACTTGGTCTCCGGGTAAAGCTGGATATCATTACCGCACCCAACTCTTTTACTGAGGAAGGGAGGTCTAGCGTGCCAAAACAATCCCCTGCAGTAAAAAGGGCAGTTTTTTTCTTTGGAGAACTAACATATGCAGCGATGTCACCTACACGAACCAGTTTTTACTGCTATGTCATCACTCCTTTAAATCAAATCAACACAAAAAATCATTAATAATGCAATCAGAAGAAAAGCATATCGTCTCTGCCCTAATGTTAAATGTTAAAGTTCAGGACAGTACGATTAGAAAAATGTTCAACAAGTAAGAGTTGTTTGGAAAAGTTGCAGGAGAAAGTTTCCCTCCCTGAAAGGAACAGCAGCACAGCTTTGTTTTGCATTGTTGCATCTAAACAATCTAGACAAAGACCTTTAGGCCAGCAACACCAAAGCAGGGATGTTTGGTCATGATGTGCAGCTCTAAATCAGGGCAACTGCGGTCCTCGAGGTCCGGCATCCTGCAGGTATTAGGTGAGTCCCTGCTGCAACACACCTGACGCAGATCGATGGATAATTAGCAGATTTGACATCAAGCTCTGCACAAGTCACAAGGTATGTTGTCGCAGCAGGGAAACTCCTAACACCCGCAGGATGCCGGCCCTTGGGGGCCGGAGTTGCACCCCCCGATCTAAATCATGTACAGCCCATCACAACAAACATCAAACCAGTTGTCAAGCACAGTGGTGGAGGCCTGATGTTTTGGGATTGTTCTGAAGCCAGAGCACTTAGACACCTTGCAGTCATAGTCGAGTCCATCTGGCTGGCAGCTTAACTCAGCTGAAACTGTCTCATGCAGGACATGTCCCACCAGGACAATGATCCCAAACACAGCAGCAAATCTACAACAGAATGACTGAAAATAAAATCAGTGAATGTCCACACCAGCACACATACAGTAATGGAGGTACAGTATGTGGTGAGACCTTAGGAGAGCTGTGGATAAACTCCGGCTGCAAACCTCAATGAACTGAAGCAAAGTTACAAAGAAAATGTGAGAAACTGGCAATGAATATTTAAAACTCATCCCCCCTTTTGCTCAACTTCATCTCCTCCCACCTTGATCTATGAAGTACTAAATCCAAAGTCCAACCCAGAACTCCTCTGAATAAAAGTTGATGTTATTGTTGAGTCAAGTCTCTTTCTGCCTCCCGTACAACAGATTGCTGCTGCCTGCCTGCCTGGAATGCCATATGTTTGGTTGTGCTGAGAGAGGCTTTAATTGGTTCATGTGAGCCCTGAAATCTAACCCTTAATCCTCACAGCATTAACACTGCACACTGTAAAGGTTTGGCGTTGGATTACGCGCACAACTTGCCAGCAGTTGTGACATTAAATGCCAAAGAGGGTGTGCACGTTGCACGACAACTGGATGACAAATGTACAGTAAGTATGAGGTCTCGAATGTAGCAACAACTTCAACAGATAAAAGTGCTTTGCTGTAAATCCCAGTTTATACAGATGGTGGATATTGTAACATCTTACCTCGTCAGTGGTTGTGCCACAGCTCCACAATGACTGTCTAGACTTTGCTGGTTTAAATTTAAGACCCCAACTTATAGAGCAGGATTTAGACCCATGTGTCTTACAGAGCATAGGATTTTGTGGATTAGACCCCTGTGTTGCTGGTGTGCAGTATGACAACAGAACCCAATTTGCCATAAGGTAATGTTTTCAAACGATGGATAGACCAATACATCAGCCAGCCGATGTTGTAGGCCGATATTTGCATCTTTTTGCAAGTATCCCATCAGCCGATACGTCAAGTCTGTTGGCCAATACCCCCACTCGGCATAACTGACAGACTTTATATACAGTCGTCCTCACAATTATTCATACCCTCCAATGCTAAATTGACAATAGTAGTTCAAATAACAACAAACTAAAGAAACTAATAATAAATAAAAATTTACTAAATTATAATTTAGTGGAAAAATAAAATGTTCCTTTTGAATTGGGGTTGGAAATAATGATTTAAAACGAACAAACTTTTTACTTTTGTGTTTGCTTTTAATATTTTTGTTGAACCACAATTCAAAAATCAATGTCATGATTTTCATAGAATTTTTATTTATTATCACTTTTGTCAATTTAATCTTCTTTCACTGACAGATGATTTTTTTCCATCTTTAATTTGAGGGTATGAATTATTTTTAGGATGACTGGATATATATTTATTACAAGTTTAATGTTTCGTTTCAACATTTGCTTACAAGTGCACTGCTTCTATTTTATATATATCTGAAGTGCTTTGTTCCATTTTTTTATATTATGAGCTGTAAAATTAGTTTTCATTAGGGGTAGGAAAAAATATCGATACAATGAAATATCGCTAAATTTTCATATGCCAATGCATCGATATTCAAAAACATGGTATTGATCCATTTTACTCACGAATCTCACAAGATTTCGTCATTTGTTACTGTTTTTGTAAAATCTAGCAAGATTTCATTGGTAAAATCGATCAATATTGCGTTTTTAAATATCAATATGAAATCACATGAAAATATTACGATATTTCTCGATATTTTTTCTCACCCCTTGTTTTCAATGCATCTTTCATTATATCAATTTGGGAGTCAAATGCAGGATTGACCCCAAATATCGGCAGGTTGTATCGGCCATCGTCTGAGGCTGATAAAAAAAAAACTATTGGTATTGGCATCGGTCCTAAAAAATCTGTATCGGTCAATCCCTATTTCAGATAATAACCCAAACATCTAACACCTTTTGAACAAGAAGCTAAATTATTTTTGAAGCCCATTATTAAATCAGATTTACTTAATTTCAGATTACAGCAACGTGGCTTCAAACCTGAAATTAATACTCAAAAATCTTTTCCAAAACTTAACCAGTTTCTACAGAGACCGTTTCCTACACCTCCCAGCTTTCCAGTGCAATAAATTAGTAAGGTAGAAAGGTTCAAAATTGGGTGAAATGACCTGGAAGTATTGGAGTGCTAGCCACGATAAGAGCTTGTCAAGTCCAAACCCTAAAAGCAGCTTATCGCCTCCTTTTCTATAGAAAATACTGGCCGACACTCTATGAAAGGAAATTAGATAATTCCATCCCACAGTTCCTTGCAACAGCAATTTCTAAAGCAATGTCTGATCATTTTCATAGAGTCACAATAACTGATCGTTGTGCATGAATACAAGGACAGAGCAGCCAGTGACATCATTACTGAGGCTTTTCCTTTACTTTTAAGACCAACCTTGATAATTATGCGCTAAATTTAATGAGATGCCCTCTAAAGCAAAATAGTTCATGTGCTTTATGTACAACTGCTGTAGTTTAGCACTACATCATAGCAGTCAGATTCCCATTGAAGCTTAGAGGGTCTTTTCCTCATTCATATCTCCAACCACTCTTCTTTAACTTCATAATGTTTGCCAATAATAATAAAAAGGAATAGTTTTTTTAGGAGGGGAAAAAAATGACAGGAAGGCCATTTTATTTTACTATTAAATTACTCTTCATCTAAAGTTTTAGTAACTGTAGAACAACCAGAAAAGTTGGTTAGCAACCTTTCATAAATCCTGCGACACACTGAAACTCAACTTGGCCTTTCTCGCCTGACAGCAGCCTATCTGGTCAGCCAGTGACATCGATGCTCAGCTCCCTGGTGTATTTTTGTCTCTCTGCCCCCCCCTTAGCTGATATATGCAGTGACACCCCCTTATAAGTCAAACGCTCATTCCAGGAAGTGACAGCTTGTGCAACGGCCTTTTTTCTTCCCCCCATGGGCATCATGGCACTGATAAGTAGGAAACAGCAACATGAAAATGGTCTGAGATAAAGATCTGGAGCATCGGCTGCAGAGCAGTAGGAAACGAAGATGAAAGCTGGCACCGGCAGCTGAGGGAAGATCTGTCCGAGTTATGACTCTCAAACTAAAATAAGTCTCCAACGAGGCTGCAAACCTGAAAAAAGTGGCGCCAATCAAAAACAAGCGCAAGAGAGACAGAGCTGATGAGCACACAGACAATAATAACCATAAGTATCAGGGATTTATGGTAAATTAAGGCATAGGAAAAGCTCGCGATCTCAGAGGCTTCTTCAGCTCAGCTGATACAAAAAAAGAAACTGGAGGTCGTTCTCGCCCACACAGCAGGAGCCCTGCACAGGGACTGCTTGTGAAGACCAGCTCTAAAGATCCCGTTTTAATACACCAACAATATACATATACCAGCCACTCTGGATCAGCTTTAGTAGGAGGCTTTACACGAACAGGATTTTGGGGGCCAATCACTGATCAGAGAGATTTTAAAAAACGATTATGAGAGGAAGCAAATTGATTGGTTAAACATCAATAACCTCTGATGGGCATTCAGCTTTAATTGGGACAAACCAAAATAATATGAGCCAGTGGCACAAATAATACTGTAGGCACAACTTCAACAGTCATAACTGAAATTATTTACAGTCACAGTGCAAATGAAGGCAGTAATGCTCCTTTAGAAGTTAAGCCTCACATCTGATGACCAAATATCAGTGGTCAAACTAATAGAGTGACTGTTTCCTCATAAGGCCTCGACGTGAGAATTAACAACCCGGTGCAGCTCATTTAGTCCGGTATCGCCACAGTAGGCTTGAACATACTTGATGTGGACGCATGCGTCACCGCCAGGAGCGTTTGTATACATACTTGCTGCAGCACGTGAGGAGCACACGGCGGCTGAAACGCTCGACACTGAAGGTCTCCGCTAGGAGGACGACGCAGCTCTTTGACTGAAAGGCCACATCGCATTTCCTGCATTTCCGCAAACAACAGTTTAACTTTAACTGTTGCAGCACGAGTGTTTGTCATGTGTCTCCATCAAAGACTGTAAATAACAGGTCTCCATACCGCCAACATGTTTGCTAATTTAGTTTGCAGCTGACGTCTCCATCCTTTACATGTGGCGTATTCTGGATTGTAGAAACTTGATTGTCCAGCACATAGTGACAGAGCTCACGACAAAAACGCCACGAAGACATAAAACACGTACTAGTGAGACGTGTCTATTCTACTTTGTTTGTTTTTTAAGATAAATTGGTGTGAATGAGAGTTTTACCAGAGCAGATTCAAAATGACAGTGATGTCATTGATCAGTGAATGAAAAGTTGAAGGCCAATCACAAAATTTGAAAAAAAAATGTGAAAAATCGGCCGATCCGATCAAACCGATCCAAGCGGTGGAAAGTCTATTCAGTAGCTCGTCAACACAAACAACTTATCAGCCAATCACATGGCAGCAACTCAACACTTTAGTTTTCTAAACATGGTGAAGACAACTTGGAGTTCAAACTGAGCATCAGAACGAGAATGATTTGAAGATGCATCGACACTGGCACTGTTTGGTCCCCTAACAAAGCCTGGTCCACTTTCACCCAGTGTACGGTTTGTTTCCAGAGACACCCCCTCTGATCCACCTGAAAACCAGACGTCTTGGTTCATTGTGGTGTGAATCTGCCTCTGAACCTGCGTGGTTGTTGGTGCCAGACAGGTTGTTCTGAGCATTTCAGTAACTGCTGATCTACTGGGATTTTAACAAACAACTATCTCTTGGGGGGGTTGTTTTCAAAACACTCCAAGTGCAACTTCGACACATCATCAGTGTTGTACAGACAACGGTCTGAAAAAGAAAATATCCAGCGAGCAGTAGGGCTGCTATAAACAATTATTTTGATAACCAACTAGTCCCCAATTACTATTATTATTATTAGCAGACTAATCAGATTATACAAACATAGCATATTCATAGCACCAGTTAAAAGTTTGGACACTTTGTCATTGAATCTAAGACCCAAACTTTTGATTGGCAGTGTGTACTTATGTCCATGTACTGTGCAAGTCAAGAAAAGGCAAAGCTTAAAAACAAACGATTAGTCGATTATGACATCAGTTGCAGACTATTTTGATAGTCGACATAATCATGATTACGTGACCAATTGACCTATAGCTAAGCCACGCCCCCTCCTCTCACTCGGACAAACAATCAACATTCGGTGACAGGCGCTGTGTGATGTCTCGGGAGATGACAGCTGGCAACACGGACAACAGACGCGGGATCAAAGAGAGAGACCATGACTAGATACATTTAAAAACATTAAAAAAAAAAAAAAACCTGCTCACAAGTCTGAAACTGTGAGTTGATATTTAAGCCTGTGAAGTCCCTGTTGTGCGACTAGTGTGCGCTCTTTCAGTTTCTTGCACAAACTACTGCACGGCGGCCATGGTGCCAAACTATGATCGTCTGCCAAAAACCGATTAAACAGCGACGGGAGCAGAGTATAGGTGTCATGTTGCTACACGACACCTATACTACACGACGGCTATAGTTAACCTCTTATGGGCCATTGCTGAAGTACAAAAACTAGCACGTTTGGCTAGCGTTAGCTAACGTGAACTAACGTTAGGGATATTAAAGATAACTTTATTTTTCTTTCCAGCAAAGTGACAAAAGTAGTAAATTGCATTTTCTATTTGCGCGTTGAAATAGTAGTGTCGCGAGTTCACGACACTACGGAAGCTGCCAGCGTTCAGAGCCTACTCTGCCGATAATACAAGCGTAGAAGAAGAAATTCGCTGTTTACATTCTGCTAAGAGCGAACGAGCTGTGAACAAACACAAGAGGGGTTGGCTATTGATTAAAAACAAAAAGAAAAAGAACGCACGAGCTCATCTGCTGCGGCTTGCGTAGTGTCGTGAACTCGCAGGGGTGCGCTTTTCGGCAGCTAGATGTAGCACTGTTAGTAGGGCTTGGAAAAAATATCAATACACTGAAATATTGCAGTATTTTCATATGAATTTTTTATATAGATATTTAAAAATGTGATATTCTTGCAAATCTTGTAAGATTTCATCATTATATCATGAAATCTCGCAAGATTTCACAAAAACCCGTGACATTTAATGACTGAACAACAAAATCTTGCGAGATTTCGTTAGTAAAATTGGTCAATACCGCATTTTTAAATAAAAATATATCAGCATATGAAAATATTGCGATATTTCAGTGTTTCAATATTTTTTTCCCAGCCCAACTGTTTGGGCTACCAAATAAACTAAATGATGTTGTTTTGGGTAAACTATGGACACTACCCACTAAGGACACTTTGATTACGTTGGACGAACAGTATGGAGGAATATTGCCAAGTTTTTGTGGACTTTTACAGACTTTTTTGGTTCAGTCGCTGGTCACCCCCATTATATGAAAGTAAGCAGATAGCGTAAACCCTCCCGGATCTCCTGCTGCTTTTGATATTAAAAAAGTGCTCCACAGACTTGCTCAGCATGAGGGTGAGTAGAAAATGAACAACACATCATTTTGCGGGTGTTGTATTCCTTTAACCACCACAGCCTATCTGATAGGGCTGAGAAAAAATATCGATACACTGAATAATATTTTCATATGCAGATTTCATATAGATATTAAAAAATCCGATATTGATCTATTTTACAAACGAAATCTTGCGAGATTTTGTAATTAACGGTGAAATCTTGTGAGATTTCACGAAAACCCACAAGATTTCTTGACCAAACAATTAAATCTTGCGAGATTTCATTGGTAAAATAGATTGATACCACATTTTTAAATATCAATATGACATCAGCATATGAAAATATTGCGATATTTCAGTGTATCGATATTTTTTCCCAGCCCGACTATCTGAGTTTTGCTGCTGACCATGTCCATCCCTTTATGACCACAGTGGAGCATCTTCTGATGCTGCTTCCAACAGGATAACGTCACAAAGCTCACATCATCTCCAACATGAGGAGTTCACTGGACTCCAATGGCCTGACCTGCAATTCAACCAGTTCCCGGACTTATGATTATTTAGCCCTTCATGCTGACAAAGCTACTTCTGACCGACATTCAGCAGCCTTTAAGCTACTTTCAGTATTTTCTCGTCTTAATAATCATTTACCTCACATTCACAATCCAAGTAAATGAACAGAGAGATTAAAAGAAAGTTTACCAACAGCAAACACCCTCTACACAGCTTAGCGTGGTTATGTGAAAACAGCATGAACTCATTAGGTTTGGATGCAGATCCATTTCTAATGAACACTGATCCATTATTTTACTGAAGTGCAAATTGAGGAGGACGTTATCTTACAAGGGAAACATTAGTCCATAACAACCGGGAGTTATAAGATGAGCTTTCTGCCTTCCCTGCCTGACTGGATTTCAGGTCTCAGAGGACATGAGCCACCTGCTGCACACAAGCTGCAGAGTGGAGGGTCAAATAAACTCTGCATCACTGCATGGAAGCTCAGATAACCTGCAGGAAAATGCAGTGGTGCACTAACTTGTACTGCAGCAGCTCTACTTTTAGATGTACTTGCTGACTCAGACGCTATTTTTCAAGGGGAAAAAGTAAATAAGTTTGCGAGTGAGGTGAGATAATCAATAACCCTCCCTGCTATCAACTATATAACCCTACTAACTTACTAAACGCAGATCAGTTTAAAGAAAACGTCTTCGAGTTGAAAGTGTCTTAGAAGACATTTATCAGGCACATATGCAGATATATGTATTTATATTTGTTTTTAAGAGACCGGGTTCATACTGTATATAGTATTTACTGCATTTAAGTAGACATACATTTGTTTGCCTAATTACTCCACCTGACGCACCTGAACTTTGTCAATTAAATTATTAATAATTCAGCCTACGCCCACCGTCCAAAAATAAATATAACTTACTGCGAGGTAAGAAAAGGGGCAGGTTGTGCTGAATATAACTTAAATTTCCAATCAGCGCTCAGTCGTATAAAAGGTACTCACACTCAAAGTCCGCGTGTCACATCGGGGAGTCCACGAGCCGCAGTCCCGCGAGCCTCCCGGCGTCTTTATTCCCGGTGTGTCGTCAGAAGAAACCGCAAACTACCGTAAAGAACCGGGTCAGCGCTGCCTCTCAGCGACCTGTTGCTCTCCAGACGACCGCTGAGTGTCTGACAAGTGCGCCGAGCTCCGGGTTGAAGTGTTGCGTCAAGCTACGCCGCAGCGCGAGGACCCCACTTCCGGTTAGGTGTTTCCAAAGATGGCTTGGAAGAAAAAATAAGATAAAATAAAATAAAATTTTAATAAACTCCGAAGTGGATGCAAGTCTGTGCACGCGACCTTTCCAATACTCCACAACCACAAAACAACCCTGTGAAAGTAGAGAGTAGCCTGTTGGAGGACAATTTAGGCTTTAAGAAAATTGTGACATTAATTAATTCAAATAAATACATGTATCCTTGTTTTTAAAGGAAATACATTTCAGTCGCTTAATTAACAAAAAGTAAAATTATTAAATGAATAAAATAATAAATAGATAATATACTTGTTAACCCTTTTTATGCATTGTGTCCAATGTAAAAGACACCTTGACGCTTGCACATTTGCGACAAACCACTTCTGGCCTTTATTTCTTTGTCTCAAATTCATTTATTCATTTATTAGCTTTAATTAATTCTCATATATACACTACTCACAAAAAGTTAGGGATATTCAACTTTCGGTTTTTTGAGAACAGAGTGATGCAGAATAAATATTTAACCATTGAAAAATGTACATGTGCATTGAAAAGTATAGAGAAAGTTTAATTAAGTTCACCTGGAAAGATTGAAGTGGATTTTAGATTCATTCTGACATCATACAAAAAGCCAAATATCCTTAATTTTTTGTGAGTAGTGTATGTATGTATATATATATATATATATATATATATATATATATATATATATATATATATATATATATATATTATCTTACAAAACAGGTTGCTAAGGGCTTATTTGGAGTACCTTTTGCAAAATCATGCTCATTGCAAAATACTGTTATATAGAGCCAGTTCCTCTTGGAATACCTGACCTGATATTACCAGAAGTATGGTCTCCACAACTGGTTTTAAAAAATATATTAAAAGGCAATGCCTTGGTTTGTGGAAAATTTAGATAATGTTAAGTATGTTTTGACTCTGTCTTCATTTATGAATAACTTTTTATTATATTTGACTTTTTATTTTGTTTGTGTTCAGTTGTTGTTATTATGACTTTCCTCCTTTTTTCTTTTGTTATTATTATTATTATTATTATTATTATTATTTGTTTTTCATTGATGCTGTTAATTTTATGATGTTTTTAATGGACCGCAGGAAGAATAGCTGTTACCAGGTGTAGCAGCGAATGGGAATCTTCATAAAATCAAATCAAATCTTCAATGTATTTATTTCTAATCTTTTAAATCTATTTTATATTTGTGTGTTTATTTTATTTCACTTATCTGTTTGTTTGTTTTTTTCCCCCCTAGTATTTATTTTGGTTTTATAATTGTAAATTTAATCAGGTCTTAAAGGGTTAGAAGTTGTTTTCTAGTATATGCATACATCGGTGGAGATTAGAGAAGAATGAATGAATGTATAAGTTAACATTCACATATTCGAGTTTGCACCGTTGAAAAACAGGAAAAGAAAATGCTAGTTATATAGAATGATATAGTATGATAAACAAAGTAGATATGAAATAGATAAGATAAATTTAAAGAAATACCATTTAAATAAAAAGTATCTCTGTTCAAGTTTACAGAAGTAAAATACTGTATGTGGACAAAGTTTGACATAGTTTTTTTTTAAATCATGCATCAGAAGGTTCTGTCATAGTTGCATAAATCTTTGCCCATTAATTTAAAAATAGCCTCATGCTGATAGTAACAAACCTATCCTTCTTTAGATAACTCCTGACTTATTCATTAATTCAGTATGTACTTGACTTATGACTTACTGAAAGGTTGTGTGTGTGAGATAGTGGTCTGCAGAACAGAAGCACCACAAGGCTCTGTACTCTCCCCACTTCCCTTCACACTGTACACCTCAGACTTCCAGTACAACCCTGAGTCTTGTCGTCTGCAGGAATACTCTGATTACTGCACATCTGTGGGATCAATAAATGATGGACAAGAAGCTGAGTATAAGTACCCAGGAGTTCAGCTGAACAACAGTCTGGACTGGAAATGCAACACAGAATAGGGCAAACTCTATTCTTGCACATCGTTTTTAAGCCTATTGTGGTAAATCCTTTCTGTTTTACAATCTTAACATAATTCTTAAGCTCCTCTTTACAGTGCAGTGAGGAAACAGTGTGGTCAGTGAGAAGCTTCTTCAATACAACTGCAAGACAAGGTCATTCCTGTCAGCAGCCACCCAGCCTCTCAGGTTTAATGCTTCAGGGTTTTATTTTTAAACTAAACTAGCTTCCTATTTGGTGTGCTTTTGGTTAGCTTTACGCATCAAATGGAGAATTAAAAAACTGCTGCACCTTCCCAGGAATAAAATGAGAAGCTTCCATTTTCTCTGCCAGTTTTTATTTACAGATTAAAAACCAACAGCAGCATAAAATTCAGCAGTCTATAAAATAATTTAATTTCTATTTGTTTAAATGATCAAAATGGGGTCCACTCATATACTGAGAAAGACTAGTCTGCACTCACACACGTACACACACACACACACACACACGCATGTTTGTTTACACACACACACACACACACACACACACACACACACACAAAGCATTTTAAAAAACACTTTTCTTGACGATTTCCCCTTTTCAGATTCATCTTTCCCCAAGTGGCTTCCATGATGTTTGGTCGTGTGCTGCCCTCTGGTGGTGGAAGATTGGGACTACATCCTGAAGCTTTACTGCAATGTAGTAGTATGGGATGCAAGTATTTACAGGACAGTCGTCCTCTAAATTATTCATACCCTCAATTAAAGAAGGAAAAAAAAAACAGCTGTCGGTGTAATAAGTTGAAACTGAGAAAAGTAATAATAAATAAGAACTCTATTAAATTATGACACTGATTTTGAATTGTGGTTTGTAATAAATATTAAAAACAAACACACAAAAAATAAAACAAGCACGAAGGGGCTACGAAGCTAAAATTTTGTTGAGAAACACGTTGAGACAAACACTGCAATCATGTGTTGTCTGTAATGTTCAAAAAGACTTCTGCACCTGTTGACAGGTATTTTGGTCCGTACACAGAAAAAGGTGTTCTTGTGTGTCTGGGACTGTTTTGTTTGTTTGTTTGTTTTATTATTATTACAACCGCAATTCAAAAGCGACATTTTTTTTCATTAAATTGTAATTTTGTCATTTTTTTTATTTATCATTAGTTTCTTGTTATTTGAATTACTATTGTGAAATTAGCTTTTTCTTAATTGGAGGGTATAAATAATTTTGCCACAGTACAGTATGGTAATTTAGACCCCTGAAGCATCACAACCCCCAGATTCACTGTATGCTTGGTTTAAACAGCAGGTGAGTTTATGGGTCAATTCAACTCATAAAATCATGATTTAAAAGAAAACGTAAATATTGTTGTTAGACGTTTTTAATTTTTCTTTTTTCATTAGGCTGGTACAGACAAAGGGTTTTTAAGTATTGGGTTTTTTAAGTATTGAATGCGTGCCATCTACTGGTGAGTGGCAGTCGCTGAGCTTCTTGGGAGGGGGTGCTTCTCACAGCAGGGGAGCATCATCCTGCTGGAAGTAGTTAAAAGAAGATGTTACAGTGGTCATAAAGGGATGGACAAGGTCAGCAACAATTAGGGATGAGCGATACCAACATTTTTAATGCCGATATGATATCAGTAGTTTATGACACATTTTTTATAGAAATCGATACAAATACCAAAAGCAATATCGATCTTGATATATTTGGTCTCTTTAAAGAAAACCACATGGCTTTACAGTTTGCATTAATGTCTTGAATGATCAAAATGGGGTCCACTCATATACTGAAAAAGACTAGCCTGCACACACACACACACACACACACACACACACATACAAAGCATTTTGAACGCACATATTTCTTGATGATTTCACCATGATTTTCACCGTTTCATCTGGCTTCCATGATGTTTGGTCATGTGCTGCCCTCTGGTGGTGGAAGGTTGGGACTACATCCTGAAGGATGAACATGTTCAGCAACAATTGGGGATGAGCGATACCAAAATTTTTCATGTCAATATGATACCAGTAGTTTACGGTACTTTTTTAACGACATTGATATTGATATTGATATCAATACTTTTGGTCCTTTTGAAGAAAACCACGTGGCTTTACAATTTGCATTAAAGGGATAGTACACCCACAGAATAATGTGCCTTCATTTTTACTCACCCTCATGCTGAGCAAGACTCTGCAGCACTTTTTTAATATCAAATGCAGCCGGAGATCCGGAGATGGGTTCGTTATCCACCGACTTTCATATAATGGAGTTCACCAGCGACCGAACAAAAAGGTCCATAAAAGTCCACAAAACTTGGCAATATTCCTCCATACTGCTCATCCACTGTAATCCAAGTGTCCTGAGTGGGTAGTGTCCATAATTTACACAAAACGACATCATTTAGTATATTTCATAGCTTAAATAGTAGGCTACTACATCTACCTGCCACGAAGTGCACCCCTGCGAGTTCACGACACTACGGAAGCCGCGGCAGACGAGATCGCGCATTCTCTGTCTTTCTTTCTTTCATTTAAAATCATTGGCCAACCCCTCTTGTGTTTGTCCCGGTTTGTCCGTTCGCTCTTAGCACAATGTAAACAGCTAATTTCTTCTTCTACACTTGCATTATCAGCAGTGTAGGCGCTGAACGCCGCGGCTTCTGTAGTGTTGTGAACACGCATGAACGCGCAAAAAGAAACTGCAATGTGGTACTGTTTAGGCTATAAAAATATACTAAATACTGTTGTTTCCAGTAAATTATGGACGCTACCCACTCAGGACACTTGGATTACATTGGACGAGCAGTAAGGAGGAATATTGACGAGTTTTTGTGGAATTTTATGGACCTTTTTGTTTCAGTTGCCTGTGAACTCCATTATTTGAAAGTTGGGGGAAAACGAAAACCTGTCTGACCTCCAGCTGCATTTGAGATATTAAAAAGTGCTCCAGAGTCTTGCTCGGCTTGGTGAGTAGAAAATGAACACACGAATCACTCTATGGTGTACTATTCCGTTACGGCAGATATCACTCCCCTGCCAAATACCGGAAGTAAAAATGTGTTGCCGCTGAGACATGTTCAAAAATAAAATGTAATGGTAATATTATAAATTTACAAAACATAATGTTCAATAACCTCCATTAAAACACTTAAAGATACCAAAACATCATCATCATCACTAACAGTAGCATTATCAACATGACATCTGATTGGCTACCACCATCATGTGACAAAGAAGCTACAATCTGCTGCTTTCACATCATTTCATCACCTAAAACTCTCAGAAGTGGAAACAAATTGCATGTTTTGTATCTGTACAGTGGCATCACGATACTCAGATAAGTATCAATTGCGGTATTTTGTCTGGCTGGTATCGAAGTATGGACTCTCCAGGGTATTGATATGCTCATCCCTATAGCAACAATACTCAGGTAGGCTGTGATGTTTAAACCATGCCATGTTGGTTCTTTGGGGTCCAAAGTGGGCCAAGAAACAGCAACCTCGTCTTTATCAGCTCTGTTTGTTCACAATCACAACCGGAAGCAGACATTTATCTTTTTGGTTGCATCTTATTTTATTTTCCCCATTTTCCTCACTGAGCGCAATTTGAAGTTTTTCCACGCCGTTAAATTTGATCCGTTTTGTTAACAAGTCTCCACACCCCACCCACCACCACCACTCCGCCTCAAACTTTCCAAATAAACCGTTCCAGCTGCGCGCCGCTGTGCGCGCTCCGTGCGTCACTCGGCTCAGACGCTCGGGAGATCCTGGTAGGAGGAAGAGGAGGAAAGATGTCCGGTATCATGCTGCTGTCGGGGTTCTGGAGCTTGTGTTTGCTGTGGGCCACCGGCGGCTCGGCGCGGAGCGCGGCGATGATCCTCAGGGACGCCCTGGAGCGGGGTCCGGTCAGTCTGAACGACATGTTCCGGGAGGTGGAGGAGCTGATGGAGGACACTCAGCACATACTGGACGAGGCAGTGGACCAGGTCTGCGTCACATTTTATTCATTAATGCAAGGCCAGATGTTCATACACGCAATGGAAAGCGCGCTGAAAGAGTAGCTAGTGGATTTATTTTCTTCTTTAAAAGTTAATGTGCGCAAGTTTCAAACCACCTCTTGTTTACGCATTTATTTTGCTCCCATACCCCCAAGTTTTTAAAGTGTTTTTTATGAATAGTTCTGAGGGTCTTTCAGAGCTTTTGTTTGGACTTTTTCCTGCTTTCCCTTCATTTTTAGTCTATTCCTCACACTTGCCCATTTTCAGAAATGAGTCATTGTTTAATCCATTTAAAATACGTTTGTTAAAAATGTCAAATGTAAAGTTTTACAAGCATCAAATAAATAATATTTACGCAACAAGGTCGTTCACGAGTTTTTAGCCCATTAAAATACTGCATTTCTATTTATTACCTAAACCAGATTTTTACTGGAAAAGACCAAGTATTTTACTGGAATACCTTCTACTGGACCCTTGCTGATGTACATGATGGTTTTGGTTTTGTCATCTCCTAGTGCACTGTGGCTAGAGAGATTAACTGCATTTTCAACTAGTCTAAAATGAGTGTTTATTGAATCTTGTGATTGTAGTGTAATGGAAATTTTATTATCACACCGAGTTAAATATGAGCACACTGAGTTTATGCACCTGAGCACGTACATTTGTGTATTTTTGACTTTTAACACTACAATGCATGCCTTCAACAAATGAGTTACCATTTCTGCACCAATATAAAATATGAGTATGTTGTTGAAGTAACAGGATGTCTGATTCTCTTTTCAGATGTTGAGCTAATGATAAAATTGCCAGGTGTTCTCTTTTTCAACTGGCCTTGACTGTCTGAAATTATGATGTGTTTGCTAGCTGGATGTGTGGGGGTATGAGACACGTAGCACTTATAGCTTCTCAGAGGATGTGTGATTCTTGTCAATCGAGACAACAACAACTCCCCGTTTCCAGATTTTCTTCTCTGTTACTGGTTTAAAAGACATGCTTCATCAGTACTCACTTCAGAGGGTGCTCACAATCTGATTGCGTGTACATCTACAGATGCTGTGCGGTCTTTAAACACAACTTAGGAAACTGAACAAGTGGAGGGCAAATGAAAAGTCAATCCTGTCGAACAAACAGCATCTGAAAGTGATATTCAGAAATAGGGGGAAAAATCTAATCAAGATCTGAGACAGGAACTGAGAGATAACTCCTATGCCGACCCATCAGCTGTTGGTAGAAGCCTCATCAGAAACGATGGAACTGGGCTGAAAATGATCCGCTGGAATGATCCTCTCCGGAGCTCAGACCTGAACAGCAGCAGGGTGAGATCATCTGAACAAAAGGCAGCCAACATCTGAGGAAGAGCTTTGTGAGGACTAAAAAAGGTTGAGTAAGAGTTCAGGCCGTGATGGAGATGATCATATTATCTTCAACGAGTTTCTTCTCCTATTTCCCTTTTTTTCTGGCTGCACTTAAAAATGATGGATGCTTCAAAACTCGCATTGTATCACATGACATCACCTGTTGGTGAGCAAGTCTTGATAAATGTGATGTTTGATTGCGTTGCTCCTCAGCTCGCTGCACATTTGTGCTGCAAAGCAACCCAGTCTGACCCACATCATGATGCGTACCATGAACAGACCACAAAGGATTTTATCCTGTGTTGTAAAAGAGAGGGTTGTCCAGGCTTTTAGCAACTGAAAGTTTTCTTTTTATGCATATCTATTAAGAAAAAGTAAAGTATCTTCTCTTTCCTGCAATTGAATCCACCAGATAACAACGGAAAGTGCAAAATTTTCTTCAGCCTCCCTTGGATCTGTATCCCAGCTACTACAACGAGACCATGGAGACGATAAAGAGCAGAGACAGAGTCCTTCAGGTCCTGGACAGAGCTGATAAGGTGGGATCTCACACACAAGCCCTTTTATATGCCTGAGTAGGCTGAATGGTTGTGATTAACACATAAAGAATGCAGACTGGTTTTTGTCATCTGTAGGAAACTAACAGAACAGGAGAGACTCATCTTTCTCATGTCCATATGGAGGTGTCGGGCCAGTGGAACAGCGTGAATCATGTGAGTCATTAGCCCTTTTTTTTTCCCTGGGAATATTTAGAGCACAAAGGCACCAAATGTCTCAGTGAGTTTAATGTGGCAGGTTGGCTTAAGAGCCGAAAACTTTACTTCAGAGGGCTCAAAAACACAGATGACCAAGTGAATTAACAAGAAAAAGCTTGTGAAATATGCTAGTTTAATTAAACTGTATCAGAGGGGAACACAGATGAGAAAGGTAGGCCATGTTCTCTGACTTTATATGTTGGCTGAAACAATAAGTGTGTGGCTGAAATTTAAATAGTAAATAAACACTATTTGTCTGATTCTCTTATTCATGAAAAGTTTCCATGTAACATAGATGTTAACAAAAGTATGCATTTTCCCAGGTGGACTGAAATTTATGTTATAATTCATTTAAATTGAATACACCTGAAATTTAGTGTGATGTACTTAAAATTTTAAGTGTTTTAAATAGGGAAGTCCGATATTATTGGCCTACCGATATTATCAACTGATATTGGCATTAAAATGTGATATATGATATTTTTTCCAACAGTAGAATCTGAGTCGAATTTGGGGTGCGTCCAAATACACCCACTAGCCCTGCTTTTTAGCCCTACCCCTAAATTTTGTGCGTTTCCATGAAGGTAGTGCTGTCCCAATTCCTCTTTGCTTGTAGAGGAAGGGGAAATAACGAGGGGTAGGGGCCCTTCAGAGCGAGGGACGTCAGATGCTGACTTGCTGAGGAAGGACCAGAGAAACGGGTTAGAGAGCGGTACGTTATTATGAATCAAACAATAACAGCAACCTCTGGAGAGCGACAGGACTCGGAGAAGAAAACTTACAAATGTACATATTATACATTTGTTCGTAACGTTGGCCAGGCTAGCTACGCTAGCTAGGCTAAAATATTGATGAAAAGCTTGCGAAGGCTTTTCGGCAGTTCACAAGAGACAACAGTTGTCATGGTGACTTCTTCCCCGTGTGGTTGTTTTGTTTATTAATCAACCGAAGCATGATGAATGATGAAAAAAGAAAAACAACCGCAACTGTTCAAGGTTGAATATGGAATGCGGACAGAACAGCGACATCACGTGTGTCTAGGTTGAAGTTGCAACGGCAGAAAAACAACTCCAGCCGCTGGGATGCCAGGCTCGCTGTCGATACGCAAGTGACCAACAGTCTGCAGCATGTCCAACAAGTAACACAGAGGAGTTTATAACTGACAGCTAATGTTAGCCACGTTAGCCAACAAGCTAGCTTACCGATCCAGGAGGAAAGTCGCCATTTCAGTGTTTTGACTCTGTGGAAAACGTTTATGTGGGTCCATTTAGTGAAGTCTTCACCTAAATTTACTGCAGGTTTTGCTCTTCTCAGGTTACTCCTCCTCAGAAACAGATAACAACATCTCCAGGGTTCTGAAGCAGCTGCTTTACTGGTCGTCTCCACGGTTTTTCCCTGTACCAGCCTGACTATGACCGAAATATTGTTTCCACACAGAGATCGTATTTGGCAACCAGCAATGGCGGCGTGTATTGGCTTATAGACGTAAATAAAATGCCATTATCGAACCCGTTAAAATTTATTTTATAATTCATTTTAGGCTAAATATAATTTTTCTAGGAAATGTTGTACTTTCATTCTGTACACCCCCAAACGACCTGTGGAGGTATTATTTTTTTTTAAATATAGCTTTTAATAAAAATGTTACATATTTAACCTTTAACTCTGTGTTGTTGCCGGGTGTGTTGTTATGGTGAGACATATGTGCAAATGTCACCACGCAATCACTTACGTGCCTGAACGTAAATGCAGAAAGTGGTGTCCCAATTCCTAAGATTACAAAGCCTAACCCCTTGTGGTTTCAATTCGAGGGTGTAGTGGTAGTGGGTGAGGGCTAGTGGTTGAAAGAAGGGGGGCATTGGGATTGGGCCTTTGTCGTTCTGTAATGAAATCTTGTTCCATTAGCAGCGGTCCAGCTTTTATAAAAGTCCCCGTTATTGTGGAAGAACTTCATATCCCAGCATTCCTTTCAGAGTCATGTGACTACGGTGCAGCTGCTGCTGCTACAGACTGACTTGCTTTGAAGCTGTTTATAATATGTCTGGTTTTAAGTTGTTGGTGAAGTTACCAAATTGTTAGAAACATTATAATTAGCCACATGTTGGCTAATACCTGCTAGTATCTGATATATGGCAGTCAGATACAAGTACCCCCGCCTGCAGCTTGCAGGAGACGGATATTAGGCGGTGCTGGACATCCGATGGGCGTGACCAGATAGTGAGGTTAGGGTTAGGGATAGGGGGAAGGGTTAAAATAAACAACTGTAAACGGTAATATGGGCGGAGTCGGACATCCGACTCTGCCCAATATCCATCTCCGCCTCGTTCCGCAAGCCGCAGGTGGGACCTTCTCGCCAGATGTCCAAAATGAGCTCCTCTGGCTGAGTTAAGTCTATTTTAGGATCTTTGCTCTTGGAGCAGAATATGGTTAATATTTCTCAAAATATGAGAGATACAACCTCACAGTTGTATCCGAAATTGGTCAACTGATATCAGTATCGGTTGATTTCTGATATTGGAATTTAACCTTGTGTTCACACCGGGCGCGAATAAAATTATTTGCACGTATGAATTACATGTTAAGTCAATGTAAAGATGCCAATAGATGCGCGTTTGCTTGGGGCGGCAAGTTTGATGCGAATTTGCACCGCTACAAGCCCCAGACGCACATCTCATTCGCGCTTATGAAGCATTTTACTCACACAAATGGAGCGAATTTCGCCAATTCGCTTGAGTTGAAAAAAAATTGAACTTGAAAGTTTTATACGCGCGAACAATTCGAGCCCTGTCATTGAAAATAAATGTGACGTGATGTAATGAGACTTGTAGAAAAGTGCTTTTAACAGATAAAATCACAAAGTGCTGCACACAAAATCGGTGTAATAATACCATAAATTTAGGACTGAAAACTCGGTCAGACAAAACCTCATTAACCGAAAGCTGCTTGTCTCTGCAGCTGGTGTTTGAAGGGATGAAATGTCACAACGCCGACACTCTGCAGCAGGAACAGAGAACCTGTAGTTCCCTGAGGAAGATGCAGCTCTGTCCTCGCTACATAAAGAAATTGAGGTTGTTTGTTATAAAATGTCAATATAATTCAATAGACTGATCCAGCCAAACGCCGCAACTAGACCGTCCGCCATTGCAACAGTGGCGTTTCTGTACATGTATAATTAGAACAGATGAGAATCTGACTTTTTCTTCACAACATGGAGGAAATCTGGAAGGACGTCACATTCCTGGTTGTTGGAACATAAGAGGAAAACTTTAATGTGGTAATAAGTGAATAAGAAGATCACGGACATTTATTTCATGAAGATTTCTGCCATCTGTGACAAAACTGGACGCTGCTCCGTCCACTTTGTATCAGTGTGTTCGCATCAGTAGGAATAGCTTGCAGCCACAGCGGAGAAAACATTGGATTTAATACCCAACAACAAAAACATGGTAAATTATGGTGAACACTCATTAATCTGATACAGTACTCTCAAGTTTTTATCACGTATTACTTAAAATTTTAAGGCACCTGGTTTCCTCAAATCTTTTAAGTAATCTCAACTTGTCCAGGCTGAGAGTGAAGCTGAGAGTGAAGCTTGTGGCGTTGGGGGCAACGAGGAGTTAAGGCAACAAACCTCTGGAATAAAAACCAGAGCTCATCTTAGGAAAAGTCCAGGACTGAATGAGGAAGAGGACAGGAAGTATCATGATCCCAGTGCTCTCTGCTGTGTACGTCTCCAGGTGATATTTTCCTCTGTTCTTCTGGCATGAAGCCGTGTAACATGTCCAACTCTCACTGTGCTGACTCTGGATTCAGGAAATGGATTTTTTTCGTTTTTTTTGGACAGAAACACAAAATGCAGCTTCTCTGGTTTCCAGACCTAATGTGTCTTATTTTCCTTTCCTTGCTTCAAAGTGTAAACAGCCCATCTAAAAACATAACTGCTCACGAACTTGCTTTTGATCCCATGTTCTCTTATTCCAAATTCAGAATATTTGTCAAATGTTCAGAGCCTTAACTGCAACTTGCCCACAGTTTAGGAAGCAGCCAGAGCTGAAGTGCTTTCTGAAACTGTGGCTGCATTGTTTCAACTCTCTCCTTCCTTTTTTTCTTTCTCTTTTTTAATAAATGGTGAGCTCATCCGGGAAAAAGTCTTGCTATATACTTTTTATAGTTTTTATCAACAGGAGGCCAGCCTGGGCTGAGGTCATTATTGCTGTTTGCTGCCTGTTTTGGCATTTTCCTTTGCAGCGGGGCTTTTGATCTCTTGCTTTCCTGGCAGCTGTACATATGGTGGTTATGTTAATAGAGCTTGCTGCTAGAAAAAATGCCGGGGAGGCAGACAGGCCTGCAAGCTAGAGCGAGTAGGCTTCCTTCTAAAAATGAAAAATCGTGCAGTCATGGTGGAGCTTCTTTAGTCTGCGAGGTTCTCTGATGTCTGGTAAACGGAGGGTAAATTACTGGACCATAAACATACTGACAGATGTTAAGATTGACATCAATTTATCCAGATTTGGTGTAGTTTAGCTTCCTAAGACCAACTTTATTTTTTTGTGTGCATTTCTAGATTTGCTGGTTCTTTCAGGTGAATAGAGCCTGATAAGTATTGCTGCTGCATTTCCTCTAAAAGGGAAGCAGTTTTGCAGAAAGGGTGTCCCAGTGAGGGGATCACAGGACTGTTGTGGGTCCAGAAGCGTACCAAGAAAGAATAAAGCCATGTCTCAAACCGCACACTTGCCCGAGTGCACTGGAATTCAGTGCATAGTGCGCACTGTGTACTTCATCTGTAGTGTACACTATTGTCGCTAAATGCTGACCCAAACAGAGCACTGCACTTACAGGAAGTGACGGACTAGCATTGCCCGCTAACGTGAGCTAACTCTACTGAGCTGGTATAACCGCAGCCTCAAACACACAACCAGATCATAACTGTCATCAGGGAGTGAACAGCTTGGTAGCATGCTACAATATACATTAGTAATTATGTCTAAATAATTTCATAAACGTTACTTAAATTAGTACAATGCTGCCTCCGATGCAGCAGGGGTCGACACCTCATTCACCGCCATTATAGGGGATTATCACCCTTCCGCGTTCCGGTTTCCGGAAGTTGAAACATCTGAAGCTTCCTCTTCCGGGCCAGGAATGGCTCAATCCAAGTCTCGATGTTGCTGCTCTGTTCCATTGTGTACATCTAATAAACAACGCCAGCCGTACCCAAGTTTTCATGGATTCCCAACTGAAAAGACACTAAGGAAGAAGTGGATGAAAGCGATTTGTCGGAGTGAAGGACCGAAATTTAAAATAAAACAAGGTTGCACGTATGTCTGTAGTCGGCACTTCAATGATGCAGACTACACTACAGCTAGCGTTAGCAGGCTTGCGTTAGCTGACGTTACCAACTTTTCGCTTGTGAAAACATACAAGCGTCTGAAAACTGGGTCTGTACCCCCCTGTTTCCAGTGGAACAACTGGGGACTGCCAGAAAAAGGAGACGCTTTCAGATGCTTGTGTGTTTTCAGCCGCACAAAGTTAGGCACGTCATCGAGCTGGCTAATGCTCGCCTGCCAACACGACTGTGCAGACTGCCGGCTACAAACAAACGTGTGTCGTTTTATTATAAAGTTCGGTCCTTCACCGCGGCGAATCGGTCGTTTTGATCCACTTCTTCCTTAGCATCACTTCAGTCTGGAATGAAAACTTGGCATTGGCGTTTATCCGATTAACAAAGTTTAACAGAGTAGTAGTCGGCGGACTATTGTTAGCAGGTTAGCATTAGCCAGCTTGATGACGTGCCTAACTTTGTGCGGCTGAAAACATACAAGCATCTGAAAGCATCTCCTTTCTTGGCAGTCCCCAGTTGTTCCACTGGAAACGGGGGGTTACAGACCCGATTTTTAGATGTTTGTGTGTTTTAAGACGCACAATGTTAAGCACGTCAGTAAACGCTAGCTGGCTAATGCTAGCATGCTGTGAAGTGCCGGTGTTGTGCCCCACCGGCAACAAACAAACGTGTGTTTTATTATAAAGTTCGGCCCTTCACCGTGGCGAATCGATCGCTTTGATTCACTTCTTCCTTAGTATCATTTCAGTCTAGAATGAAAACTTGAGTATGTTTGGAGTTTATCCGATTTAAACAGTATAACAGAGCAGGAACGGCTGTCGTTAAAATGGCCCGGAAGAGGAAGTGCCAAAATCCGGGAACTTCCGGTAAGCGTGATAATCCCCTATTCAGCTCTGAAAGCAGTTCGAAAGTCCCGCCTCTTCCACTACATCAGCAAGATGGCGTCCGTTTCGTGCAAGTAGTGTGCTTCGTTTTGCACTTGGTTTTGCACTTCATTTTTGGCCGTTACTAGGGCAACATCCTGGTACTTTCAGTGCACTGAATTTTCGCTTGAATGACAGCCTGGACGCACTACACACTCAAAAATAGTGTTTGAAGTGCTCAAGTGTGCGGTTTGAGACACGGCCTAAGTTTTTTTTTGGAGGGCATGTATGCTACACCTGTCATGCTTACTGTTGCACTGCCCAGCTGAATAAGTAATTTTTCTGTCAATGTTTGTGAACCATCTCCGTGTATCTACAGGTAACTTAACCAAAACCCGACTAGTTATACGGCTCCATGCAGCGTTTCATAATAGATAACGCACATGTGACATCACAGGGGCTTTGTTTGCCGTTTGTAGGGATCCCACCTACAAAAAAAAAAAGGGATCCCACCTACTGTTTATGTCTGCACTTTCAGGTTTCCCAAATGGGCTCTATGCATGTGTGATGTCATCATGCTTCTAGGACTTCAGTTGTTCTCAGCTGTTTGTCTCCGGTAGGTGATTGTCAGCTTTGTTTCCCACAAATATTGTGTCTCTGTGCAGGTGCAGCAGTTGACTGTTTTGGTGTATCTTTGTTTTTTCCCCTTTGCATTCTCTTCCTAATTTCTGTTCACTCTTTATTAAAGGTACAGTAGGTAAAAATGAAACATCAATGGCAGAAAAATGTGAAATATAATTTAACACTGGGTTTCCATTGATGTGTAATCGCTGCACTAGAGTAGCTGTTTTGTGTTCATTTTATGAGAATGAGTCATTCATTTTTTTTTCTTGCTGCGGGTGCACATCATGCAGGCTGCCATATTTGTTCTACCATTTTTACTACGGTGGCCCCAAATGGACAAAACAATGTGTGTGAAGTGAGAACCCTTTGAACTTTAAAACTGCTGTATCAACTTTGTTTAATGAGAGTGAGAGTAATGCCTTAAAAGACATCAAAAAATAGTTACTCATCGTGCAGTCACAGCTACACCTGAGACCACAGGATCCACTCACAGATGAACACATCTTTATGTCTGAGAGAATTTTGGCCACTGACGGCCACCGTACATTCACAACAGTGCTTGGAGTATGAAGTCATTTGAAAAAAACAAACATATTTTCTCTCAAATACCCATCTTTACCACTAGATGTAGGTAATTCTTAACGTACTGTACCTTTAAGGATAGGCCGATATTTTAGGCCAATATTTGCGTTTTTTGCTGGTATCGGCCAATACGTCAGGTGTGTTGGCAGATACCCCCCTCGGCATAATTTACAGACTTTTTATATATATGTATATAATTATATATATATATATATATATATATATATATATATATATATATATATATATAGATCTCTCTCTCTCTCTCTCTCTCTCTCTCTGTATATATATATATATATATATATATATATATACACATATTTATCACAAGTGTAATGTTTCTATTTAATGTTTGTCAACTAGTTCACTGTTTCTTTTTTATATATTTACTTGAATTGCTTTGTTCTTTTTTCTTATATTAAAATAGTTGTAATATTACTTTTCATTGTGCCTTTTATTACATTAATTTGGGAATCAAATGCAGTATCGCCCCCAAATATCGGCCTCAAACATCGGCAGGTTGTGTTGACCATCTGCTGAGGCTGATCATAAAATATCGATTTCGGTATCTGCCTTAAAAATCTGTGTCAGTCTATCCCTACTCTTTCTTTTTTCTAACCTTCTCTTTCCTCTTGTCAGGTCCAGTACCATTATGTAAAATGATGTTGTAAACAAGCTTTAAAAATGAGATAAATGAAATAATTAAATTCAGATTATCAGGAATAGCCAAGTCATAAAGCTCCCCTTGGCAAAGCAAATCTGTTCCGACCATCATTCTGCTTGTTACGATGCTGGAGAGGACAAGTTGAACAAAATAAAAGATGGGGGGGATGGAAGGTCCAAGAGAAACCTGATAGTATAAACTTTAAGCTGAAGCAACAAACATATTGATAACAGGTGTGGAGCAGCTGGCAAACTAAAAACTGGAATGCAGTAATTTTGCTTTCTTTATTTAAGTGCAGAGATAAAAGCTGGTTATTTTCTATAAATGCCGAGGAATGGGGACCCTCCTGCAGCTTAGGAAACCTGCAATGCTGTTTTTCTTACAGGAAATAAATTGTCCCACAAGTTCCTTGCGGCAGTTTGCAAAAGGTAAATTTCCTAAAGCAGTTTGAGGAAAACGTTTTCTTGAACAGCTACTGTAATATCTGAGCTGAGTGTGAATCAGTTCTGTTCCTCATCTTTTATTTCGTGAAGTTTTACCATCAAGGTGAAGAAAAAATGGTGAAACAACTGCGTGATGTTTTTCCTTTTTTTTTTTTTTTTACTCCTCCTCAGCTGTTCTCCTGATGTGAATTAGGAGCAGAAAGCAAAACAAAAGAGTGCACGAAAGAAAAACCGTTTTAAGATGAAGCCATAAGCAAAACTGAAACACAGAAGGTAACTTTCCAAGAGACAAAATAAAAAAAGAGCTGCAACAAAAACCACAGACTTTGACCGCTGACACTTCTTTTCTGCAAAATAATTTGTGGAAAATTCTCCTTTAGAGAAATAAGAGTTGTCCCTGAGGCTTGTGGCCAGTGTGGCATCTGTAGTTTATTAAGATAAGTGCAGGAATCTGTGGTTTCTCTTAGAAGGCTCTGAGACTTTCCATGTCCCTGATATCTCCTGACAAATTCTACAGAAAAGAACATCAGACATGCATACTGACAGCATTCAAGGGAGGGATGAATTATAAATGCTGTGATTCTTAAAAACCAGTTTAACATATTATTTCTGAGGGAGCTGTGCGGCTAATGTAGCTGCCAAAAGTGTGAGCGAGTGGAAAAGATTTTATGAGAGCCTGCAGGCTTCAGGATGGAAACGATCAACAAATCCTCGTCTGTTTTAACTTGTTTTGTGTAATTGTGTGTATATATGTGGTTTTATTTTGTGTGAACATCAGCGGAACAGGCTCACTGGGACCGTGTTCAGAGAGATTCCTGTATTCACCAGAGAAATAATTCATGCGTTTGGTAGCTTTCACACGTTTGTCTTCATGCACGTTATTCAGTGGTGTCTCAAGGATTTAGCTCCTTATTTTTGCGGATTTTCCACAACCATGCAAAAAGGACAGCTGATGATTTTGAGACTAGAGAAGAGTTTAACTAAATCTCACACATGAGCAGAAGTTTGTAGAGTTGTAGCATTTTGATGGTTCGTTTTATGTGTTTTTTGGTTTCCTCGGTAATACTTCGTCACACCAAACACATGACGATGCTCATGGCTTTAACCTCAGATATGATCACGGTGCTGATGTCCAGTCCCCGAGAGCTTCTAAACTGCAACTTTTAGATTAAGAGTCACCACCTCTGGTCCTCGAGGGCCATGTAGCAGGTTTTAGTGTTTCCCTGCTGCAACACGCCCGACTCAAATCAATGTCAAATCAATGTTAACAAGTAGCTGGTGACCCCTGTTTTAGATGCATCCACTCTCCTTGCATCTTAAAAATTCTACCTTGCATCTAAACGTTGCAAGGTAGTAGTTTTGATTAAAACGGTAAATTAAACAGTTTAACCTCTCAACGCCTACAGTTTTTTTTTTTTACAATGAGCTATAAGCACGACTACTACTTCCTGAACTTAAGCCAGCTCCTTTGTTTCCTGTCTTTCATTACTAGATCCTTGCGGGACAATTTGATTAATCCAGGTGTGCCTGACCTCAGTAACCACGACGACAATGGTCAGACACACCTGGATTAATCCGTTTGTCCAGTAATGAAAGACAAGAAACAGAGGAACTGGCTTAAAGTGGAAATGAAACAGTCAACCAAGCTAACTTTATTTACTAGACTGAGTCTTATCAATAATTATATACCAAACGGGAAAAATATAAGCATATAAAAGAGCTGGTGATTCCTATTGATTTAATACGGAGCCAGAGCACAAACCAACCCGGTGACGTCAGAGCTTAGAGAACTGCAACATGGTGGCGCCCTTGTCCTAAAAACGTAAAACTGTGCTTTGTTTTTCTTTTATATGGTTATATATGGGGGGGGGGGGGGGGGGGGGGGGGGGGATATTCAGCTGAGAGCTTTGTGATTTTATGATTTTCCACAGGTGAGGTTGTATTTAAAATCCAGATATGATCCGCGGAGTGCTGGTTGGTATTTATTTCTGCTCTAATCCCAGTTTGTATCTGACTTCTCAAACCCACAGGAGTGCATGGTGGACGAAGACTGTGGAGATCTGAAGTATTGCCTGTATGAGATCGAGAACTCCAAGTGCTTCCCCTGCATACCAACAGATATGGTGGGGCTTCAACAACACATTCACATGTGGTTACGTGGTCCACCAGTTATTATCACAGAGGACACAACTGCTCCCTCAGAGTAGCACGGCACTTTACGTCTCAGACATTCAGCAAGTGCTAAAATATACAATATTGCACACAGTATGTGCAGTATATGATAAAGACGTGGTGCTAATGTCATGGCACTTGTCACAGTGTCTATGACGGGTCAGTTTTACCACCCCTAGTCAGATTAGAAACACGCTGAAGATAGCGGGAAAGTTGCTAGCTGAGGGGAAAATTCTCAGACAGTCTAGCAGAGAACTGAAGACGAGACGCCAATTTTGTGTCTTCTCTTCTGATCGTCGCAATATAGACGTAGCCTTAATCTCTCTTAAGTCCAGAAGAGATCTCCTGCTAAAATGCTTGAAGCAGCTCTTATTTGTCACTGAATAGCAGAATCTCATCATAAAGAGTGTCCGATAAGTAAATGTTACAGAAGAAGATGAATATGTGGAACTGTAAATCTGCCAGTAATGGAGGTAGCTGATGTATTAACCCTACACAGTGAAAGTCATAAGTGAAAATGATGTTGCAGAATTACAGCGACTGAGCGTATTGGCATACTTGTCTGCATACGTTTGTCCCCACGCAGCCCTGCACGAAGGACGAGGAGTGTTGCTCAGATCAGATGTGTGTTTGGGGCCAGTGCACGGTCAACGCCACCAGAGGAGCGGAGGGGACTATCTGCCAGGGTCAGAGCGACTGCAGACCAGGCCTCTGCTGCGCCTTTCAACGAGGTGAGCTTCACCCACGAAATAATACTATTACAGTATTTGAATTTAAATGATGTTTTATAAACACAGTCTCACACCAGAAACTGAAACAGCTGTGTTGATCTGCAGCGTAAAACATGCAGTTGCACAATGAATGCTGAAAAATGGAAAAATCACAATCCTGCAAACTTGTTTAAAATCATATCATGCAGACTTTGTACTTTATGTCAAACTATTATGCATTCTCACATATGGTGAGATGAGCACTTTTACAGTTCCTAAAACAATACATGCTCAGGTTTTTCAAATATAAATTCTGGCATCGTTCAGAGGTCTTCCATCAGGTCAACCTCAGAAAATATCAGCATCTCCAACACCTAACCCTTTAAAACTGACATTAAAGGAACTAAAAGCAATTTTTCACCACTGTGTGTTGTTGTGAACTGTGTAGAGCCCAAAAAAAAGTGTGTCATGATTGACTGTTTTTGTCAGTTTCATACTCCACAAAAAACAGCATTTTTTATTTTCTGTCGAGGCAACTCGCAGACCTGATTATTGTGCAACTGGTCGCAAACACGAGGCAGACACCACCTGATTTACACTGTCTCCAGGCCACAAAGACTCAAGATAAATGTGAAATTACCAGGTCAATGTTTAATGTGCCCACACCAGAGACCATAAAAAAGGGATGAACTTTCTGCTACATCACCCGTTGGTTTTTGAAGGGGTATAAATGAAGGCAGTTGGGTGTTCCCATTGTCGCCATCTTCGCTGCATCGAGTGTAGGGCTGGGGAAAAAAATTGATACACTGAAATATTGCAATATTTTCATATGCAGATTTCATATAGAGATTCTAAAATGCAATATTGATCTATTTTACCAATGGAATCTCGCGAGATTTCGTAAGATAACGGTGAAATCTCCCAAAATTTCACGAAAACCGCGAGATTTCTTGACTGAACAACGAAATCTCGCGAGATTTCATTTGTAAAATAGATCGATATCACATTTTTACATATGGATATGATATCAGCATATGAAAATATCGCGATATTTCAGCGTATCGATTTTTTTTCCCAGCCCTAATCGAGTGTCTGTCTCCTGGAAAATACAAAAATGGCCAGACAGCGGCCTTGGGGCAAATAACAGCCAACATACTCTGGGCTAAATGCTAACCGAGCTAACTCGAAACTCACAGGAGCTAACGAAGATTAGCCCCCTAAGCAGCGAGATAAAGGTAAGACATGTTTGGACTTGCTGTTGGCTGCTAAAACCCACCGTTGTGCTACCCTGCTGCAGACTGAGACCTTACCGAGAGCAAGCAAGGAGCTAACTGGTAACCACCAACCGTCATCCCGTCTGCCACCTGTCAATCAAAAGGACACACCCCTAAATATGTGTAATTTCAAGATTAAATAACATCTAAATGGCTGAGTTATAAAAGAAACCCAAGTCAAGTCAAGTCACATTTATTTATAAAGCACATTTAAAAACAACCTCAGTTGACCAAAGTGCTGTACAGAATAAAAAAATAAATAAATCAGATATAAAAACAGAATAAGCACATAAACACATAAACTAAAAATACAAAAATATTAATATAAATGTGACACTCTCACACTGGGTGGCTCATTTGCAGTCTTGCCTTTAAACAGAACCAGGTTGTAAACATGTTTATTTCTGCTGTGAGGTTGGCTTTTATAACATGGGAGTGTATGGGGATTAGCTCTGCTTTGCAGCCCCCAGTGGATGAAGAAAGAACTTTAATTTTTAGTACTATTCCAGCAATCCACATTAGCCTCACAGTTAACGAAAAAAATTAAAAAATAATATTTTTATAGTGGCATTGAAAATAAGAGCAAAATTGTTGCTTGGGAGTATGTAGGAGTACTGTATACTCTAATAGCCAATGGCTGCGGACGAGCCAGTACAGCTGGCTGTATTTTACTAAACTAATGGCAAAATCCCACTGGCCTACTATCAGTCCAAGGAGGAGATGGAGATTCACACACAACATACAAGTGATAGCAGGCCACCCTTGTCAACGAGAGGCTCGATACAGAGATGCTGTGTGACGTCATGCTCTGTTCCAGATGGAATTACACATCTAGAGCTTCACATTGCAAATTTTTAATTCCTTCAACCTGGAAATGATGAAATTTCACTTTAGCTCCTTTAAAATCTAATAGAATAGACTTGACCCTTTGCTGACAGGTACAATTCAGACAGAGGTAGATTATTTCCACATGAAGATATTATCTGGTAACAATCATTGTAAATCACCAGAACTGACATTTAATACCTGCCGCACACAAGTCATTCGAGGCCGTTTGCTCAGCAGATCGTCTCCGTCTGCACCTGATTTTTGGTGAGTTTTCTACCTCATGAGGCCTTGAGGTGATAATTAAACATGTTTGATTTGAAAAACTTACCGTGTGCACTCAAATTGAGCAGTCTGCTGACGGCAAGAGTTCTTGCGACCAATCAAATTTTGTCCGCAGATCACATGATTTCAAAATGGCAGCTCTGTCATCACGTTAGAGGACTTGATTGATATTTTGCAAAAAGATCCAAAGACTGAAGGCAGAAAAGTTTTGAGGATCTTTTTGTTAGAAACTGAATACATTTGTATTTAATTTTCATTCATTTTGTCTTTTTAAGTAAGCGTATGCGACATACTGTACTATAGTAGAATTATACCAGTTGGTGGCGGTAATGCACATTTGAGTTCGCCAACCGCCATTAAACTCGAAAGAAGAAGTCACGTAAGAAAAATGAATGAAACTTAGACAGAGATGATATTTGGATGGATGTTTTTTAAGTCCAACGTAAAATCATATTAGCAGGTATAGTGTGGCCGTATTTCCACCAATTTATCCTCTAAAATGTAACGGACTACGTTGTCGCGAGCTGCCATCTTGAAATCATGTGATCTGCGGACGCGTTTTGTATGTGTATGTACACAACGCAAGTAGATATAAATGACTCATTCTAAGAAAATAAACACATAACAGCTGTTCTAGTGAAGCAATTACACATCAATGGAAACAAAGTTTTGAATTATATATCACATTTTTCTGCCATTGACCTTTGATTTTGTTACATACTGTACCTTTAAGTGTGTGATTTGTACCATTATTGTAAAGTGTTACTGACGATTTTACGAAACACATGATCTGGTTTTAGTAAAGCAGACAATTGTTGCATAAAACACCTAAAGCCAAGTATTAAACATGACCAAAACTCTAGTTTCTCAGCCAGTGTTAGTGTTTGGGATCAGTGTTCAGCATCATGTAACAGCAGCTACTGTAATATCAGCTGTGTTATTGTGCTCATCATTCTCTCTTTGCTGCTTCCACCAGAGCTTCTGTTTCCAGTCTGTAACCCCAAACCAGAGAAGGGGGAGTCCTGCCTGAGCCACCCCAACCTGCTGATGGACATGCTGGCCTGGGACCAGGAGGGCCCCCGCGATCACTGCCCGTGTGCCAACGACCTCCAGTGCCAACCTCACAGGTGGGAAGAAACACTGAGATGCATGTTCACAGTTGAAACAAGAACCTGTACAGTTTTAATTTTCGGTTTGACAAAAAAACTCAGATTTTTTTTTCTTTTACAGCCGAGGATCTGTGTGTGGGGAGTAGGACTGGAGGGCACAAGGAAAAACTGTTCCTTATTGATGACTTTGTGGATCACTTAAAGAACAATCCACGCGATGGACAGCCTATTAAAACGCAGATGACACTTATTGAGTCCGTATTATTTATGCTTACTATGTGTGTAATATGTGACATAGAAGAAATAAAAAGCTTGTTTTTAATTTGGACTGAGAAGCATAGGTGCTCTGTTTTTGTATATATAATTTACTGTTCCAAGCAACTTGAAGCCATGAACACTAGAGGGCGAACTTTTCTCTGTTTTTAAGGAAGTAAACGGCCAACCACACACAATCAAGACATTCAGGATGAGGCTGATACCCACATGATCAGGTCTGGACTGATAGAGATCTCTGTCATGCAAAACTACAACTGCAGGAAACAAAAGGGTTTTTTTTTTCTCTTGTATTTTTCCACATCATGTAAGTTTATATTTCATCTGCAATGATCACAAGGGTATCACTAGGGAAAAAAACTTAGGATTCTCTTGAACTGTATGAGATTAAAATGAGAATTTCTGTATCTAATAGACTCGCCTGTTAGGGGAAATGTGATGTTAGATGTTGCATAGAAAACATTTAGTTTTAGGAACAGAATTTGCTCTTATTTACATGTCAATTAGCCAGAAACGGGAAGTGTTGCATTAGAACATGGATATAGACACAAAGAACTTCATGAACTTGACACTTGCTAGTAAAGAAAAGGACCATCACTTCTTTTATCTATTAAAGACCAAAGGAAAACTCCACAACACTTAACAGAAAGGGACAGAATGTAATTTACACTAAAACTTTTCAACATTTCCTCAGTGCAGACGTAATATGTTTCAAATTATTGGCAAAGCAGATAGGAAGTCCGTGAACGAGAGAACGGCTATACAGGGAGTGCAGAATTATTATGCAAATGAGTATTTTCACCACATCATCCTCTGTATGCATGTTGTCTTACTCCAAGCTGTATAGGCCCAAAGCCTACTACCAATTAAGCATATCATATTGCATCTCTGTAATAAAAAGGGGTGTGGTCTAATGACATCAACACCCTATATCAGCTGTATTAGGCAAACATAATCATTAGGCAACTTCCTTTCCTTTGGCAAAATTGGTCAGAAGAGGGACTTGACAGGCTCCGAAAAGTCAAAAATAGTGAGATATCTTGCAGAGGGATGCAGCACTCTTAAAATTGCCAAACTTCTGAAGCGTGATCATCCAACATTCAAGCGTTTCATTCAAAATAGTCAACGGGATCGCAAGAAACATGTGGAAAAACCACGGTGCAAAATAACTGCCCGTGAACTGAGAAAAGTCAAGCGTGCAGCTGCCAAGATGCCACTTGCCAGCAGTTTTGCCATATTTCAGAGCTGCAACATCACTGGAGTGCCCAAAAGCACAAGGTGTGCAATACTCAGAGACATGGCCAAGGTAGGAAAGGCTGAAAAACCACCACCACTGAACAAGACACACAAGCTGAAACGTCAAGACTGATTTTTCTAAGGTTTTATGGACTGATGAAATGAGAGTGAGTCTTGATGGGCCAGATGGATGGGCCCGTGGCTGGATCGGTAAAGGTTAGAGAGCTCCAGTCCCACTCAAACGTCAGCAAGGTGGAGGTGGGGTACTGGTATGGGCTGGTATCACCAAAGATGAGCTTGTGGGGCCTTTTCGGGTTGAGGATGGAGTCAAGCTCAACTCCCAGTCCTCCTGCCAGTTTCTGGAAGACGCCTTCTTCAAGCAGTGGTACAGGAAGAAGTCTGCATCCTTCAAGAAAAACATGATTTTCATGCAGGACAATGCTCCATCACACGCATCCAAGTACTCCACAACGTGGCTGCAAGAAAGGGTCTAAAAGAAGAAAAACTAATGACATGGCCTCCTTGTTCACCTGATCTGAACCCCATAGAGAACCTGTGGTCCCTCATCAAATGTGAGATTTACAAGGAGGGAAAACAGTCCACCTCTCTGAACAGTGTCTGGGAGACTGTGGTTGCTGCTGCACGCAATGTTGATCATGAACAGATCAAAGCACTGACAGGATCCATGGATGGCAGCTTTTGAGTGTCCTTGCAAAGAAAGGTGGCTATATTGGTCACTGGTTTGTTTTTGTATGTCAGAAATGTATATTTGTGAATGTTGAGCTGTTACATTGGTTTCCCTGGTGAAAATAAATAATTGAAATGGGTATATATTTGTTTATTGTTAATCTCTTCCGGCTCTCAGCGAGTGCAGACGTGCTTCCCTCTGCTCCCGTCTCCCTGCTTTCCCTGCAATCTTTGTCTTGTCTCTCTCAGAGCTTCTGTCTGTGTTTTCTCCCAAACTTCAATTTTTGGAAATCATGGATCTGGTCGGCTGGTCTCTCAACGCATTGGATAAAATTTTTTCCACCCAAAGACAAGGCTCGGGACAGCCTTCTTGCCCTGCAGAAACGCACCCGGCCGGGTATGTAATGGACTCATGGGGAAAGTGGAGGATTATGTGCCTGTCCGTGCTTTGTGGAAGACGTCGAGGACGTATACATTTTTGGATTTATGATAATCGGGTTCCTGCTGATTGGAGCATGACCAAGATTTGGCTGTTTGGAATCGCCATTGGAGACCGCTGGGACTTAAAGGCAGGCAAGAAAACAGGTGTCAGCCTGACCCAAACAATCCTACTTATCTAATCTACTCCCCAATGTCCTTGGAGAAACTGCCCCCACCTGTCCCAATGTTTTTCTGTTACCCCTCCTGTAAAGCACTTTGTGTGTCCAATGGGTACTGTAAAGGGCTATATAAATAAACTTGATTTGATTTGATTTGATTTGAAGTTGCCTAATAATTATGTTTGCCTAATAAACCTGATATAGGGTGTTGATGTGATTAGACCACACCCCTTCTCATTACAGAGATGCACATCACCTGATATGCTTAATTGGTAGTAGGCTTTGGGCCTATACAGCTTGGAGTAAGACAACATGCATAAAGAGGATGATGTGGTCAAAATACTCAATTGCCTTATAATTCTGCACTCCCTGTAATGTTAAGGACAGATTTTATTCAAAGGTCATCCTAGAAGGTTGGTTTCTGGGAAGGCCACACATGGACCTTTTTATTTGGTGATAAGCTTGCTATCAGACCAGCTAGTGAATGCTGGCACCATTTAACCAGATTATGAATGTCTGATGACATATTAGTGATACTGTTGTACTGTGTATATTGCAGGTCGCAGAAACCTTAATGTATGTCAGAAAGAAGGTTGCCAGTAAAATGGCATTAACACCAGTTTGAACTAGTACATTCTAAACATGATTATAACAGAAAAAAACCCAATGTGAAGTGTGAAACAATATTTTTTATCAACAAAAAATGGAGAAAAAAAAAGCAATTTCATTGCTTTTATAGCATACTTTAGCTCTTCTTTTCTTTAAGAACATTCTACACTATGCCCATGTGAAAAGCCACTCAAAGTAAAAAAAAAAAAAAACCTTAAAAAAGGGTTTTCAATGTCAAATTTATTTCTGTAGCACATTTTAATATAACACAACAAAGCTGACTAAAATGAGTAAATAACTAAAAATAATAACCGTTAAATACAACATTAAAAAACCCAGAGAAATACAAATGGAAAAATAAATTGGACTAAATCGACAAATTAAAATCCAGACACATAATTATATATACAGCATATACACTACTCACAAAAACTTAAGGATATTTGGCTTTTTGTATGATGTCAGAATGAATCTAAAATCTACTACAAGCTTTCCAGGTGAACTGAATTAAACTTTCTCTAAACTTTTCAATGCACATGTACATTGTTCAATGGTCAAATATTTATTCTGCATCATTCTGTCCTCAATATATATATATATATATATATATATATATACATATACATATATACATACATATATATATATATATGTATATATATATATATATATATATATATATATATATATATATATATATATATATATATATATATACATATATATATACACACACACACACACACATATATATATATATATATATATATATATATATATATAATTCTCCCGATGATCTATCAAAAATATGTTCACAAATACCCATCTCTAGAACAAATGTTATAAAACTGATTCTTTAGCAGTTCATGATAACACAGTGTTGAGGCATGTAAAAGGTTGAGCTGGAAAGGTGGAACTAGAAATTGCTGAAGTGTAAGCAGCATCTGTGGTGTTCATAACAGACGTGTGGACGTACTTCCGCTTCTATGGGTGATTTGGTTTACACAGAGGGTCCAGTTTGTTTGGGGTTTGACTTGTGACAAAAAAAAAAAAGTGAACTCTGGTTTACCAACAAATGCTCAGTTAACGACAAGCAAACTAAATACGGAAGCAAATTACAGCGCAGGGCATTGTGGGAAAATACAACCAAAACATGCACATGGATGACGTGTTCTAACCAGCAGAAACGTCTGTGGTCAAATGTGGAAGAATGCAGTAAAAGTTCTGATGGACATCTGGTCAACCCAAGATCGCGAGGATCTGATGCAGTTCCATGTTTTGATCTCATGTGGTGGGAGCAGAACTTGTCCTGCATTCACCAAAAGACAAGCCAGTTTTCTTCTTTGTTGTTTGTCATGACAAATATGAGAAACCCTGTTATATGTTTCCACTTAGAAAGTAGAAATAGTCAAGTAGTCACGCAGAAAAAGACCAATCAAGTATCTGTGTTTCCTGTACAGTTCATGGCAAAATAAAAGCAATATTTTTAACATGTCAGCAGAGTACAATCACAAATTGCAGGTGTTTCCATTAAATGGTGTTTTGCACATAAGCATCATTCTCATAAAATCTCTTCCTCGACTCTACTTTGAGGAGGATGGAGACTGCATGTTTCTGCAAAACTTTGTATTTCGCTGTTGTTTGCTAACAAGTATGGTGGTTATATTGTTCTCTTTAATTATTTATACTGTATGTAAAAAAATGTCCTTTTCTGCCTCTGACCATACGACCGTACCATTTTTTTTTTTTTTGAAAGTCATGTCATGTCCTGTGACGTGTAAATGCAAAAAGAGTGTTTCCATTCTACTTTTGTGATATACTTCACAAAAAACTCAAGAGAGTGTAGACAGTTTAGTGATATTTGAGAGGTTTTTCAAAATGTGGTAGCTTCCATTTTCAGTTTTTTGAATTGTAATATTTAAGTTTTGCACAATTCTTGGGGGAAACGCAGCAAATAACTGCCAATAATCACATCTCAGTCATCTAAAGGGGGAGTACACACTACAGGGTTCCTGAGACCTTCACAGATGTAAAGACCAGACCACACACTTGATTACAAAAGACAAATTGATGTAGATTTCTCTCTTCTGATCATACACTGTAGTGTGTGGTGTTCACTACAGAGAACACCGCACACTAACTGTTTCATCAGTAGACAATCGGCTTCTTCACTGTCCATATACCAAATCTCGCAATATCAAACGAGATTTAGGTGACGAGACTTCAGTGACTACACTTTAACATAAACAAACTTGCGGACTTTTCAGCCTCTTACATTGTGGAAAAAAACGTACTTACATAGAAAAAAAGATTGTGGGAAAAGTCATGGAGACGGCGGGGATGTGGCTGTATGGCGCGAGTTGGAGGTGAATGAAATTTACCACAAGCATCAGACATCTTGGAGTGCAGGGGCCTCATGTACAAAGAGCTGCGTGGATTTCCAACTGAAAGTTTCCTACAAAAGTTTTCAGATGTATAAATCTGTGCGCACGCATGGATCCAAGTACTTTTCCTTTGTACATCCCAATCAACGTGGAATTGAGCGCACTGATGGAGTACCTCACGGCTCCTTGTCCACACCCCCAACATAAATACGCAAATGACATTTAAGTGAGATCTGCACTGGAGATTCTCCTCTCTGCACATCAGAAAGACAAAATGTGAACAGTGAATGAAAATAAAATTTTTAAAAAATTCACGGAGAACGAACTTGAGGCAGCTTGATTAAGTATAAATGAGCAAAAATGTGCACTTTAGCACGCTGTTGTCCAGCATCACACCCCAAAAGAAAAGTGAATGGGAGAGTGTGCGACGCGGTCAAAGATGTGGGGTCAGAGTCGTACACACAAGCCGAAATAAGAAGTGGTCCGACATTAAGTTGGATGTGAATAGGAGGACGGCTGCTTGTGACGACCTTTCTTCTTTCAGAGGTGGTGGGAGTTCACGCGGGTGACTCCGGTTTTTCTTAAGGTAAATAACTACATATTTGTGAAACGTGTGTTTATACAGAAGCCTCCTCACAGCCCGATGTCACTGGAAATACTGTATTTATTAGCTGACACAGTCTATTACCATAAGAGGACGTGTAGCCTTGGGAATTCCTCCTGCATTACCTGCATCACATGCTGCGTTCCATTTGAACTTGGAAGTCGGAAATTCACAGTTCCGAGTGGGAAGTTTCAACTGGAACGGCCCCCCGAAGTCAGATTTCCCACTCAGAAAGTCTCTCGTCGCTCCGAGTTCAGATTTAAAGATGGCCGCGCACAGTGTTAGCAGTTTTAGAAGTTCCTGTAATGTTGCATTTATTTACACTTCTTACTAATATTTTGTTGCATAAATCAGTCATACACATAGTATTGGTTTATGCAGATGTAGGGGCTGTGGAGTAATTCACATTTTTCATGTGGTATATGTGAACTACAACGCCAGCTGTGCTAACAATGGCTAATAGCAGTAGCCTCAGCAAACACGTTGTTTTGCTAGGCTGCTAAGTGGTTTTCCAACCAGTGAGCTGGAACGTAATGCTGTGTTCCATTTGAACTCGGAAGTAGGAAATTCCCAGTTCCGAGAAGGAAGATTCAACTGGAACGCCCCCTGAAGTCGGATTTCCCACTCGGAAAGTCGGACAATCCTCGCAGCTCCGAGTTCAGATTTAAAGATGGCTGCGCCCAGTGTTAGCAGTTTTAGAAGCTCCTGTAATGTTACATTTATTTACACTTCTTACTAATATTTTGTTGCATTAAATCAGTCGTACACGTAGTATTGGTTTATACAGATGTAGGGGGAAGCTTCTGAGGTATAATTCACATTTTTCATGTGGTATATGTGAACTACAACGGCAGCTGTGCGAACAACGGCTAATAACAATAGCCTTAGCAAACACGTTGTTGTGCTAGGCTGCTAAGTGGTTTTCCGACCAATAAGCTGGAACACAAGTTGGTTGGGTGTGACGTCACCCCCCAGTTCCCAGTTCCCAATTCCGAGGTAAATGGAACGCAGCAACAGCCTTGGGGATTTCCTCATGCCCGGGGACGCAGACGTAGCCGACCTGCGACTATTAAATCACCATACCTGCCGAGTCCTCACCCCTGCTGTGTTGGCATAAGTGCTTGCCCAGATCATCCTATAGATGTCCTCACAAATTAAGTGCATTAATGAATAAATCTGCATATATAGTGAATTTATTCTCTGGAGCGCATGGAGGTGCAGCTGGATGTGTTGCGCCCAAAGTCTGGCTTCAGCTCTGCGCACAGAGATTGTCTCTGGGAACCTAAAGCCGCTGACCAGCCAGTTGTCAATAAATCAGTAAATCTTTTCGGCCTCTGAATACACTCTCTCTGCACATCGCACCATTTCTAATGTCTTCTTCCAGCTAAAAGAGCTGCTGGACAGGAGCCTATTTTTGCACCACTTTATATCCACTCATAACTGCAGACGCAGGTGTTAATATTTTATGAGGGCTGTTTGTTTATGCGTCTGACCACATCACTCAGTGTGGGAACTGATTGTTTTCACATTCATTTCTTATAACAGTTTCCAGCGTCGCCTCTAAGTGTCGCCAAAGTCTCCAGAGCTGTCGAAACGTTCGTGCACCATCCATGAAGTTGATGTGAAACACCGCACATTTCCACGCTCATTTCATTCTTGATACATCTCAACTTTACCGTGACAATGATCATACGCCATGTTTTTGTGCGTACGAACCCTTTGTACATGAGGCCCCTGGGCTGTGAGCTACAGTTGTGTGCTATGTGTTTGTTTTTACTTCCTCTTCTGTCAGTCAGCTGTTAGCTGTTGTTCCGGGAGCCTCCACATTTCCCAATGAGAACAGCTTTTTTGATTTTGCACAGCTGTGAACACAGTGCGTGTTCGGGTCCTCTCGGAACACCCACACACACACACACCAGGATTTCTAGCCGCAAATATTAAACATTTTCATTATCTACGATCTCTCCTTCTGAGGCCTTCTGAGCGGATCGGATCGGACAAAATCACTCAACTCACCTCACACCACAAGAAGATCGGATGTTTTTTTGCAAATATCCAACAATCGGACCTTTGCTGTCTTTGATAAATATCTGATTTGATTTTATTAATCCAGGTGTGCTTGACATCAGTAACCATGAAAACAATGGGCAGACACACCTAGATTAATCAGTTTGACCAGTAATGAAAGAAAGGAGGCAAAGGAGCTGGCTTACAGTAAGTTCACGAAGTAGTAGAGTTGTGCATAAAGCCCTTTAAACATTCCCACCCTTTATAATTAAAATCAAAAATAGATAATTGCAAAATGGCTGCTCTCGGCTTCCGTAAGTGGGTAAATTGTGATTTTAGAAAAATCTTTTGATGACTGATGAGGAAAAGGAGAAGGAGTGAGACGTCTTCTTTTTTTACCCATCTGCGGTGGAGTCCTGTGTACGCTGACGTCACGGCGGTTAATTTATTCTGCTGGCTTCCTGCTGAGTCTCTCCACTCCGTCGCTTGTAGCGGTAACACGCTGCTACTCCGCCTCTCTTCAACCAACACCACACTCCCAACTTCTAGAGCCAGGGGAGGGGAACCGTCGACATTTTTTGGGTAAGTACGCACTTTATATGGCCTCCATGAGCCACATGTGCCCTCACCTGGAAGTCTTATGCCCAGGTTTCAAATCGCTAACTGCCGGCGCCCCAGACGGCTCATAGTGTAGGAAGAGATGCGCCAAGTCGAGGGAGGGTTGCCTAAAACACTACGCTTCTCGAGGAAATACGCAGATACGTGGAACAAGTTTGACTTTTTTCCTGAGGTGTAGCTGTATCTCTGCAGCTTCCACGAAGCTCCGGGGTTTTAACGTCAAATTTGAGTCTTTTGTGGTGTTTTCCCACCTTTTCTCTGCCAGTTTGTTTGACCAATTAAATGAGGAAGATCGGCTACTCGCGAGGCGAGGCTCTCCTAATTTGTCGCAAGGCTTTACAGAGGGGCTTCACTTTTAATTTACCCCCCTCAGGCTTTGTAGTAATCACATTACGGGCTGTCAAAGCCAAACATCGGTCGGTGTGGTTTTAATCGTCGCCCACTGTGCAAATGGAAAGAGACTGGCGGTTGTGGTGATGATGTTAGGCAGCTGTGTGATGAGAATCACGGGATCAGCCTGGCTTTTACCCGTCGGAGTCGGATTTCACTGTTTTTGTTTTATTTTTTCTGCTCTCATATTTATCTTATATAACACTGATCTTTAAATCTCGGAGATTATTTAAGATTTTCATTGATCGTGTACACCCTGATCAGGTGTAAGGTTGTTCATATTCAGTTTTTCTTAAATGTAGTACAGCTGATGTAACAAACTGTGCATAAGTCTGGAGCTACTTTTACTTTCGAGCTCCCAGATTTTCTTCTGTTCTTTTAAATTGGACATGAAGTGATAACTTTCTGTGTTTTGTAAAGGTCTGACAACTTTTTTTCCTTTTTGATTGAACCTGGCTGCTTTGTCCATTTGGATTTGGTTGTTTAAGCCACTTCACACTAACTTATCATTCAATTATAAAAGTGGGACTTAACTTCTTTTTACACATATCAATTTAGCACAGTAACCACTTTTTAATGGCATCTTTAGGCACTTTAATAGCATTCTTTTAACAAAGCTGCAGAATTTGGTTTAATTTCTTTGGTTGTGTCTATGAAAATGTGAAGGATAAAAGGTTGACAGACAAAAAAAACTTTGCACCAATGTTGTGATTCCCAAAGAACTGTTGACTAAAAACATGATATCTACACGGTGAGCAGTGTGACCTTAAAGGCCCTGTACCTGATTTTTATTTTAATCTCTTTCAGAGAAATGCTTTCTACACAGTATAATGTGTGTTTAAAAGAGGTAATTTCATGAAAATAAATCACTCATTGATTGCGTATATGCATGAATCCAGGCCTTTTTAGTTTAGGTTTCTAAGGATGGCGTGACGCTCTCTTCATGCCAATGCGGTTCATTCAACATAAGCTTCAGTTTCCAATCAGCCACTCACAGCGTTTTCTAATGAGGAGCGCCCTCCTCTCTCGCGTGCACGGCAGCACTTGCAAACCGAACTGCATGGCCTCTGCCGAAGGGAAAGTGGCGATACCGCAGCAAAACAGCCTGAAAGCATCAAAACTGAGGAGGAGAGAGGCTTGAAACGCAGGAGAGAACAAAGAAGGAGTAAAGTTCGTGTTCTCGGTAAATTGTACTGAAGGTAGAGAGCAGCTGGACGCCTCAGACTGAATGTGGACTCAAAGTCCGCCTGGACAGGTATTTTTTTTCAATAACTTTCTTCTCAGTAACATTTACTTCCTGGGGTGCTGGCGCTTCCTCTGCTGGTCTACCGTATATAATACATAGTGATATTTACAACATAACACATCGAAGCTTTACATCACTGCTTCGTGAAGTGTCCGGTTAGAAACTTTATCAGGCTGTCATGTTGTAATGTCTCCTATAACATAATTCGTCATAACTGTGCATCTGTGTACATAACTGTAGTTACGGTAAACTACTGGTTATGATAGAAAATGTCATTTAGCTGATCTGCAGCCATTTACTGCAACCAAAACAGTAATTTCACTGGAAGATTCAAGTTTTCTCTGGAGAGTTTCTTTGTGCACAAGTATGAAACGTGCACGTTATTTCGTGCATGTTGAGTGGGAGGAAAGAAAAACGAGAGTAGGAGCATTTCTCACTGGGAGAAACAGTTAGGGGCGGGGCTTACAGTTCAAACTACACTCTTCGTCTCGCTCACGGTTCGCAAATGTGCAAAATCAGGTATAGCGCCTTTAAAAAATTTGAAAAACTGGATAAGTGGAGATGAAATGGTGTTTGGTAGGGCCGGACAATAATTCAATATTGATATATATCGATCAATAGAGGTTTTTTCAATAGAAAAAAAAGGTCAATATAAATTCAATATAGAAACACAGTTTTCCACTGTAGCCTATCGGGTAGCATGATACTACAGTCACTCCAAACCAATCACAAATGCAGACCCAGGCAAAGGCTGAATTTGAATTCAGTGTTCATGTGATCTTTATTATAAGGTCGTGCAGCAAAAGTTTGAAGGGGAAGTTTGTTTTTTTCAACCTGGACCCATTTTCTAGCATGAAATCCGTTCATTTACTCACCCAGACAGTTTTGGTGCAACTTGAATTCCTTCGGGAGATTTTTTGATCAGCTCCAGGTCAGCGTATGTACAATATAAGGACGTATCACCACAAAAAAGCTGCTTCGAGCTCTCAGGGGGGTTCCGACTAATGTTTCGGGACAAAATATTGGTGAAATAAAGGAGTTTGTGGCAGATAATGCCTTATTTAGAGGCTGCACGAAGTTTCCCGCATCACCTCCATTACATTGGACATACGCTGATCTGGAGTGGATCTAAATATCTCCTGATACAATTCAAGTTGCACCAAAACTGTCTGGGTGAGGAAATGAACATATTTCATGCTAGAAAATAGGTCCAGGTTGGAAAAAAAAAAACCCCAAAAACTTCCCCTTTAAATGTCCAGGGCTGCACCTAAAATGGCTTTTAATTTGATAATGGCTTTTTTTTTTTTTTTTTTTTTTTTTTTTGATAAATATCGATATCGATCGATACAGATTTTTTTTTTTCATCAATAATCTTTTTTTCTATATCGTCCGGCCCTAGTGTTGGGTCTATAAAGAATATAGCAGGTAAATGGTCTCTGAGTGAGGTCTTTTAATAAATAAGAAAATAAAAATCCAGCAAAGACCTGACTCAGTACCTGAGAGATGTATCTGGACATCCAGTTGATCAGTGTACTGTTGGCTGAAGCATATGCAGAAATGGCTACGCACTTTAAATGTTTTATGTTTTTCTTAACAGTGCCTGTTGGTTTAAAAAAAAAAAAAATCCTCACGCTACTGTCTGGTCTCTCCAGTGAACGTCGATGCCAAACTTATTCGCAGTAGCTCTGAGGGCTCATAAAGGGGCTTTTTAACTTTCCTTCTAGACGTCCAGTCTTTGAAATTCCAACTGTAGGGCTCAGCTCGTGTCCATAATAAGGTGGCACAAGTGTTTTCGCGCCGCTTTGGGTCAACTTTGTGAAGTGGTAGTCTAATCTATATTAAGCGTTTTCTCGACAAACGCAAAATCCTGATCCCACATACAGAAGCAGTTTTAATGTGTAGTAGAGCTGCCATTAATTGACTAATTGTCGACTATCAAAATAGTCTGTGACGAATTTAATAATCAACTGTTAATCGTTTTTAAATTTTGTTTTTCCTCTCAAAATTGCCACTGCACCTTCCACTGCCTTGTCTGTCTGTCCTTGATGCACGTGCGTAACCGTAGCTATCACGGTCAGCTTTTCTTCAATTGTTTGTTGACATAAATAAACACACACACTAGCAGTCAAAGGTTTGGACATGTTTTTCCATTAGATTCAATGAGAAAGTGTCCAAACTTTCTCAACCCTAATGTGTAGGGCTGTAACACTGACATGCATCATACATAAGAAAAATCAGGCATAGTCCCACCCACACCCCCTGATTTTCTTCATAAAGCGCATTTTCCCTTCTCCATCCACTTGCTTTATCGTTGTGTTCGCTGCGTGTAAACGTAGCGTCTTGTAGCCTGGAATTTACGGTATTTCCTCTGTATTACGGAACAAGAGTTGTTTAAGACTGACACAGGTCTGCATCATGGGCGTAAACTACTTAAGGTAGAATTTTAAAAAACAAGGAATGTATTCGTAATCAGATTTTTCAAAATGGAACAGAGTAGGGATGGGAATCGAGAACCGGTTCTTGTAAAGAACACACACACACAAACATACATGCATATTTACAGGGCCTGAAATTCACTGCGGGAAAGCAGGAATCGCGCATAATACCATCTAGGGCTGTCACAATAATCGCAAAAATGAAATATCGCGATATTAAGAAGCTCACCGCGCTGCATGATGGGCCACCGCCATCAGCGCATCTCAGGACAACAGTTGTGAAGGATACAATGGCAGCTGCACTGGCATCGAAACCAAATGTTACTTCGCCCCTATGGGAGCATTTCGGCTTTCAGCCAATTAAAAAGGGTGAGCCAGACAATTTAAAAGAGGCAATCTGTAAAATCTGCCTTTACTGTCCTTTGAACTGCGTTCAGTAAAGCGTTATAAAATTGACATGTCTTTTTTTTTTAATAACTTTTTTTAATGTGCAACTGCCATGTTTCAAAGGAAATATTGCCATGACTTTGGTAATTTAACAATTAACAAAGACATTGGCGAAATAGATAGATGGGAGGGTGCGCAATTATATTGAATAGTGAATTTTTTTTTTTTTGGCGTACCGTTACACCCCTTGAAAAAACCTCACCTTTACAGATTATTAGGAGTCTGTTCTGGTACAGTAAGACGGGTGCTGTTTCTGAAATGAGCGACTCATCCTACCGATCTCATGACCTCCTCATGAGGGCGATTTGAACTGTAATGCAAGTCAGCATGAGCCACGTGGAAAGCTGCAGCGTTGTCACACCAACCATGAGCAGGGAGATGATGTCTATTTATCACTGATCTGACATTTTAGGGTTTTAGTAATCTGCCATCTTCTGCAGTGTTTAGATATGAGTGAAGTGACTTTAAAAATATTTTAATCCTTTTTTTTTTTCTTTTTTTTTTCCAAAGCAGGATTTTTGTTCCAATTTCCCAGGATAGGTTTTTATTAAGCTGAAATTTAGTTTTGACATGATTATTATTCAGACATAGATTGCTCCATCTGAGATAATTTGTCAAAGCTTTTAGTTTAATCTGTTTACAGACTCTTGCAGCTCAGCCACAGGTGCCCAATTTAAGTATTATAACACGTAACATCAATTATTCATAGTGAGCATCAGGGATGCACTTGCTGCCTGTCTGACTGTAAGCTACTGTACTGCAGCAACATGTCTCAGCTTTAGATTGCAAAACTTCTGTTTGCGATTACGCAGACAAGATTTCAGCTTTTCTGATCATCTTTCAAGGACAGCCAGGTGCTGTCTCCAGGGAATACTGCAAAGAGAGAGCTTTTTATACCGCATGTCTTTTGTCCCAGTTCTGTTTTCTCCCACTGAGTGCAGTGACTTAAAGAAGGGATCAGCTTGTATCGAGATCTTTCCCTGAGCAATTTTCAGGGCAAGACTCCATTTCCTACTTTTTTTTTTTTTTCTCAAATTTAGGCCCCCTCAATTTGTAGACTAGGCAGCATGAGGGGAAACATTGCTTCACTCCTGCTAATGAGTTCAGCATCTTTACACTAGTTTACACACTAACTCTAGAAGATGAGAGGCTTTCGGACTGTAGGAACCTTTTGGAATTCCAATAACCTTTTCGGGAACCAGGCCATTCTTTGGCTCATTCGGACACACAGGAAATGGGGATCACGGCCCTCAGTTCCTATAACCTTTTTAGCTCCTACTCCGAGGCAGGGTCTTTTCGGGGTTCCAAAGGAACTGAAATGCGTAGATGTTTGGTGATTGGTAGAACCGGCAAGCAGCCCCTTGCGTGATCTCCACTTCTTCCAACCCTGCCATATTTAGTGTCCGGGTGCACTTCAACAAAAGGTAAACAAGACATTAGTAGGGCAGCTTTCCAGGAGGGGGGGCTGTTCCTCAACGTGATACAAATGACCGTGATGATGGAAAGCTGTGAAGCTAGCTTTTATAATGGCTTTAAATAAAAGAGATGAGAAACTGCTGGGGCATAAATTTGTCACTGTCGCAGCCGATTGCATCAAACATGGTCCCTATCAAGGTCCTCCCTCATGTGAACAAAAACTGATGGGAAAGGGTAGTTCTTATAACTAAACTCGAGACTGGTAGTTATAGAAACTGTATTCCTAGAACCTCTGTCCGAATGCGCCTGTGGTCACCTCAACAGAAGTCAAGACAATTAGGTTTTCCCCTTAGATGTGATACTTGAAACTTTTTTTTTTTTTTTAAACACTTTGTCCATAGCTGAAAGACTCAGTGATATTGTACAGGAAATTTTAAAGCATTTACTCTGTTTTAGAAGTATGATAATGCCCCGTTTCCACTAGCGGGTCTAGGTCGGGTCACGTGTTTTTGCGTCTCCACTGATTAAAAACTGGGACAGGTACCCTTATATCCGAGTCAACCCGTCCTACTTTTTAGGTACTTTTTAGGAGCCGTAGGGGCACTGATGTAACCAATCCGGACTAAAGAGGTGGAGCTTAACATACTGCAATCCGTTGATTGGTTAAAAAAATATGTCACTTCCCGCGCAAACCGGCATAAAAACAAAGCAGGGATGACCCCTTTGTTTCTGTCGTGTGGTGCTTTGGTTAAAAGGTGTTGCACTGCGATGATGTCACACGATCACGTGGCAGCGCAATCCAGTTAATACCCCGCCTCTAGGGTGAGGGGACAGTTGCTGTGGTGATGGAACGTGAAATCAACATATCTGTACCAAAACCCACCCGGCGCGACATGACCCGACCCAACCCAGAGGGGGGTGGAGATGGGGCTAAACATGCAAGTTTCCCCTCAGATTCCTGCTTCACCAATGAGTTGGGCAGTTAGATGCCTGTTGACTTGTTGGGATGTCCCAATACCACTTTTTTACCTACCAAATAGAAGTACGAGTATTTGAGTAAGTGCCGATACAGAGTACTGATACAAGTAGTTAATAGAGAAAAGTGAGGAGCTTTTTTAAAAAATGAATAAAGAGATGAATCTCTGGTGCTCAGATGTGATGCAGACATTAGAGCTTGGGAATGTGACGTCAAACTGCAGTGGATTGTGGTTTTTGCAGACACGGTAGTTTATGGTGATTTTTTTTTTTTTTTTTTTTTTTTTTTTTTTAATAGCGAACCAGTCCAGTTATGAGTGCTATACCAGCACAAATGTAGGGCTGCAACTATTAGTGAATTAATACACTAATCGTTGACTATCAAAATAGTCGGTGACTAATTTTGATATCGACTAATTGTTTTGTTTATAAGATTTGTTTTTCCTCTCAAGATTGCTACTGTACCTTCCACTGCCTTGTCTGTCTTTCTGTCTGGTCAGCTTTTCTTGAATAGATCATTGACATAAATAAACACACTACCAGTCAAAAGTTTGGGCACGTTTTCCCATTAGATTCAATGAGAAAGTTTCCAAACGTTTCACTGGTACTGTAAATATGCTGCAATTTTCGTATCATCTAAAATTAGTTGACTAATCAACAAAATAATCGGTTACTAATCGATTATCAAAATAATCGTTTGTGACAGCCCTACACAAATGTAAAATTTTCTTTTTTTAAAGGAATCATTGAGACCAGTTGTGATCCATCTAAAGAAACTAACTTTTACATCACATTAGTTGTTACCAAGCAACAAGCAGTCGGCTTCACCCAGCAAAGAATGTCAAAGACTTTGCCAGGAGCCGCTTTTGGTTTTCCAGCCCCTTGACATCGTGGAACTGTGCCAACATGGCGGCTCTCGAGTCTCACTTCTCCCTTGTGACCACAGCCTTGTTGTGGAACGTAAACCTGGTGGCAGGTCTCTCAGCATAGGAGACTTTCAGGACACGACACATGTTCACTTAGAGCAGCAGTACTAATTGTAAAAGTAGATGAACAGCAAAAGTAATGGAATACTTTCAGCTGCTTCATTGTTTTTTTTTTCCCCCACGACTGTGAGCAATCTCTAATGAGGGAATTTAAACTACTGGGTTCGACAGAATGACACAGTTCATCTGGAGTCTGGTGATACTTAACGAGCTCCGCATGATGTCTTGGTTGCTTTTCTTTTGATTATGTTAAAATGAGCCGAAGCAAGCAGTGCACACAGAACCACGTCATCCTCACCGGGAATGATGCTGGCAAGTTTTTAAGGCCATCTTTCATAAGAAAAGAAAGGAAACATGAAATCATTCATATGAGGGGGGGGGGGGGTTGTTGTTGTAAGATGGGAAATTAAAACAATGTTTTCAGTTCTCATTTGAAATTGACTGTTGTATTGGCTAGACTTGCATATGTTCGGGAAGTGGAGGAATTTTATCTTTATTTAAAACAAACATGTTTGAAAGTTTATTTGTGCTGTTTGAGGGGTGATCTCTGAAGAGAATTTCTGACAAGTCTCCAGTCTTTTGGGGTTCATTCCTGCAGGATTTTAGATGTTCCCTGCTCAAACACTGATTCAAATAAAATGGATCTCTTCAACTTGTTCTAAGGTTCTGCACAAACTTCTTAATCACCCATTTAAGTTTGAGCATGATGAGATAAAGCAGGAAACCTCTAAAACCATTAAAGGGTGAACTGGATTTTTTTTTTTTTTTTTTTTGTCATGGATGGGGATAAAATGCTGCTTTTACACTTGGTTATATTGGTTGTGTGTTAGTAGCTCTGGCTTATCCGTAACAGCAAACAAAGTTTTGGCTTCAGCTTTTTTTTTTTTTTTTTTTTGTAGTAATCACACAAATATATGGTCGTTTGCTGTAAATAACAGCAAAATCCACAATTCCATTCAAGCAACAAAGTTCATCCCTTGAAAATTGTTGAACAGAGCTATGGTTTTATCTGCAAATGTCTTTGGGGAGTCAAGTCAAATGGTTTTCAATTATGCTGTTTCAATCGTCACTGTGTGCGACCTGGTGCACTGCTGAGTGTGCAGCATTGTTTTTTCTTGTTAAAATTTTGGTCCAACTGCTGAGCTGTGAAGCTTGGGTTGTTTAGGCCCATATAGAATTTGTTTTACTGTTTCTAAGACTTCATTTTGATTTTTCCAATTTTCTGTTTTTCTGCTTTTTAAGAGTTGATAATTCCGTTTTTATTATTTTACAGAAATTTAACACCAATATATAAAGTATTGATATAAAGAGAATTTATTCAGGTATAACTTGGATGCTTCCGCACTTTTAAACATATTTAAGGAAAAAACATGGGACTAGTTTTTCTAGTGTCAAACAGAAAAGTCCTTTTTGTTACACTGTCAAATCATGCTTTTCTTTTCACATGAACAAACATGCCAGTAGTTTTTTTTTGTTATAAATGCATAATTCAGATCAAGTCTTTCAATATTCATATACAGGTGGTGGTCACCACACGTATCCTAAGTGTCAAGATTACATCACCAGACTCATAATAATGGTGGGACAACTGCTCTGCTCTGTATTTTGCCTCGCTCTGTATTTTGTATCGTTCAGGCAGGAAGTCAGTCAATAAAAAGCAGAGTGGATCCGGTAGATGTTTAAAAAAAATAAAATGTTGTGTGCAGACTTTGGATCACATTGATTCTGAAACATCAGCATTACGTCCTAGCTGGCGGCACGTCCACCACGTCATTAGGTAGGATCTCACTTGATACCTGCCATGATGGAGATGACAAGACATTGATATATTTTAACTTGCATAACCATAGTAGATGAAGGAAAAAAGAAAAAAAGATGCTTTATTGATCCTAAAGGGAAACTGTGCGGCAGTCTGTTGCTCACATTCACACCAGTTTAAAAAGCAAAATCAATAGAAGGTTGAAAGGAAAAGTGATCAAACTAAGAGCAAGCACGTGAAATGCAGGTTGAACTGCCTTAATCACTGTTCGCTGGTTTATGATTGATGGTTTATGATTGATTTTGAATGTCCGTGAGTGCAGCAACTGTTGCACGATGTTGCAGTACTGGTGTGATCAAAGGAACTGAATCCAACCGTGGCAGAGACGTGGTGCTCCCGGTGGAAGAGGGGGCCAGGAGGAAAGCTTCCAGGTGAAGCAGAGCCTGGCACGCCAGCCTGACTAACACCACGTATGAGATACACAGGAAGTCAGTCTGGTTGCCCTCTGTTGGAAATTGATTTCAAATTTGATACAAGTGGTGGGGCTAACGGCAACAAGGTGAACCAGAGAAAAGCAATCAGAGAAACACGGAAGTAGCTCTTTTGTAAGAGGAAAGCCCTCAGAGCAGCAAGTTGTTGCCGTTGTACGTTGAGATGCACGATATAATCGGCCCCCTATCGGTATCGGCCTTAACTTGAGTATCGGATATCGGCCACCCCACTGATATTTAATCGATTAGGCCGCTGTTTCAAAAGTCTTTTTTAAAAAAAAGAAAAAAAAAACCTTCTTTTTACAGACTTTAAAACTTAGTTTTTTTTTTTTTTAAGTTTATACATGGTCATTTGTGTAATTACCCAAATATCCCCTGTTTTTGGGTATTATTAGGGATGCATGATAACCATTTTTTAAAACCGATACCAATCACCGATAAATTTCAGCTCCTAAAGGCCGATAAATAACCGATACAGATAATACACATACTCACCTAATTATACCAAATCAAAAATTCCAACTGTATAGGGTAGCTCATGTCTAAAATTAAGATGGGGAAAGTGGTTTGGAAGCAGTTTGTCTCCCCTGTGAAGCAGCAGCTGTTTTCTTTTCCCAGTCGCAATATTTCGGTGAGAAAAGCATAAAAGTGGGATTTTCAACTTCTGCACGTCCAATCTTAAAAATTCCAACTTTATGGGACATAAGTTATCAGGGTAAGGCGTCATGATATCGGTCTTATGGGAATGATGTCATAATTTCCTGTTATTGGCCCAATAATTATCATGCATGCATCCCTAGGAATTGTTTTTTTTTATTTTATTTAATTTTTTTTTAAGGAAGAAGAAAATTGAGGTCTGATATAATGCACATATCCTATTAGTTTTGTTTGAACAACTGTCATTAAGTTTGACTTGTTATACATGACGCACATTAAGGTATTTTTCTAATTCTGCACAAGGAATGAGTATTGCATCACTTATTTTTCAGCTTTGATATCGGTATAGATATGTTATCGGCCACCTGATTTTTTTTTTATTTATTTATTTTTTAAAATATCGGCATATTGGATTTCGGCCAAAATTCCAATATCATGCATCCATCTTTGATGGAGCATGCTTCCAGAAAGCATCAAGCAAAAGACACAAAATCAGTCACTGGAGCAGTGACTGAAAATGTACTTATCAGACAGATGGAAAAATGACCCCAAATCGGCCGTTATCTTATTGGCCCAATCAGTGAATATTGTGCATCCCTAGTTACGGACATGCCCCTTACAAACTCTGGGTGTAGGCTGGTTTTAACTTCTCTTTTTGTTGAATACTGGTTTTATCATGGTTCCTTTTTCATTATAAATGCATGCAGGTTATTTTGCACTGAAAATAACCTGAGTGATTGCTGTTCCACTACTGAGAGTCAGGAACCTGTTGCGCTTTACATTTTGTCAAGTTTTTTATAGTCACATGTTCAATGCTCACTCTGTTTTAATAAGATTGCTGTTGGGACCAGCAATCCCATAACCAGAGTTTTATTTGCGTATGTGTATGCATTCATTAAATGGCTTATTACCCAGTTTATAATGCATTTATTGAACTGTCTGACCTTGCAAACCCTAAAAGTACAGTACAAGAGTATTAAGTTGTTCATTAAATTGCATCACAGTAAATTGTAAACATTGCTACAGGAGTTTACTCATCTTGTGCAAGCAGGTATTTTAAAGGGAAAATACCATGCTGAGCACATGCTGCCAGCTGCTATGAAAAGTGCAATGGAAAAGCAAAAATATTTTCTTATGACAAACAAAGGCCTTCTGTGTCCCCTCTTTTGGAGAGAGGGCTGTATATTCATGAGCTGCCGTCTCTCGGAGTGCAGTCCGGACTCAGACAGGCACACAGCTGGAGTCGGCCACTTGGCACAAGATGTAATGCAGCAAATGCTTCATCTGCAGCGTTGGCTTGACTCTGAGTGGGGATCCACAGAGAGCTGTTCCTTGCCTCGATCCACAAGAGTCACAAAGCCCACGCAGCCATAGTAGAGCTGTTGTCATAGCAGCATAAAAAACCCTATTAATGCTCCTTCTTTCACTCAGTTGATGTTTACTGGATATTTTAATCTTCTGCTGTGTAGGAGCAGAAGCTGTGACTGCAGAATTCACTGGCAGGATTTAGTTATGTTTTATTTTATTTCTTTTATATCTGCTTCAGTCTGGTGGTGACGTGTGGGTTGTTGTTCAGGTTTTTCAGTCAAACTGTCACATTGGTTAGAAATGCAACTATCGGAGAGCAAGTGGCTTGCAAAAAAGGAAGGATCTGCTAAGAATTTAACCCCTGACTCAGTCTGGCAGCGTAATACACCTCACAGTATGCAACTTCTTGAAAAGTAAACTCTAAGTAAAGCAGAGTAACTGGTTTAACTGTAACTGCATGAGGTGCGATGCACATGTTTGAGGTAGATTGTTTTATAAAGGGCTAGTAAACATGGTTTTTGCCAAATAGACCAACCTTAAAAACTATGATAAAATCCTACATCCACGACAACAAAGTAATCACAGACTTATGTCGCTTCTCCTATACACAAAGCTGAATAAATTCAGTAGCTGCATCTTTAAGTGCTTTCTATGCTCTGTTAATAATGGAGAAACGGTATGAGGAAAACATTTAAAAAGTAAGATGGAAAAAAAATACAAAAAGAAAATCAATGATAGAATTATTGTGGTCAATTAGGAAGCTTGTAGCTGCTTCACCTTGCTTAGTTTTTACTTTTGAGTACTTGGAATAAACCTGGAATAAACCAGAAAGACTTGAGAGGGCTGGATGCTTCGAATTGTACAAGTCAGTGAGTGATGTGTTGTATTGAAGTCCAAGGACATGGAGCGCTTCATTCAAGTAGATGAGGCTTTAAAATTTGTCCTGTGGCTCACAGGGAAGCAGTGCGGTAGTTTTAGTACAGCTGTAATGTGCTCTGCCTTCTCAGTGTTAATGAGGACTGCAGTGTTCTGGGAGAGCTGTGAAGAGGCCATTTCAGTAATGGATCCTGCTGGAAATTAATGCACGAGTCTCTCTTCCCATAGATGGATACTTTATTCATCCCCAGAAGGGGAAATTTGGATGACCAGCAGCTCACAGCTTGCAACAAACATCCATCAAAAAATAAATAAAAATACAAAAACAACAAAGGCCAAAAAATTACCATCGATGGTGACAAAGTGCTCAGCTTGGCAGTATCTATTATACACTCTTAAGGCGGTCGGAATAAACGACCTCTTGAACGTCTCTGTCCTGCAGTGCACAGAAAGGCGTCTGTCACTACGGCTGCTTCTCTGAGCGACCACTAGGGATGATAATTGATAAGAAATTATCGATGTCAATGCCATTATCGATGCAGCTTATCGATTCGATTCCTTATCGATTTTCTTATCAATGTCTGATACTTTGTTGTATATGAAAAGAAACAATGTATAGCTTGTAAAAAAGCTTACTTTTATTAATGTGTCTACATTTGAGTATAGCAGATACTCAATGTCAAGAAAAAGGGGAAACTAACAAAAACATCTAGAACAAAGAGCTTTATCTGAAAAAAGTGCAGCCACTGAACTTGCTGTGGTGTTTCATGTGTGTATCACCCCTTGTCACAAAAAATGACCTCTGAACTCTGAAAAATTTAAAGAAAATAACAATTTTTTTCAAGAAAATTAGATGTCTGCCTTCCTGGATCAAGTCTGCTCCTCTGAATGTCATCTCAAAATGATTAATACCATCCAATTAAAAAGAAAAAAAAAATCACTGTCAGTAAAGTAACTTAAAACTGAAAAAGTAATGAAAATGAAAAATTCCATGAAAATCTGACATTGATTTTGAATTGTGGTTCAACAGAATTTTATATATATATATATATATATATATATATATATATATATATATATATATATATATATATATAAAGCAAACAAGCATGATGGGGCTCTGAAGCTAAAATTTTGTTGAGCATCATTCTGAGACAATCATTGCAATCAGGTGTTTTCTCTAATGTTAAAGAAGACTTATACACCTGTTGACAGGTATTTTAGTCCAAATTTCACAGGAAAGGTGCTTTAATGTGTCCTGGACAGTTTTGTTTCTTTTCATCATCATCATCATCATTATTTTCAACCACAATTCCTAAGCAATATTTCATGTCACTAAATTACAACTTTGTAAATTGTTATTTATTACTAGTTTATTTATTTTCTTGTTATTTGAATTACTATTGTTCACTTAGCCTTTTCTTTAATTGGAAAGTATGAATAATTTTGAGGACGACTGTTAAGCATTCAATCCAAATAACTTAACCTTAAGTTCATGAAGCCTGATAGTGACATTTAATGTCAGAAAAATGCAAATTAACCTACTTGTATTCGTCTGTGTTGACCAAACTGAAAGGGAGAAGACATTTAACCATATTCGCGTAGGAGGCGAGTGATGTTTGTCTCATCCTCACTCATTTTGCTGCGCTCAGCGCTGAACTTTGCTATGGAGAAAGGGTTAGGCGCAGAGCCAGCTCTGCTGCCGCTGCCTTTGTCACTCTGGCTGCTGCTGTCATCATCTGAAACAGCATCGTTCTTACTTCATTTTGCATCTTTAAGCACCAACGTTAACTTACATAATGGGCTACTGCTTCTAGACAGACCAACCAATCTGGAGTGGTGTACCGCTCGTTATCCGACACAAATAAGGTTAGTTATGGAGTCCGTAGATATACGGGCAGCTGTTAGCAAGTTAAATAGAGCTACCTGTGTCCTGATGGAATGTATGGAAGTATTGGACAATAGTATTAAGTAACTAACCACCTGAAAGTGAGATGTCGCCTGATCCTGTACTCGCTGTGACCTGCTGGAAGCTGAAGGGGGACGTTTTGACTGTCGCTCGCCTTGTTTCCCGTCTCGAAGACACGAAGGCGTCTCGCCATTGAGGTTGTGAACTGCGTCTAAATGTTTGATGTTGGTTGTTTGCCTCCCTTCAGGAGGCACAGCATCACAGTGGTTGCATACGCCTTTTCTTCTTTTTAAAAGTGAAGCCATGCCCTCCCCGCTTCTTCCGCTCCTCTTGTCTTTGGGAATTGCCGACAGAATTGCGGAAATCCGTCAAGGCATCGATAAGGGGAACCGGGTCTCAAAACGGGGTTCGATTCCGGGAAATTGATCCATTTCTTATCGATGGCCCGAGGAACCGGGTTTCGATTATATGCCTGCGCGGTGTGTGAGAGGGTGGTTATGTTGAGGATGGCCGGTCATGCTCCTCATTTGCATTCCCCAGCGCCAAAAAAATCCCCCTGCCTGTCTTGTCCAGTTGGTTCCGTCCCAGGTAGCTGTTCCCCCAGCACACAAAGAAACGGAGCATGGCCATGATTTGTAGAAAAATTTGTCTCATTATACAATCAAGTAGTTTCCTGGGAAGAAGAGTCATGGACATTAAATCTCTTCAATTTTGGTGTGTTTTTTAAGGTATTTTTCTGTGGCTGTTGTAGCGTAGTCCTCGCTACTTCAGTGTAAAGTAAGTGTGCAAACCAGACAAACAAATGACCAAAAAATAGGGCTGCACGATGTTCAAAAGAACTAACATTGCAATTTTTTTTTCTTTTCTAATCCTGCAACTTATGGTGAGATATGAAAAAATGCAGAAATCTTCAGCAAATGGCTTGAATACAACCTTAGGTTATGCTGCAGTCCTATCCTGTCAACGATTAACCTGCAGTGATCTTACTTCTGGGAATATTGCAAATATGGTTTTTATAAGTGATGCATGATAAGAAAAAAAATTCTGCCGATAATCAGCAACTCTCTGCTTCTCATAGCCAGTTCATATTTTATTATTACTGTAAATATAATCTTCATTCAATCTGCAGTTTGTGCTCTGGATGCACCAATAAAAAACTGATGTTTAAGTAGCTCTTGCTTATCTGTTGCAAACAAAGGTTTGACTATTCAAATATTTTTGTTTTGTTTTTTTCTCTTAGTAGTCGCGCAAAAATGCTGTAAATAACAGCAGCAAAAGTGCAACAAAGTGCATCCCTCAAATTGTTTAACAGACCTATGGTTTAATCTGCACAGGTCTTTGTGGAGTCGAGTGAAATGGTTTTCAAATACAAAATGATATTGCAACCTGGTGCACTCCTGCGCTGTAGCATTGCTTTTTGCATGTTACAATTTTGGTCCAACCACTGAGCTGTTAATCTCGGCATGCTTGAGGCCATATGAAATCTGTTTTTCAAAAATTCCATTTAAATTTCTCCCATTGTGTTTTTTCAGTTTTTAATAGTTTATTTTTATTATTTATGCAAATTTAATACCAAGGGCATGTATAAAGTATTGAAATGGACATTTTTCGGTTATAACTAAAAACTTAAATGCTTTCACACTTAAACATATTAATGGCAACAGCATGGCTCTAGTTTTTCTTGTGACAAACAGAACAGCCCTTTTCTTTTTTTCATTGACAAATCATACTTTTTTTTTTTTTTTTTTTTAAACATGAACGAAAATGCCATTTGAAATGCATAATTCAGATCAGGCCTTTCAGTATTCATTTACAGATGATGGTCCTCACACGTTTGTGTCCAGGTTAGATCAACAAATGTGGGAAAACTGCTTTGTTCTGCATTTTACTGCTTTGAAAACAGACCGGCACATTCAGGCAGGAAATTGATGAAAAGCAAAGTGGATCCGGTCCAGTTTTGAAATTTTTCATATCATGCATCACTACCATTCAGCCTTGCATCAGCGGGAATTCAGAGGTGACAACTCTCCGCTTCAATCTTTTAACTACACCCACCTCGCATGTCCAATCAATCACACAATCTTCTCAGAGCCCCACCAGAAGAAAGTTCTGCTCGGCTGATGTGTCGAAAAAAAGCCACAAGACGTCATCGATTGTGTCTCGTGGCGAGTATGTAACAGGAAGAGTGAACAATTTTCTAAGAAAAGGAAAAAGGGAGAGAAAAACCTTCATCCTCATGTATGGGTGTTTTCTTAAAGAGCTGGAATAAAACCTTTTGACTACAAAACGGCAAACTTTTCATTTCATTTACCTTTGGATTGCAGAGACAGAATTTCTGCATACTCACTATTAGAGATTTAACGATTAGGGATGCACCGATTGTGAAAGTCTGGGCCGATGCCGATACCAATGTTTAACACAACAATTTGGCCGTAGGCTGTTGTTTTCTATTTTTATTTATTACTTCCTTTGTGCCACAGAAATTTACAAGTCTTTCAGCTCTTCATCAGTCTATCCTTGAATGAGCACAAATTCAATCAGACCAATTTATGAAACAGAAACAACCTTTAATGTCACTTTGTGGTTGACATTAGTTATAACAAGCTCTTTTCTGAAAACTTTTCAAAAACCTGGGACTGATGATCACTAAAAAGAATGCTTCAGTATATTGCCCAACTAAATTGAGTGGTTTTAGCCTAATAAACAAAAACATACTCAGTGAGAAGATTATTTTAATGGCCAGATAAAATATTTGTGGAGCATGTACTGCAAACTGCGTAACGCTGATCTTTTTCTGAAACGGTAAAATATTGCCACACGACCGCCGCCATCTTCGTTTCTCTACTGAGGAAAGTGCGTGGATGCCTTCTACCAGTATCTCACCCCACCTGCCCAAAAAAGAGGGGGAAAAAGAGTTTTTCTTGGGCAGTGTTGATGACACATGTAAATCATATATATATGAGTGCTATATAATAATCAGCCACTGCCATCGGCGAATGTCATTTTTATTGGTCACCGATGGCAGTTAACAAGGCAAACATCGGCCGATACCGATGTCCAGCCGGTGTGTGTGTGGAATATATATATATTATATCTACTTATAGATATATATATGTATGTGTGTGTATGTATATGATGTGTGTGTGTATGTGTGTGTGTGTGTATGTGTATATATATATATATATATATATATATATATATATATATATATATATATATATATATATATATATATATATATATATATATATATAAATAATTGGCCACTGCCATCGGCGAATGTAATTTTTATTGGCCGATGGCAGTTAATAAGGCAAACATCGGCCGATACCGATGTCCAGCCGATGCATCGGTGCATCCCTAGTAATGATATGAAAATTTCATATCACGGTTATTGTGACCAAATTTATCACTTATCATTTTTATCGCAGTATTATAGAAATACCCCCTAGCATCTTTAAAAATATCCAAAATGGGTCTAAATGTCTACTTTGTCCTTTTTAAAGGGCGAAAAATCTCAAGAGTTGTCCACGTAGGTGCCTCTGTTGCCCTCTGCCATGTTTTCATAAATTAAACATTGCAAACTGTGACTGCTGCTGCTTTTTCAGCCAATGAGCGGCATCACTGGGAGTTTTTCAAAGTGCAGTTATCAGTCACGGTTTAAACGATGATTAAAATTTGAAACTGTATTACTACTCGTTGGGAATTTTATCACGATTAACCATTTTACCGGTAATCGTTATATCCCTACTTACTATACATCTGTGTTCACTATAACATTATTTTTACATTACAGTGATGTAAGTGGAAATCCTCTGCATGTAGATTTTGCGGTTTCCAGCAGCCTAACAAAGACTGTACCAGGTTGAACGGTAGTCCGTTTACAGTAGTGAAAATGAGAGGAAGTGACTTCCTCTCATTTTCACCCTGTGCTGCGAAACAAATCCAATAATGGACTGATAAATGTAGATGACAATCTTTGGAGTATTGTATTTCAGAAGTGCATGTAGTCATGTCATATCAGATTATTACAGTAATGTGATTATTTCCAGATATCTGATTTTGATGGTCATGTAAACTTGTTCTGTTTATATAAAAACTGAAGCATTTTTAATCATGAGATAATCATGAGCTGCATTACAAATAAGTTTCCATTCTTCCCGGATTTTTTTCAAGCACCCTCAGGGCACATTCAGAAAGCAAAGTCTGCGAGTCTCGGTCCGTTTGGGGACTCGGTTCGGTTGGGGGTGGGGTTGGTCTTCCGGACCGAGATCGCATTCAAGTTGCACTATTGCCAAACGAGCCCAACGGGCCAAGAGTGAGAATCTCAGGTGGCGCTGCTCTCGGATTTACCGTAGGCGAGGACAAGACGCACGAACAAGAAGGCTCTCACAACTTCTGTTCCCTCCACAAAGCGAAGTTATTTTTGTATGAGGAGCTGGATATGCTTTCATCAGATCAAATATCGATTAAAGCTTTTACTTTCTCGTAACTCCACGTCTGACCATGGCTGTGTCCGAATGTCCTCCCTACTCCCTAACCCCTCATTCACTACATAGGGCTGCACTACATAGCAGACTATCTAGTGCACTCATTCTGCCTGTGATTCGGACACGAAGCTGACTACTTTTTCCTCGCCGCAAATCACGTGATTACCAGGTGTCACCGTGGCAACCATGGCGGCATCCACGACTCGCGAAAACATTTAATCTTAAATCAAATCTGTAATTTTAAATGAAGATATTTTATTTACTTATATTGTGTTTAATCCCTTTTCTGTTGTTTTTTTCTCTCCTTTTTTTCTGCCGCTCGATATGTTCAACACCTCACGCCATTCAGCTCTTCTGACCGCAGTGCATTGTGGTCTATATTGTCCCGTCTAGGGACCATCGAAGCTCACTAGTTTTCAAGATGCATTGTGGGTAACTTTGAGTGCACTACTTTTTTCTTTCTGGACATTCGGACACCCCTACAAAATGGCGTGATCCCTATATAGGGCCCTATGTAGGGAGTAGGGAGGACATTCGGACACAGCCCATGAGCCATCTTTATAAGTACTGCAGTCCCTCACGTGTGTTTGTTGTCGTAGCCTTTACCCACGTTGTCCAACGTTTGACCCACAATGCCAATGCAATTTGTAGTCCACTTCCTGTCTTTGGTTCACTTGAATCGGACCGAGACCTGCGTTTGCAGGTAGACCGAGTCCGGTTGTTTGTTCTGGAATAGAATCCGTTTGCGCATTCACAACTCCCATAAATGAAGCGACTTTACGAGCAAACAGACTCTGATTTGAATCAAAAAGGCTCTGTGAACGTGGCCTCAAAATCAGCACTGCCGTTGTCTCCCCACCTCCTAACCAATTGTGAAGAACTAAAACTATGCATCTGCCAAAGAAGTGCTCCAACAAAGCTCTTGTGCAAACACATGCTTTATTTTGAACTACCTTTTGAATAGGTTGTTTTGTTGGTTTAGTTGTTTTTTTTCCAAAACATTTTTATAGCACAACTCGTGCCAGAGAATCGTGATTTCAATTTTAAGCGATAAAAAATTCACATTTTTCCCAGAATCGTGTAGCCCTACGCGGTATTATTGAAATCACCCCCCAGTATCATTAAAAACATCCAAAATTGGTCTAGAAGTCCACTTTCTCCAGAGCACTGTCCATGTGGGAGCCTTCGTTGCCTTTTGCCATGTTTTCATAAATTAAATGTTGCAAACTGGGACTGCTGCTGCTTTTCCAGCTAATGAGCACCATCAGAGTTTTTCAAAGCACAGTAGTTAGTCACGGTTTGAACAATAATTAAAATTTGAAACAGTATTACTAATTGTTGGTAATTTTATCACGATTAATCATTTCACCTGTCATCGTTACATCCCTAAAGTAGAGGAACTAGCAGAAGCTGTAAAGTTCACAGTGATGTTATCATGTTCCCGTTACCCAAAGCAGTTATATGTAAATGTATGAATTTTCTTTGAATGCCAATGCCTGGTAGTGTTTAGTTGAGTTTCTCTCCATTTTGGTATGCTACATGTTGGGGTTGGTGCCACCAAGATCTTCTGTCCTGCACATCTCTTGCTGTCTCCTGTACAGGCAGCTGTTGTAAAGAAGAGGTTGAACCACAGCTGATTTCATCCAAGTAAATGATTTAGACGAGTTATCTCCTGAACAGCCCGTTATCAGCTGGATAGTGTCATGCAACTTAAAACCAACATATCCTTACTGATAAGATTGTGTCATGCACACGCTTGACATACATGCATGTTACGCTTGTGCCAGAAGATCCACGTGTCCTTAGTTTTTTCATTGCTTCACAATTAAATATATCCTTTAAAGATTGCTTTGAGCCATATGAAGTTATCTTTGGTTTTAAAGTTTTTCTGTTGTATATAATGTTAAAAATGATCGAGATAATCTGTGTGTGTGTTTTTGTGTAGTTTTGTGAAATAAGATTGAAATCGTGCTTTTGTTAATTATTGGGGGGGGGGGGGGTGCAGATAATGTAATTAACTTTAAAAAAAAAAAAAACAAGTGAATCATGTAGTATATGCAAATTATCAGTTTCTTAAAGTCACAGAATCAAGTCTGAGTTACATTTTTAAAGCCAAAAATCTGACCAATCATACTCATTTCTGTAACTTTGAATTATTACAACACATCAAGTTTATAATTGTAATGTTTTTTGTTGTAGGGATGTAACAATATGAAAATTTCATATCATGGTTGTTATCCCTTATCATCCAGAGCACTGTTCATGTGGGAGCCTTTGTTGCCTTCTGCCTTGTTTTTATAAATTAAACGTTGCAAACTGGGACTACTGCTGCTTTTCCAGCCATTGAGCAGCATCACTGAGTTTTTCACAGCACAGTAATCAGTCACGGTTTTAACGATAACTAAAATTTGAAATGGTATTACTAATTGTTGGGAATTTTGTCACGATTAATTATTTTACCGGTAATCATTACATCCCTATTTTGTTGTTTTTACCAGCAAGCTGAAAGAGCATAGGACAAACAGATATCTTGTAATATTACACAAAATAGTCATGTAAGACAAATGGGGGATCATTTTAAAGAAGGAAAGACTATCTGTTTAAGGGTTTTTCCAGCAGGACTGACCTGAGTAGTGGCACCTTTTGCCAGTTAATGTTTGGACTTTCTGAAAGAAAGCAGGCTGATGAATGCTGGTTTATTTTAAAAATCACATCAGGCAGGTTTGACAACCTTGAGCAGTCGCTTGAATGCAGAACTCTGTAGTTTCCTCCCGGCCACAAAGTTGCTGCTTCTTAATGTGCATGTCTATTTCATGTTACATTAATTATTTGATTTTGTTTTCTGTGCAGGTGGGGTGTCATTAAGGAGCTCACTGAAACAGGACGGCAGGCATCATGGTGAACATCCCAGAATACTATGCAGGGAAAAATGTGCTGATCTCTGGAGCAACGGGCTTCATGGGCAAGGTACAGTGTTTTTAAACGGCCGATAACTGGACTGAGGATGTCACGATCGCATATTGTCTAGAAGTATCTCAATTTTATGATTATCATGATTTAGAAAGCGTTAATTAATCCCACAGCAAAGTTTTAACTGGGGCTGTCAAAATTGTTTATGTGAAGATATTAATGTGTGGAACTGATGCATTAAATTATTTTTTGTACACTAACGCATAAACAGTTATTTCTCATGCCCTCTTGAAAATCTGAATTTGGCATCATCTTGAAAAGGTAAGCTGGTTTTGAGCAGTTGGGTGCTTTGTTGCTGAGGTGAATAGAATCTGCCCAAAACCCCTCCATTCTCCTTATCAATGAAGTTTGACAGTTTTCAAGTCTTACATTTGAAGGATGGCCAAAGGATGACCCATTATTATATCAAATAACAAGTGCAATGCAAGTTGATTTCGGTGTGTGCCCCAAAATTTTCTTCTTGTGCTCCTAAAAATTTAAATTAGGAGCCACTGTGCTCCTAGTAAAAAAAAAAAAAAGTTAGTCTGGAGCCCTGGTTGATATACTGTTGTGGTTCAGACGTGATTTTTGATGGAAAATTACGGTATTGAAGAATCTTAATCATTAATTAACTGGTGATTAATACCCCATTTATTTGAAATTAAATAATCGTGACATCCCTACGGGACTGAGCTCTGATACTGGTTGGCCAGCTCTGAAATGGAAGCCTCTCAGTCCAAAATAAGAGATGTAATATGACTGTTAAGTGTTTTACATGAAGCAGCTGTCATAAGAAGCTGATACTTGTGAACTTCTCATCAGTTTGGCAGAAGACCCACAATGGTGACTTGTTCACATGGCTTTGCTTTTATTTTATTTCCTCACACAAAGCAGCTGTTGTTTGAATTTGATTTGTTTGAGTCTCTTTGGATGCATCAGAGGAAGGAGGAAGAAGTACTCAACTCTTTGACTTCACTGGAGAATGATCATTCCTCTGGTCTCTTATTGAAGGTGTTGCTGGAGAAGCTGCTGAGGTCCTGCCCAGAAATCGGAGCGGTCTATGTGATGGTCCGGTCCAAAGCTGGGCAGAGCCCCCAAGCCAGAGTTGCTGACATGACTAACTGCAAGGTGAGAGTTGGGACGGTGTGATCTAATGGCTTATTCTTTTGGGGGAGATTAAGAGATAGGAGGAAAGTTGCTGAGCAGCCGGTTGCACCTGCTGTGTGCAAGAATGTGCACATGCTCGGGAATCATGTTGCTCAATGAAACTGGTTGAACCTTGCAGCTTCTGTTGTGCACCTCCCTCCAAACCGCTGCACATTTTCTGCCCACATGTAGTCAGATCCTCAAGTACGTGGACAGGGACTTTTTAATGCGACTTTTTCTCGAGTACTTTTTAATTTGGGTGCACCAGCAAAACGTTTAGGTGGACCACAGTTTTTTACAGCATTGCAGTCAGCAGCTACTTCTGATACAGTTTAAGGACTGTCTTTTCATCATTTTACATTGATGATGATTATGATTATGGTGGTGGAAGTTGTTGTTAACAATAATTAGGTTTAGAAAAGTGTCGTTAATGTGGATGTTTTGAACCAGGCTGTAAACATGTTTACTTCAGCTGTAAACATGTTTATTTCTGCAGTGAAGTTGGTCTTTTTAACATGTGAGTCTGTGAGGATTGACTCCTTTTGAAGCCAGTTCCTCACAGACATGGAGTGAACTGCAATTTCCCTCTTTTCCAGGTTGGCTTCACTTTTCTCTGCCAGAGTTTGAAGCTTGGGGAAAATGGTGTTTGCCTCAAAAACAAGCAGACTAAAACCGCCCAGTTATGGAACAAAGTTCTTTAAAAGGATTAAACTAAAAACGTGGGCCAAAGATGGGCGGAGGGATCATATGGAGAAAAAAAAATGAGGCTTATGATCTCTCAGCAATTGACATATCAGAACATGCTGGAGGCAATATGATAGCATGGACATATAGCTAATGGAAATGAGTCAATGTTGTTTATTGATGATCTGACTGTTGACTGAGGTAGCAGGATGAATGGTGAAGTGTAGAGTGTTACTTGATCTTCAGTTGAATGAACTTCACTTTCCTGTTAAGTTGAAAAACATTTTGTAAGCGCAACCCAAAAGCTTCTTTAAAGACAAAGGACTTTATATTTCAGTCACTGCACAAGATTGTGATAATAATAATGGCCCATAAATAAGTTTAGGTTGCGGAAATTAACTGAAATGACTTGAAAATGCATGTTTAAGCTATTCAGAGTTAGGGAGGTTCTGGGAAAAGGTGAGATGTATGTGATAATGTATCTGCTTAAATTAAACTTCTGTATGAACTTTCCACAAGCAGTGAAGATTTTTGTGTTTCGTTGATAATTTCTCTCTTTTTATCCATATCAGCTCGTGTTGTATTATGTCATTGTGAAGCCTGGTCAGTCAGCTTTATAACCAAGCATAACTTGGAAGGAATGTGCTTCTATGGAATGAGCAACACAGCTCAACATGTTGGGTAGTAGTGACCTCAAATGTACCAAAGTCCCCTGTAATATTTTCTTGTTGGTATTTGCTTTCATTTTGAATTCCTTGGTGATTGGATGATTGCACTCTCTTGTATTGATGTGGGGAAAAGACAACATGTTTAGTCATTTTTACAGTTAATTCATTACTGTGAGAGACCTCAGTAATGTGTGGATGATCTTTACGTGGCTGCATCATGCCTGGTCACATTTTGCTGTGAAATGAAATGAATGAAATGAAATGAAATGAAATGAAATGAAATGAAAATGAAATGAAATGAAAAATGAAAAATACTTTATTCATCCCCGAAGGGAAATTCAGTATTGTAAAAGCTCACTTTTTTTTTTTTTTTTTTTTTTTTTTTTTTTTTTATAAATAAACAAAAAGTCAGTTAGTCTTGTTCTTTAGGGTGATGGTTGCTGGCAGGAATGAATTCCTGTATCTCTCCGTCTTACAGCGAACTTGACGCAGCCTCCCACTGAACACACTCTGTTGATTCTTCACCGTGTTGTGGAGAGGATGGGAAGTGTCCTCCATTATCTTCATCAGCTTGTGAAGCATTCTTTTTGAACGATCAGCTCCAGCGGCTCCAGAGTTATCCCCAGCACAGAACCAGCTTTCTTGATCAGCTTGTTTAGTTTCTTCAAGTCTCTGGTTCTGATGCTGCTGCCCCAGCAGATGGCTGCAAAGCTAATTGCACTTTCTACCACAGACTTATAGAAGATATGCAACATCTTTTTGCAGACATTAAATGATTTTAGCTTCCTTAAGAAGAAGAGTCTGCTCATACCTTTCTTGTAGATGTAGTCACAGTTGCATTTCCAATCAAGTCTGTTGTCCAGCTGAACTCCAAGGTATTTGTAGTTCTCTACCACCTCCACCTCCTCTTCCAGGATGTAGACAGGACTATGCTGCTTATTCTTGCTCCTCCTGAAGTCAACAATCATCTCTTTAGTCTTGCTGGTATTTAAGATGAGCTGATTGTTACTGCACCATTTCACAAACTGATTGACAAGTTCCCTGTATTCGGCTTCTTGTCCATCACTAATACACCCCACAACAGCAGAGTCATCAGAATATTTCTGCAGATGACAGGACTCAGAGTTGTACTGGAAGTCTGAGGTGTACAGTGTAAAGAGGAATGGTGAGAGTACAGTCCCTTGTGGTGCTCCAGTGCTGCTGACCACCATCTCAGACACACAACCTTTCAGTCTCACAAACTGTGGTCTGTTTGTGAGGTAGTCGTAAATCCAGGTGGTTGTGGAGGGATCCACCTGGAAGTTATGGAGCTTCTCACATAGCAAAGCAGGCTGAATAGTATTAAATGCACTTGAAAAATCAAAGAACATGACCCTCAAAGTGCTGCCTGACTGGTCCAGATGAGAGTGGGCTCTCTGAAGCAAGAAGATGATGGCGTCTTCAACCCCAAGCCCATTACGATATGCGAACTGTAATGGGTCCTGAAAGGTGTTCACTTGCTTGTTGAGGTGAGCCAGTAAGAGTCTCTCCAGGACTTTCATGATGTGAGATGTCAAAGCAACTGGTCTGTAGTCATTTGGTTCAGCTGGTTGTGGTTTTTTAGGGACTGGAACAAGACAGGATGTTTTCCACAGCACAGGAACTCTGTTCTGTCTCAGGCTGGTGTTAAAAAGGTGCTGGAGAACCGGACATAGTTGTTCTGAGCAGGTCTTGAGAACTCTGGGACTGACACCATCTGGACCTGCAGCCTTGTTCCGGTTCAGTTTTTCTAGTTGTTTCTTGACCTGGTCACATGAGACAGTCAGGCTGGAGGTGGAGGCAAAAGAGGTCTCAGGTTGTCCTGATGTGGAGGGAGATGAGGCTGTGTTCAGGTCCATGACTGAGGTGCAGGGTGACAGAGTGGAGGTGGGACAGGAAAGCTGTGAGCTCATGGAGGGTGTGTGGTGTGTTGGGTTGTCGGCAGGGGGGAACTGAACCTATTGAAGAACATGTTCAGTTCGTTAGCTCTGTCCAGACCTCCGTCAGTCTGGTCCCCCTTTAGCTTGAAGCCAGTGATTTTCTTCATTCCCGACCATACATCCCTCACGTTGTTCTGCTGGAGCTGGCTCTCCAACTTCTTCCTGTAGTCCTCCTTGCACTTCTTAGTCTGTGTTTTCAGTTGTTTTTGTGTGGTCTTCAGTAACTCCCTGTCTCCATCCCTGAAAGCTTTCTTTTTGATGTTCAGCAGCTTTTTCAGGTCACTGGTGATCCAGGGTTTGTTATTGGGGAAGCACCTCACTGTTCTTGTTGGAACGATGCTGTCCACACAGAAGTTTATGTAATCTGTCACACACTCAGTCATGGTGTTGATGTCATCTCCATGAGGTTCACAGAGGACATTCCAGTCTGTGGCCTCAAAGCACCCTCTCAGAGCATCTTCAGCCTCAGTAGACCAGGTTTTAATCATCCTCCTAATGACTGGTTGCTGCTGAACGATGGGCTTGTAGGTGGAGGTGAGAAGAACCAGATTATGATCAGATCTTCCTAGAGGAGGCAGGGCAGAGGAGCTGTATGCATTCTTTGTATTTGCATAAAATAAGTCCAACATCTTATTTTCTCTGGTGGAGCAGCTGACAAACTGCTGGAAAGTTGGCAACGTAGCAGAGAGGGAGACGTTGTTGAAGTCTCCAGAGATCGCTATGAATGAGTTTGGATGCTGTGTTTGTAGTTTAGCCACGACGGAGCTGATGACATCACAGGCTGTCTCTGGTGCGGTACCTGGTATTATATAAACCGCTACCAGAATAACACAGGCAAACTCTCTGGGTAAATAATATGGACGGAAACTCACAGCTAACAGTTCAATGTCTCTTGTGCAGATCTTCTCCTTGACAGTGACGTGTCCTGGATGACACCAGCGCTGACTGACCAGCACTGCAATTCCGCCTCCCTTCCGCTTCCCGCTGAGCTGTATATTTCGGTCCGCACGGACCGTCTTGAAGCCGTGTACAGACGCATTACAGTCCGGGATGTGTTCATGCAGCCAAGTCTCGGTGAAACACATGATACTGCATTCTCTGTACTCTTTCTGAGACCTTGTTAGCACTTCGAGCTCGTCCATCTTGTTAGCTAGCGATCTCACGTTACCCATCACAACAGTTGGAAGAAACGGTTTAAATCTCCACCGTTTTTCTCTCTGCCTTACCCCTGCCCTGCATCCTCTTGTCTTTCTCCTTAACTCCACTGGGATTTGACGTGTTATTTCGCTGAAAATCTTGATTTGGGAGAGTTTTAACAGTTGATCACGGTGGTAAACAATTTTTCCGTTGCTATGGATACACATCATAACAAGCAGTGAAAAAAGCCAATATACGAGGAAAAATCTCTCCCGAATTGCACACCGTTGAAACCAGCATAAAAAATCCTCCAAGAAAAACCTAATCTGACGAATAATGTCGATAAAAAAAGACAACTATATTAGAAAAAAAAACACAAAAGTTAAGGGAGAGCTTTCACAAATTGCAGCTACCTAGCAGCGCATTCCAGAATTTTTTTTTTTTTTTTTTTTTTCATCCTGTGGGATGGCATCCACCTCCACAACAAGGAGCTGTCGAAGGTCAACCACTGTGACTGTGTTGGTCCCTTGGGCACGTACAGCAGGTTATTTCTAGGGCTGCCACAAACGATTATTTTGATAATCGACTAGTCAGCGATTATTTTGGCAAGTAGTCAACTAATTGGATCATATGAAAATTGTAGCATATTTACAGCACCAGTCAAAAGTTTGGACACGTTTTCCATTAGATTCGATGAGAAAGTGTCCAACTTTTGAGTGGTAGGGTGTGAGTTAATTTATGTCACTGAACAATTCAAGAAAAGCTGACTAGACAGAAAGACAGACAAGGTAGCGGAAGGTACAGCTGCAATTTTTAGAGGAAAAACAAAGCTTAAAAACAAACGATCAGTCAATTATGAAATTAGTCAGACTGTTTAGATAGTCGACGATTAGTCGACTAATCGTGGCAGCCCTAGTTATTTCATCCTATCCGCCTCCAAATTTGGAGATGGGCTGTGATGATCCTGGTTCTGAGCGTCGTCATTCTGGAGGATGGAGTCGAGTCCCTGATTTACATGAGATTGGCTGTAGTGCCACAATTTCATTCTGAAATGCCTGTCATGTAGGGGTGGTGACTTTTTTATATATATATATATATATATATATATATATATATATATATATATATATATATATATATATATATATATATATATATATATATGTGTGTATAAATAACTGATCGGTTTAGATCAGGGGTGTCTGGTCACCTCCGGCCCTGTAGGCCACAATCCTACACCCTGCTCCAAAACACCTGATTCAAATTGAATGGCTCTCCTCAACAGTTTCTGCCCACTCATGTTGAGGAGTAATCTGATTCAGGTGTGCCACAGCAGGAAACATCCCAATCCTGCAGGACAGTAGCCCTTGATGGCCGACTTTGGACACCCCTAGTTTAAATGTTTACACTCGAGAGTACACATAATAACGGGGTGTGTCCTTTTGATTGACTGGGTACAGATGAGCTGTCAGCACTGGCAGCTTGTTTTTAATTTTTGTCTATGTGCTTACTCTTATGTTCTATATATGTCCTGCTTGATTGAGCCTTGTTAAAGAGGAATTTCTGTCACAGCAAGGGGCAGAAAATATGAAGTTTATCTATCTAGCTCCCTGGAAGGCCTCTGCCAGCAGCAGAGTAGAAACAAAGGTGGTTTTTAGCCTGTGGTTTTGCCTTAACCACACTCAAAGGCCCCTTCTCTGCCCCTTCCCCTTGCCTGTTTTTTTTTTTTTTCCTTCTTTTTTTTTTTCTTTGCCTGTTTTTGCATTTTCCGGGAGTGACGAGACACACCGCCCACCGAGCTTCATTTCAGCTCTTCGGAGACTGGGTAGTGTTACAAAGGCTTTGTCCAAAATATTAACGGTCTATGGTGACGACTCAGTCACGTTTTACACCGTCTATTCAGAATGCAGATGATTTTGTTGCCTTCCACTCTGAGATCCTGAAAATAAAGTAGATTTCAAAGATGAACCTCTGAGGAACTCCAGATTGTTAAATTTTTCAATGTTTTTTGCACATGCACAAACTTGAATTTCACCCAGTGAAGATCTTTATCTCAGGGTGGCAAAGCTTTTGCAACCTTAAAATGATTTGTAAAAGTAACTAAAGCTCAAAATGTGGATGAGTCTAACTTGAGCCTATTATGATGGACAGTACAATTAAAATCCAAGATGCAAACGTTACTCTTATCTCCTCCTTCGGAGCCATAGATACTTAACCTTTTCACAGCTAACTATGGAAATGAAGCTCTGCAAATGAGGCTCATCACACGTCATTACTGTGAAATTTCTTTCTCTGTCCAAAAGTACATTTATGCTTCATTTCAACTTTATGAACTTTGCATGTGGACAAGGATCCGTAGAAGCACGAATGTTCATAGTTTATATCATCCTAAAACACTGAGGCAAAGGTGTAGTGGTATCAAAGACATGAATAGAAAACTACTAAATAATATGGGCCAATTCCTATCTTAACCCTCAAGCTCAACCTCAATCGTAGCCCCTCAAAACCAAGTGTTAAGGGCTATTTTGTGACTTAGAAATGGGACACCCCTGAAATGCAGATACGTCTTTCCCCACCAGGCCAGCTTCTTGGATGAGTTGCCTATGCAATAACAAATAAGTGTAAGGTTTTGACAGATCAGTGAAAAAGATGTAGAGGTCATGTATTGCTATCTGGTAACGTTAGAACATGGACAGTTCATATTCAAAAAAGAATGCCTGGTCACTAAGGCAATAGTTGCAATTGTAACTGAGCATTATCGTATTATTACGAACAGTTAACAAGCCACAAATTATTCACTCCCAGAGCTTTTTGGAGCCTGCTTGCTTTGTAAAAAAAAAAAACCTGGAAATTAATCATGGCCCACGTTGTCTCTGAAGTCCCTGAAATTGCACACATTATTTTATTTTTTAAAATATTTGCACTGTTAACCCTACCTGTTTAATTATAAGCCACAAACGCAGCTATCATTGACAGGTCCATCAGGTCCATGTTTTTGAAATTGTTGTGGACTATTTAACTCTAACAGAAGGAATAATTGACAAATAGTCTGTTTAAATAGCACCACTGTGGATATATTCAGCTGTCACCACATACCATGGTTTATTGAAAGTCATAGCTGTTAGAAAGCTATCATTAGAAAGTTATCTAATGATAACCTATCATTAGATAACTCTGCAGCCACGAGAGATGACATTAGCCCGGTGGTTTCATACCATTATCGGCACAAGCATGTTATACAGGCTGTTATCTTGATAAAACAGCAACATTAGCACCGTGAAAAATCACCATTTTGTAATATTAACAAACTGAAACGATGGCAACATGGCGTGACCACACCGGCCGCTATTGACAAAAGATCGTAAAATAATGTTCTGCAACAATGAGGTAACTAATCCATAACATGTACGGGTGTAACGATTCGGTTAACGATTTAATTCATATCACGATTCATGTTTTCTGATTCAATTTCATTGCACTAAATCGAGTTGGATCATTTCATACTAAATGAACCAACATCATTCATGAGTTGAATCGGAAACCATGAATTTTGATATGAAACGATCATTGTCAAACCGAAATCGTTACACCCCTACTAACAAGGACCTAAACTAAGATTATTATCTTAACAATGTTTTTTGTAATATTTATATCTCCATTAACCAAGAAAATACTTATATTTGTACTTCGTCTTCTGTGCCACTTGAATTCTGGGTTGCCCTTACTGACAAGGGTGGTGTTGGAGAATCTCAGTATTGAGGGCTATTCAGCCCTCAAACTTTCCCCTCAACTTAACGTTCTGAGAATCAGGACAGCACTTGCACTTTGTGGGAATGCGCATTTTTGAGATTGAGGGTTAAGACAGAAATTAGAATTCACCCTATATGTGATACAACAGTTTCTAGGGTTCAGTCAGACCTAAGTTTGTCTCTTATTAAACAGCTTGATCAAAATTATTCTGGTTTTTGTGAACATCTGTGACTGGGTTTGCTCCTGCTTCCTGTTTGAACGTGTGTGATTCAGACATGCCAACAGTGCTATCTTTCCTTTTATTATCCTAAAGCAGCTCCAGGAGGCTCTGGTTTGCCTTTTAAGACATTTTCTATAACCTCTATCATTTTGACAGTATATATATTTTTCTCCTCAGCTGTTTGAAAGGTTGCAATCTGAGCAGCCAGACTTTGCAGAGAAGATAATAGCGGTGAAAAGTGACCTCACACAGCCTGAGCTGGATCTGAGCAAAGAGGATCAGAGCGTCCTGGCTGAAAATGTTAACATCGTCTTCCACTGTGCCGCCACCATCCGCTTCAATGAGCCACTCAAGTGAGTTTTCCTCAGCTGTCTCTTCTTTTTTTCCTCTTGTTTAAGTTTGATTGTAACCTCAAATCACTTCTCTTCAAGCCTTTTTATTTCTTCGTTTTCTGCTGTGTGAACCAGACTTTGAGGCAGTCTGAGCTGTTCTTTTCTTAGATAAATGTGGATTAGAAGAGACTAACTTTCTGATGTTTCTTGGCTTGTCTCTGAAACTGCGTTGACAGATTGTACCTACAGTATGCAGAGATGCAGAACACCTGGCAAGCCTTGCTGCTTTTCTCTTTTCTGCTGAACTAAAGATACCATTTTGACAAATTACTGCTGATTAAGCTCTCCTTACAGCATTCGGGAGCAGTTTGTTCCATGTGAGAGAAATGGTTCGTTTTCAAGGAGATGCCTTCTGGTTATTGGTCTTAAAAGAAAGATCAGGGCCACCCTTGAAATTTTCATCAGCTGCCTGCCCCAGTTCTGATTGGGGGCTTGGGTTTATTAACATGGGATCCAAAAGTAACCAGAGTGAACATGCATCTTCTTGGTTTAACACAATCTGTTATTTGTTATTGCTTGGAACGTGCTTTTATTAATTTTTAATCTATACTTTTATTTCAGTTCTTTTATTCCTTTGCTAAATCCTGTTCTAGACCCACCACTGACAAATTATACGATAGCAACGGTAACTAAGCGAGGAGCCTTTGGCAAGCTTTTGCATCCTGAGCAAAATGCTGAAGAGTTAAGTATGAGTAATAACATGTTAAGTATAGAGCCCAACTAATAATGGATTTTTGGGTCCGATACAGATGATATTGGGGGCTTAAAAAAACCTATATTAGATATACAGTCATCCTCAAAATTATTCATACCCTCCAACTTGGGCGTCTTTCTGTCATCGCCGGTCTTCAGCATGGTGCTGACAAATGTCAACATGTCTGGTTTCTGCAGAGGGCAGCCCACTCAGAGTGCTGACCCGCGTCAGTCACTGTATATTGGCCCTAATACTGCTCATTTTAGGCTTAATGTCAGAGTCAAAAGTTACACAGTATAACTTTAAAGGGACTAGAGGCAGGAATTAAAAAAAAACAAAAAAACATGCATGTCCATTTTTTTTTTAATACTAATGGGTGATGAAGCGTTAAATACCAAAAATGTTTCCACCCAAGTTTCTCTCCGTTGCCTAGAACAGGCTGTGTGCTGCAAAATGCGCTGCAATTTGTGACGTCAAATGGCGCTACATCCGCAGTTTTGATACAGGAAGAAAACGGTCGCGGTAAATTCAAACACTGAAAGAGAAAGTAATGGATTCTTCTGCCGTCGGCAAACGATCCAGATCAACTGAAAGACACTAAAAAGTGTAAGTACGAAGAAGAAGCGTAGTAAACATTATAGCTTCAGTTTGTGCACGCTCCCGTGACGGCTTGGCTCGTGGCTGCAGTTACCTTAAGCGCCAGTCGCGAGTTTCATTTCCTAATCTTGCCTCAAGTCCCTTTTTAAAGTTGAAGAAATGTGCTGTTTCATATTTTTATTTTTCAATTACATCCTGTTTTGTTTTGATCTTAAAGAAAAAATTTTTGATTGCCACTTGATGTTTTTTTGCCCTCAAATCTCTCTTTTGGTTTCAAATCTATTTTATTTAAACGATAAAGAAACAAAATGCTCTCCATAGGCCCCTGCCAGAGTAGCTCAGGGTCCGCAAACGTTGATATGTCAGATTTTAGGTGGTCCAAGATCATCAAGATGTTTAAAAACTGATAAAATGACCTTAAATTGGATCATGAAACGCACGGGGGGTCAGTGCAGTGATTCTAAAACCAGAGTAATGTGCCGCCGCCCTCTGGTCTTTGTCAGAACTTGCTTTTGGAGAAATTGTAAACTGGGGATCTATTTGGGAAGACCAGATAGCAGTTGTCCTTTCCAGTAGCCTGAACAACAGGAGAAAAAGCCTGCATCATCACCTCCATGTTGGCCTGAGAAAGAAATGGGCGGACTCTGGATATATTCTTAAGATGATAAAAACATATTTTTTAGTAACATTTTTGATGTGAGAATAAAAGTAAGGTTAGAATCAAAAAGGTTCTTTACACGTTGGGATGGCTTGAAATCTTGTAATAACCAAAGTTAACCGTAATCCTGCTCGGCATTAGTTAATGAGATTTTATTAATTGGCCTCCCCTCACTAACTACTGTCTTATCTCAGCCACCACATTAAACATGTCCTGGATACGCCACTGCTCTGAATGTTTGTACTTCTCCCTCCTCTCAGAGATGCCATGCAGCTGAATGTCCTGGCCACCCAGAAGATGTTGGCACTCGCCCACAGGATGAAGCACCTGGATATCTTTATTCACATCTCCACAGCCTACGCCCACTGTGACAGAGAAGTCATCGAGGAAGTAGTCTACCCGCCCCCAGTGGACTACCGTAAACTCATCGATACTCTGGAGTAGGTTGAACTGTGTTTTTTATGTACACAGAAATCTTTAAAATGGTCACGATGGTTTAATAATGCCAGATTATAAACAGCATCTGAGTTCCTTCAGATCACTACATGCATTAAAAGCGAGGAGGAGGATATAAAGATTAATGTGCTGAGCATGGCAGCTTTACTCTGTATGGTAAACAGCTGCTATGTAGATGCTGCTACTCTGGTGTTGAGCTAGATTAGTGAAGCATTAGAAATCCGTAGAGTGAGATTAGTGCAACTACTCTGAGGGATTGTATGTAATGTTTCATGAAGCTGTTTGAGGAACTTCATGCGAGTGTGTGTGTGAGAAGCAACAGCATGCTGTTTGTTTTGCAGAGTTGACTGTCTGGACAAGTAGAGTTGGTTTGTGTCGGTTAAACAGTAAACGGAGTGAAACTGGAGTGGAATTAATGGTCTGAAATGTGCATTTTTCCATTTGCTCAGCCCTAGCTTCAGGCTTGCTGTGCAGATTTTATATTGAGGGTGATACAGAATGACTTGTTTGCACACACACTGCAAGTCTAACCTTGAATTGCTCAAATAACTTTGTTCAAAGCATGCTTCATCTTGAGATTCAAGTCATTTGTGCTCTTCGTCATTTGCTCTGTTCCCTCTAAATATTTAAAGACTTTTTGTACTTGTCTATTGATTGCTATAGGTTTAGAAATTCTATTTGCTTTCTAAACATGTAGTGAGCAGCATTAGTTACCCATATGCATACAATAACACTGATTATGTTGACAATGAGAACCTGTTTAACATGCTAAAACTTTAATTTTAGAACTATTGGCTAACTTAAAAAGGAAACTAGGTGGGAATATTGTATGCTCGGTCCTATGTTTTAGTGTTTGTGTACAGGTTTGAATAGTCATTTCAGACAGGTTATTCTCAAAACACGAGCTTGTGCAATGAGATAAATTGGGAGAGGAAAGTACTTGAAGATCTTTAGTGGTCTGAAGGAGTGTGTTGCTATGATACACGTGTAAGGCAGGTACATGAATATATCTCAAGTTTGTTTCCTCCAAATTTGCTCCAGAAACCAGGTCTTATGGAAACTGTAAGATGAGAAGAAACTGAGCAGGAGAGGCTAATTAAACAGAATTAGTTGCCATGGTTACCGACTTTGTGAACCCAACAGCAAGCAGGTCAGGTTTTCATCAACGGACAGAATTTCTTTCAGCACCTCCCCCCTGGTGATGCTGTGTCCTCTAAGCTACCCAGAAGATCTAGTTCTCCTTTTATTGCATAACTCTGTTCACTTGGCAGCTGTCAGACTGACTAGATATTATGGATGTAATGATTACCGGTAAAATGGTTAACCGTGTTAAAATTACCAACAATTAGTAATACCGCTTCAAATTTTAATTATCGTTAAAACCGTGATTGATTACTGCCCTTTGAAAACTTCAGTGATGCTGCTCATTGTCTGGAAAAGCAGTAGTAGTCCCAGTTTGCAATGTTTCATTTCTGAAAACATGGCAGAAGGCAATGAAGGCTCCCACATGGACAGTTCTCTTGAGATTTTTCCCCCTTTAAAAAGGGCAAAGTAGACTTCTGGACCCATTTTGGATATTTTTAAAGATGCCGCGATTAAAAATAATCATGATCATCGGGGTGGTGTTTAGCTTGGTTGGTTGAGCAGCCACCCCATGAACAGAGGCTACAGTACCTCAGCGCAGCTGGCCCTGGTTCGATTCCTGGTCCAGGTCCCCTTGCTGCATGTCACTCCCCACTCTCTCTGCCCCCTTCCTGTCGCTATACACTGTCATATAAAGGCCACTAGTGCCCAAAAAATCCTTAAAAAAAAAAAAAAAAAAAAAATAACCATGATCATTTTGGTCACAATAACCGTGATATGAAATTTTCATCATTTCGCCCCTACTAGATATAACCATATTTCCTTTCTCATTTTAAAGACTTAATTTAAAAATACAGTGGATTGAAGCGGCCAAAAACAGATTTTTTTTTATTCTTTTTAAAGAATAGAATTTATGCACGTGATTAGAAATGCTAAACAGCACTGTCAAGCATGTCTGACCTGGTGAAGGTTCAGCTCTATGGCTCACCTGCAGTAACTGACTGACGGGCGTTTTCCCAGATAAGAATAAATATCTGTTTCCCAGGGATGCAAGTAATTCCTAAAGAATTCTCCACATTTCTACCTGAGGTTGTCCACTGCAGCTGCTGTTTTTATTTCCTCCTTGAGCTTCGTTTTGTTTCTGGTTGAGATGGACACTTCCTTTCTCTACTCAACTGCACCCACAAGCAGCTTGGCCTGTTCTGCCAGCCTCTAGTAGTGCGACGAATGCAAGTTGATTTGCTTTAAACCAGTCCAAAAGTGTATTTCACCTTTTTTTTTTTTTTTTTTTTTTTTTTGTGCTGGTTTTTTTTTTTTTTTTTTTTTTTTTTTTGGTGCTGTTTTTTTTTTTTTTTGTTCTTTTTTTTTGTTCTTTAAGGTTTAGATTTGTTTTATTTGCGAAGTAAAAAGAAATCCTTCCACCTTGGCTTCTTTGTGCATTTCAGAAATGCTGAAACTGTTTTTTACAACATTTAAAAATTCTACAGTTTGTTACTGAAGTCCAGACTAACAGGACTTGTAATGCATATCATGCAGAATAAAACTGCACAAAAATCTAAGCTGTCAAATCCAGACCAACACACCTAGATAATGCAATTTAGAGTCCAATTACTCCTGCATGTAACACACTGATGAAGACTCTAATAAGCCTAGTAGTTCTGCACATGTTGTAAAGTTTGTCCTGAGCTTTTACGTGAAAATAATACTCATGTATAGAAGAAAGATGCCAGTAAAATCAAACTAAAGATCCTTCAATGTTTGCTCCAAGAGGTCAGTAGAAAATTCAGCTTTGTTGCAGCAGCATCAGTCAGACGTAAGCTGGATTTATGCGTAACCGTCGTAGCCTCTGCGTAGGCCCACAGAGGCCTGACATGCACCTCTCTAGACCTGACATGCATCCCGGCTACACGAACGCAGAGACGGGGAAGAACTCACTGGTTTGTCAGTGTGGTTACGTGGCTCCGGATGTTTGGGTTTTGTAACTTAAATGAATGAATGCATGTCGCCGCTACTGTTGCTCTAAAGCCCCGTTTCCACCCGCGGGTCTGGGTCAGGTCGGGCCGGGCCAGGCCGGATCGGGTGGGTTTGGGTACGGATGTGTTGATTTCACGCTGTGTCCCCACAGCAACCTGTACCCTTATTCTGGAGGCGGAGAATTAGCTGGACAGCGCTGCTACGTGATTGTGTGACATCATCGCCGTGTAACGCCGTTTAACCAAAACACCGGCGCCACACGTGACAGAAACAGAAAGGATTCACCCCGGCTTTGTTTTTACGCTGGGTCACGCGGGAAGTGGCGGATTTTTCAATGAATCAGCTGATTGCTGTGTATTAGCTCCACCTCTTTGGTCCGGATCGGTTAGATCAGTACCCCTACCGAAGGGTGCCAAAAAAGTAGTCCGGGTCGGGTCGGATATGAGGGTACCCGTCCCAGTTTTTATCTGTGGAGACACAAAAAAACGTGGACCGATCCGGCCCGACCCGACCCAGACCCGCTGGTGGAAACGGGGCTTAAGAGGAGATAAATGCCGCAGCTGTAGAAAACCATCAGAGTGAAAAAAACATTCAGCTCTGTGGAGTTTCCAGGTCATTAGGTTTTGTTGTCTCCTGCAGATCTGGAGAAGAAACTCCAGCATGATGCCGTTAACCCTATGCTCGAGTAAAAGCACACACTGCCGCTGCGTCAGCTACGCAGACCCGACTGGTCACAGATGCCGCGCGACTATAAATTAGGGCTGGACGTTATGGAAAAAATTATAATCGATTTTTTGCTGATATTGAAATCACGTTTCACGATTTTATTGATTTTATAAAAGTGTTTTTGAACCACATAATACTTGAAATATATTTAAAAATTTAACCGAAAATAAATTAGAAAAAGTAAGGAGTAAAATAAGTTTTTAAAATAATAATAGCAATAAAAATGAAACTGCCTACATGCATTCCTGTTCTTACTCCTGCAGTTTGCTTTCTATAACTCTACCAGTCTGTTCACTTTCGATTAATCGTTTTCTTCGATTACAGTGTTTTTATAATTGTGAAAAGGCAAAATTGAAATCACGATTAAAATTCGATTAATTGTCCAGCCCTACTATAAATCCTGCTTTAAACTCCTCTACTGAACTTTAAAAGAGTTTCCCACTGAGGTGCCTCCTAAAAACGGTTAATTCAGCATCCATCTTGCATCCTGTCACTTTCCTGAGCTCTCCCAGCGAGTAAAGTTGGGCTGATGTTAATTCTTGTCTTCTCTTGCTCTTTCTTTTCCTCACTTCCTCTGATAACGTCCGCTTGGATTTCTGTGATCAGCCACAGTGCCCGTATGTTACTATCCACTAACTTGTGATGTGCAGCAAAGCAAAATACTGTGTGATTCACCGGGATGGGGAAAAAAGTTAGTTTGGTTTCTCTGCATCGGGATGCTGCTGGGCAGCAACGGCTCCAGGAATGTTCATGATGATTGTTGGTGTGGCTTCATAACAAGTCAGAAGCTTGTTATGAAACTTGGGAACTTGGGAAAACTTGGGAAATCTGTTACAAATGGCCATGTCATGATGTCATCAACGCAGATATGAAGATTAGTAATTACTGAAAATAAATTTTGAATTTCTCTGTGTATTGTTTATCCCAAATGTTGTTAACTCTCATATATTTGACAGGGTGTTTGTTTGTTCAGTGTAATTTGGTGCTCTTGCAGAGTGAATTAAAATAAGATGAACCTTGTTTTTCTGTGTTCAGCTGGATGGATGAAGATCTGGTATCGGCACTGACTCCCAAGCTGATAGGAGAGCGCCCCAACACCTACACCTACACCAAGGCTTTGGCAGAGTATCTGGTGCAGCAGGAGGCCGGAGACCTTAATGTAGCCATTGTCAGACCCTCCATAGTTGGAGCCAGCTGGAAAGAGCCTTTCCCCGTGAGTAACACTGGCTGTTCATATTACACTGCTCATTTGAAAATCAGATTTAAATTCAGTAAGAGCTTTAGATTTGGGTTGGTTTTTAGGAATCAAGGTGAAGTTTTATGGTATTTTATCAGTGCATTACAACCATTTGCTCATGCAAGCTCTGCATAAAGCCAAAAATACTGGATACACAGTTGTTCAAGTGGTCATGGGTTGTTGGTGGTTTTTGTTTTGTAAGTTAAACATGATGTAAGCATGAAGAAAGCATGACTGGCCATTCCTCAGGATCCATTTGGGTCCTGGTCTGGAAACATCCTGACTACACACACAGGCTCTCTGTGCCTCTGAGCAGTGAATGTGATGATGGCGGCAGCTGGAATTTTAGGAATGTGGAGTAAAGAAATTCGTCTTGGCTCTGCACCAGCGCAGTTACTGGAAAGCAGAAGATTTTTAGATTTCATTTAAGGGAAATTTAAAAAAATCTTTGACATTTTGGCTATGATTCAGAATTGGCACTCCCATATTATTCTTTACCGTCTTCAGTTAATGGTCATTTCTTAAAGCTTCCTCTGTAACTCATACAGAACAAAATGTATGTTTTGATCAATCGGTTAATTATTTCAGTTATAATGTTCTTCTGGTTTTCTCCAAACTCTATTTCAGGGGTGGATTGACAACTTCAATGGTCCAAGTGGGATATTCATTGCTGTAAGTGTTGAGTTCTTCATATATAACAATGGAAGTTATATTAGGGCTTTAATAGTAGACAAAGATCACAGTTCAGTACGTACCTCGGTACACAAGTCACAGTTTATTTTCTTTAGTATGGTAATGGGGGGGGTACTAAAAAGTTCACTAAAATTTAACATCAAAGCTGTTTGTTTTTGGGTTTTGGGATGTTGTTTGAATGAGAAAAATAACCATAAATAAACAAAATATGAAATAAAATACTGCTGTTCATTTACACTTTTTAATGAAAAAGTGGGAAAAAAAAACATGATTTCACACCTAAAGTGACACCATCTGAGTTTTAAGAGCATCATCAAACAGAAACAGCTCTACTTTCATTTCACTCATCCTCATCACAGATCCTAAACATCTCAGCAGGTTCCTCTTCTGGTCAGATTGACAGTCGGCATGCTGCTTTTGTTTTGCCGGCTTTTTTTATTTCTTCCTTTTTGTCAAAACAGAGGTGCCTCCAGACGGAGGACTTGAGGCGTGACGGTGCTTCTGCTAACTCAACTAGCTTACATGCCATGTTTTTATAAGTCGTTAGAAACGGGATGAAACGCGCTGCACCAAGTGGAGGTGAAGTCCATCATGCAATATGTCCAGTGGCATGCAAAAACTTAATGAAACAATAAATGGCTAAATAAACAAATCCTTCACCCAACAGTTCAGTGCAGGGTCTTGCTGAACCGAGAGCAGTGAACCGTTCGGTTCGGCACAAATACACAAAACCGTTAACAGCCCAATAAAGTATATTGCAAAGCTTAGACAGATCTTCTGATCATTAAGGAATGAACCCTTGCAGAATAATAAAAGGTTGTTATTTGGGATGGTGGCTGTCTCCTTTGGCCACATCTTGAACTACATTATCTTGTGCAATTTGCATTCTTGAAGTTACAGATGGACGAATTGCTGCGGGTTCTCTTGCACCCCACTGCTGAGGAGATATTTGTTTTTGTTGGACTCTCTTCTGTGTTATAGTAATGCATGCTAGCCACTTAGTTCCTGTAACAAGTTGTGTTTATCACTAAGTGTATAACTAGTTTCATTAATATTCCGTCCCTCCCCTCCAGGCTGGTAAGGGGATCCTGCGTACGATGAGAGCATCCAATGATGCTGTGGCTGATCTGGTACCAGTAGATGTGGTTATCAACGCCACACTGGCTGCAGCTTGGTACTGTGGATCACAGATGCTCGACAGGTTGGAGGATCACCCACATGTGCCTGATAATCAACCTGTTTTATAAGAGATTAGGATTTTTGTAGTTATGAAATATCCCATCTTCCTTGCAGGTCTAAAAACATCCTGGTGTACAACTGCACAACTGGCGGGATCAACCCGTTTCACTGGGGCGAAGTTGGTATGATTACATTTTTTTTTCCTCCATGTCTGTCTGAACGCAGCCTGTCAGTTGAAGGCTCAAAGGTGTGTTGAAGCATGTCCTCTAATGACATACCCTGACTGTAATCTGATCCACCGCCTGCCCCACCAGCAGCTTGTCTGTTACCGTCTTAGAGCGCTAGCATTTAAGTTTCACATCAAAAGTGTTCAATTTGACCCTTTCAAAGCCATAATTTTTTTTTCTGAAATGTGTAAATAGTTTTTATACTGTAGGTGTTTTCTAACACTGTTTTGGAGTAAACGTCTGGGTTCTTACAGTGAGCCTATTTATATGCACATCAAGCATCTGATGATCATTACCCATTTCTGGAGTTATCAGATAATTCAAGTGATCATGTAGAGTGCATAATCTGATGTCCTTTTATCAGATAATAAGAAGTTGGAAGAATGCACCAAGATTTCTCTTCAGTGTTCTCGTGTCTTTGCGCAATGTAGACACGTCGCTTCTGTCTTTTTAACTAGGCGTGTCACGATTTCGAATCTTTTATCAAAATCGATCGAAATTATGTCATGGTCTTGATCATCAAAGTGAAAGAGAGGATCCCCACCCCCACCATGTGCAAAGAGTTGAAAGCACATGATTGCTCAGTGTATTGTAGCTGACGCTATCAGTTGTGTTGTCAGTCAGCACCGGTATTGCTGTTGTAGTGTTGGTACCTGTAGTTTCATGGTACCGGCGGTACCAGACTGGTGTCCATCTGCCAAGCGAGACAGTTCAGTGATGATGTCTCCTCAGAGTACAGCAGGAGCAGCTTCTCCGTCTCCTCATTGGGGGGGAAAAAAAGGAACAATGAGCCATATATGGAAGTGTTTCTTCTACATTAATTTAGGAGCGACAGGCCGCCATTCATAAATCCTGCGTGCGCTGCCTTACAAGCCTCAGCTGCGCCAAGCGTGTCGGATATCCCTGCATCTTTCCTGTTGTTGTGAACGTAAGCTGTAGATTTTGAAATGAAACTGCTGTGCAAGAATGCAGCGAAAGAGGCGCGTATGGGCCTGATGTGATCTGCCATAAGGCTTTAAAGATAACTTTATCAGTAGTATTCACCATCTTGTCTGTGAATTAATACGATAAAACTGCTTCACTCCAAGTGGGTGTGCTGCAGTGTGTGTGGTTTTGTACTATAATTTCCTGTTATTGTGTTTTATGAAACTTTGTACGTTATTCATATAAAAATGTTTGATCTCTGCTGGCATTTTCAATGCTGTTGAAAAGCACTGAGCACAATATTTCTTTCAAGCAGTTGAAGGCTTCATGCCATTATAGAACTATTTTATTATTTGTATGTACTTTTCTTTTTATTTATTTTTGTTGTGTTTGACAAATTTAATGAATAAACCAATGATTATAGACTAGACTAGTCTAGTAATGACACAGGCCTGTCTGCTGTCAGAAAAAAGAAAAAAAGAATCGAATTGTGACCCTAAAATCGAAAATTAAATCAAATCGAGGATTTGGAGAATCGTGACACCCAATTTTTAAAGGAAGATGTTGAAAAGACAGAAGTGCCGCAGACACAAAGGAAAACATGATTGCGTGCAGCTCTAGCAGAAAGACCGAGATCAAACTAACACATTCATGTGGAGGTTATTTTGCAGCCGTATTAGCCAACAAGTCAGCAGCTGACGCCAAAACCGTGGGCACCACCATGTTCAACAAAAGCTGGTTGTTTTAAAAATAAGAACAAGCTGTATCACGTTGTAAAAACATACCAAGGAAGAAATCAAATAATGGTCTGGAATATGTAGACGGAGATTTTGTCATACTGCATTTTTGAAGTGTAGGTAGACGCACCAGATCTGATTATAGTTATCAGATTTTGATGCTCATGTCAGCAGTTTTAAATTTTGGAGCATAGCTCATTTTTAACCAAAATCTGAAATGAGAAGTACAGTAGTCACTGTTGCTGCCTAAATATTAACTTTTGAAGTTGCTCACTCTCAGGGCCTTTGAAAAATGACTCTGGTTGCTCTACATATCTACGCTCTAGTCATGGTGCAGGAGAAACTGGAGTACTGTAGCTTATAAAAACCTCAGCCAAGTTTCCCAACTTTCCTGCTGGTAAAGGTTGTTGTAACCCAAGATGGAAAGAAAGGAAACGCACTTGTACATGAATAATCAGAAACCTGGGCGTTGTCAGGACCAGTGTCGGGTCATGTTACTTAGAAAAGTCATGAGATTATAGGATTTCTGCTTTCAAAAAGTAATGTTAGTTGCAGAGAAATTAAATCTCTTTACATGATCTTGTGCTCTTTGATTTAAAAAGTCAGACAACAAACAGCTGTTTTACCTCATGACAGCTTGTTTTACTGGTTTATAATCCACATTTTTAGGCTGAAGACTGGAGAGACAGATGCAATATTCCCTTTACAGCTTTAATTTACAAATGTGTATAAAACACAGAACTGTGCAACCCAATATCTATAGGTTAGAAATAGGTTCTTATCATTAATAATTATTGTTGTTGTTGTTAAAGTGTACATTTACAAACAAAAGTAGCAATGACATACAGCTGGAGAGGGGAAAACGAGGTGAAACAGAATTGTCTGACCTCAGCAATGGTCAGACACACCTGGATTGATCAGTTTATCCAATTCTGAGAGACAGGAAACAAAGATGCAGTACTAAGTTCAGGAAGTACTGGAGATGTGCATAAAGCCCATTGTTGGTGCTAAGGGTGGCCCAACCAGTTATTAGGTTTAGTGGGCAATCACTTTTTCACAGGACATCCTGATAACTAACGGAAAGCTAAATCTGGACTCACGGGACAGTAGTGTTCGTTCATTCATTCTCCTTAAAATATTGGTGAAAATCAAAGAGTTTTGCTCCAGATAATGCCTTATATAGAGGCTGCCCCGTCTCTCCCATTATATGGATGTACGCCGAAGGGTGACTCAACGTAATATCTTCCATAGGAGTCAAAGTGATACAGAAATTTCACCAGTGAGTAAATGCAGGTATAAACTCCTAGAAATAAGGTCTGGGTTAAAAATTTTAAAAAAAAGAAGAGTTATCCTATAACACTTCGGTATTAAATTGGGTCATAAGAGTTATTTCAGTTGTATAATTTGCTCGACCTTAAAGGTTGTCTTCTGTTAAAAGATGTCCCCTCCCCCACTCCCCCCGACAGTTGTGGGGAAAACAATGTTTACGTACAAAGTCTTAAAACTGCTTATTTATCCCCTGTGTTGAACAACCTTCTCTTCATAGAGTACCATGTAATATCCACATTCAAGAGGAACCCCCTTGAGCAGGCCTTCCGCCGGCCCAATGTTAATCTCACATCCAATCACCTTATCAATCAGTACTGGATCGCTGTGAGCCACAAGGCTCCGGCCTTCCTCTATGATCTGTACCTCAGGCTGATTGGACGAGAGCCCAGGTAACCTCATCATCGCCGACCAGACGCACCATACCTGTGCCGTCCTAACGGTTCACACTGATGCATCTCTGCTGCTTTATCCTTCCACTTTTCTTTCAGCGTAGGTGTCTAACATTGTAGTGTTAATGTTGTTGAATTATGCTTGTGTGCAGTTTTGTTGGAGCTGAAGAATGTATAACCCAGCGCTGCCCTGAACTACACGGGGCTGATGATGGGTTCTGCAATCTTCACATTTTGCTGGTTTTAGTTTATTTTCATGTTGGGCTTCCAAAACATCCGCACTGCGTTCACCTCAGTCCTGTTCACACACGGACAGAGGTGGATTTGTTTGTAGATTCCTTTGGTAACGCCACCCAGGTGTTGACGAATCTCTGCTAGCAGCTGCATTATCCCAACAGTGAGAGCTGAATCCAGCATCACATGCTGGTGCTAATGACAGCTAGCAGAGACCGAGCCATGACAAGGAGCCTGGACTGTGCTTTGTATCAGCAAGAAGAGGAAAGGCGCATTCTTGTTCATCTCATCCTCTGTCCTCCTTGTCCCGTCATGTATGTATCTCTCCCCTACAGAGTACTGTATAAACATGACCTTCAAGACCAATCCCTTAGAGCAGGCCTTCAGAAGGCCCAATGTCAATCTGCGCTCCAACCCCTTTACTAATCAGTACTGGACCACCGTCAGCCACACGCTGCCAGCCCTGCTGTATGACGGCTATCTCAGGCTGACGGGCCGGAGGCCCCGGTAAGACTGCGACTGCCCCACCCTCGGCTCTCTCCTCCTGCCAGTCGGCCCTCCCTCCCACCTTTTCCCACATGTCCCCACCCTGTATGCGTGTGTTTTGTTTTGTTTTTTCAGAGTAAGATTGGCGAAACGAGGATGAGTGCAGGGCAGAAGAGAAAATGTTTGTCATCTTTGCTTGGCATCAGCTGGAAGCGTGTTTTTATTCATTTTTTTTTTATTTAGAAATGATGCCTCCAATCACCTTTTTGTGAATAAATCATGCTGTGAACATGACATCCCTTATCCCTCACATTTCTCAACCATCTTTGGAAATTTGGGATGCCGTGGGACTTCTTAGCCAATCAGAAAGTTGTTCTCTGTTGGAGACGGCTGGTGTCCACTGAAAGCAACTCTACTGCATGTTTACATATTCACAAACCAGAGGCATTTCAGACAGTAAAAATTTTACACGTCTTTTTTTTTTTCTCTATGATTATTAACCAAATTTCATTCCGTTTCACTGTCTGAAATCCACACGACTTATTTTAGCAACTCACATGGACTATAGGCGGTGATTTGAATCAGATTTGGTTTTTCACCAGTTGCAAATAAAGATTATCCTTGCCTTTGTGTGCAAATCAACCGTGCATGTTCGGTTGCATCTTTTGAATCTTTCACCTGAACTGAAAGAATCTGAGTCATTTCAATCAGCCTCTGTTGGAAGAAATGTTTAGATTGGCTTAAGATTAAAAAAAAAAAGAATAATCTGAAAAATTAAAAACAGCCTGGATTACACTCAGATTCTTCATGCTTCATTGTAGTGGGTATTGCTGTTTTTCACATGCTGATTCTTACTACTTTCTCACCTTTAAATTATAATCTATTAAATTTGGATCACTTAACAGATACTTAGTTTGCCAACCGGATTTACTCGTGTTGACAGGATGCTGACGGTGCTTTATATTATCTTTACGACTTGAATGGTTCTATTCAGATATTTCTGGTTTAAGCGAGGAATCATGAATCACTGTGTACATTTTAAGTCACAGATCATTTGAAAGTGTATTATCCTTGCCCACACAGATTAAATCCGGTCAGCTTTTACTGATCTGTATCCTTCACTGTCCACAAGGGAGAAATCACATCCCAGATTTCACACAGTGCTTTGAAAGTTTGAAACCCTCTTTGTTTGATTTTGAATTACTTTAGAGGCAGATTAAGCTGAATTTAAAAAGGAGAGAATATTTATCAAAGTAGTCCCCCTCACTCACGTTCTAAGACTAAAAATGTGTTTTTGTATAGATGTGGCCCATTTACCTGAATTTCCCTCATATATCCTTTTGGTATTTGGAGTCGCTTTTGGGCTGCAGAGACATAGTTGAGCTATTCGGTCTATTAAAAACATAAAAATGAGTTCTCCTGGTTCTCTGAAGGCGTTCTTTCAAACTCCCACAAAATTTGATGAACTTCTGTCTCATATGTTTAGGTGTGTTAACATGATGATCCTCGCTGCGCAAAAGCAGCTTTTACATAAACAGAAAATTATACAGTATTTTTCTTGTACCGTTTGACAGGTTGCTTTTCTTCTTTTTTTTAATCACTGACTCATTGAATGGAAAAGTTTTAAGCCTGCATTTGTAGTTAATAACTGCTGAGTCCCTTAAGATTTTTTTTTTTTTTTATCTTTTTATTATTAAAGTTTATATAAACATCCAAAAACAAAGCCACTAAATATTGGTCAGTCCAATGCAAGGTTATAATAACTTTGGATTTTTAATTTCTTTCAGTTTTATTTAAATTTGACTTTTTGTTTTTCAGTTAGTTTTTACAGCATGTTTGCTAGTTTTGATTTTTTTTTTTTTTTTTTTTGGAAAATGCTTTGTTTTAGTTTGGTTTTCATTAGTTTGTGTTTTAGCTTTTTGGTGTGTTTTTTTTTTTGTGTGTGTGTGTGTGTGTGTGTGTGTGTGTAAATTTTAGCTACTTGTCATGTGACCAATTATCAAAGTCAATTGAGAGTAAAACCAGCTGAGCAAAGTAAATGAATTAAATAGATTTCATATCAACCCAAAAGGTTTATCTATTAAACACTACAAAGGCTAAAACAAAGGATGTTTTTGCAATAATTTTAGGTTTGTAAAGACACACTACAGTTTTAGTTATTTTTTTTTAAGAAACTCTCATTTTTGTTTTTATTTCAGTTAAGGAAAATGTTTTTTTCAATTTTAGTTTTCAGTTTTTCATTAACTATAATAACCTTGGTCTAATGAAATGCAAAGTTTAACAAAATTCATTTTCTCCACCTTGTTGCCTTTTGAGGTTGACACCTACGAGGCTATAGCCAATTATCTTTAAATAGTTTAAACTTTTGCAAAGACCAGCTCTGCCAGGAAAGTAAATAAACCTGCTGTCCAGCTTCTCCTAATCTTTGTGTGTATTTGGAGTAACAGACATTTTCTCACAACAGCAACAATCCTGAAATTGAACATCATTCAAGAGGTGGACAAACTCATCGCACTGTATCATCTAATCTAATCAATTTGATCCTCAAGTCATGCACATGGCTTCATCTCAAAAGTGAGAGGAACTTTGAGTCAAATATTAAATTGAGAGGGAAATGGACTCTGTCCCCTCAAGTTTGCTTTTTTTCTTTTAAATTACATATTTATTAAACTTCTGCCACTGCTTCCCGACACCCTGACACACAGTCCCCTTCATTTTTCCACCTGCTTATTCCTCTGTTCATCTTTTCTGACCCCGCTCTGTCAGCCCGTCATTTCAATGCTTCCTTTATCTTTTTCCTTATTTGTTTAATTTGTTTTCCACTCGAGTGTTTCTTCCTCTCCTTTACTTAAAAACTGTTTTGTACAGGATGATGAAGACAATATCTCGCCTCCACAAAGCCATGATGGTCCTGGAGTACTTCACCAGCCACTCCTGGATGTGGAACACGGACAACATGGCCATGTTGCTGGCCCACATGAGTCCCGAGGATAAGAAGGTATAAAGGGCGCTGTTGTAAACATCTGTCTGTGTTCTGCGTCAGTCACACTTTGTCCCTTTGTTGCCAGTGTCTGTCTCTTCTCACACAAACATTCAGGACACGAATCTACAGCTCGCTGCGTTAATGTCTGATGGTGGGCCGGCAACAGCAGAGTCATTCATTCACTGCTGATGTCAGGACGTAGTGAAAGGAGCCGTTGTTCAGAATATCTGTCTGGGGGGAATTTGCATTTCTGACATGCTGCTCAGTTAAAGTGTAAATTCAGGCAGTGCTGTTCTCTCACAGAAAGTCAATGATGTTTGCAAAAATGAACAAGTGATGTCCATTTAATTAGAAATAAAAACAAATGATTGGTTACATCTCCCACTGTTTTTGTTTATTTCTCTCTCTTCCTGCAGGTATTTAACTTTGACGTGCGTCAGCTGCACTGGGCGGAGTACATGGAAAATTACTGTATGGGTACTAAAAAGTACGTCCTCAATGAAGAGCTGTCGGGGCTGCCTGCTGCACGCAAACACCTCAACAAGTAAGAAACCTGAAGCACGTACAGACAGACAATCTGCTGCATGCAGTGTTGGTCGTGTTACATCTCTCACTAAGAACTTTCTTATGGTGGATCAAATGAAACTCCTGTAATTCCAGGTCCCATAATGGATGCTTGTTGCTCCTGTGATGGCCGATGCATAAATTAGAAAACTGATCACAATTTCAACACAACTTCTTTTTCTAATCTACCAAATTGTAGTGATACAACTTCTTCTGCAAAATGGAGAAAAAACTAAAGATGCTCCCTTTTTTCAGCTCATAATGGTGGAGGGAGGGTTGGGAAGCAGATTAATGTGGCTGGCATGCCTAGGTGCCCACCTGAAGACCCCCATAAAACTGGTACATTCAACTAGAGATGGGCATATCGATGCGCCGGAATCGATGCTTTGATACCAGCCAGACAAAATATTGGAATCAATATTTTTTTGAGTATCACATTACCACTGTACAGATACAAAATATGCCATTTGTTTCCACTTTTGAGAGTTTTAGGAAAAGAAATTATATGAAAGCAGCAATATTCTAGCCTCTGTGTCACATGATGGTGGTAGCCTATCAGATTCTAGCTTTTGTGTCACATGATGGTGGTAGCCTATCAGATTCTAGCTTTTGTGTCACATGATGGTGGTAGCCTATCAGATTCTAGCTTCTGTGTCACATGATCGGATATCATTATGATTCTGCTATTGTTATTGATGATGATTTGGTATTTTTCATTTTTAATGCAGGTTATTGCAGAATATATTTTGGTAAATTTGTGATATTACTATTACATTTACACTGAACAAATTTAAATATTCTTCAGTACTCAAGTTATTTCATAATTGAAAGAAGTTTTTAACCTTTTGTTTAATTTACTCAATTTCCCATTGTTTTAAAAGCACTTCTTTCCAGCACTTCTGTTCTCAAGTGTTACTCGTATCTAATATTGCCCTTGCATTCAAGATATTAATGCAAACTGTACAATCATGTGATTTTCTTTTCAGGAACAAAAAGTATCTGTATTGATGAAAAAGTACTATAAATTGCTGGTATCGCATCGACAGGAAAAATGTTGGCATCGCCCGTCTCTACCTTTTTACCATACTGTTTAATCTGAGGTATTGGGATATCTAGTCCTATTAGCTCAACAAACTGGATGACCTCAGTGAACTTGGACCAAGCACGGAGGTCAGACCATGGCTATGAGGCTGCACGAGTCCAAAAAGTGTTGGAAAGACTTTATAGATGCACCCATTCAGGGTTGTGCACTGGTTGGTTGAAGTCCAGTCTTGTTTGTTCAATCAGGAGCTGCACCACATTAAAAGCTTCTCTTAAACTGCTGTTTCAAATGCCTCATGATGCTTAACGCCTTACTGCACAGCTTCATGTGCTGTGATGTGGCCGACTGCTACATACAGACTAGGGATGAAAATTGGCTCCAGTTAAAAACTGTCACATTTTACATAAAACATGTATAATTTCCTTTTGAAAAGAAATGATAATAAATTGATGAATCACCTATTTTGTGCCAAAAGATGAGAGTGCGAATCTGTAAATGAAATCCATTTGATTATTTCAGTAAAAACGGCCTCGGTTATAAATGACTGGAAAAGGCTGTGATTCACACTCGGAGGCAGAATGTTGGGAGTAGGTTTTGGCTCTTTAATCACAGCTAAGACATGATTAAAAGTTATTTTTAGCTACTGAAATGATTATTATGATTATATTCTAGCAGAAACTGCTTTCTGATCAAAGCATAAGAAGGTAAAATGATAATGAAAGCAGAGTTTATGGACAGCAGTGTCAGATGCTGTCTGCAGTTTGCTATTATTTCACTACGTCTTCATTAATAAACCTGCTGCAGCTATGAGTTTCTCTCCACATGGAGTCATACTCATCATGCAGTGGGAGTGTATAGAGGCCAGACTGGAATGGGGCCCCCAGTCTCCAGAGGCTTGGCAATGGGAATGTTCGTGTAGTGTTGGAAGACACATTGCCAAATTCACATAAAGAAGAAACTGTAAAAAATTATGACCCAGCCAAATATGTTGCCTAACTTGTCTCCAGTGGGTCTCCTCTGGGGTGTTTTTAAAGAGGACGCAAGGCAGCCTCTTCCAGTCACAGTAGCTCCAAAAAAAAAAAAAAAAAAGTCATAGGACTGAAAGTGAAAGACCCTGGAAATTTCTACTGAGGATTGACTTTTTAGCAGATATGTGAATGAATAAAACCAAAACAACATTAACATTTCATCAAATCAGCCTCAATTATCATATCAACTCAAATTTGCATTAAAGCAGATATTCAAATGTTCAGCTTGAAGTAAAGCAGCTGTTCTGGTGATGAGTTTTAATCTGAAATATTTGTGATATTACACTGGGATGTTCCCAGTTCTTAATACCTTTATGTGATGAGCTTTAATGAACTACATTCAGAATGTTTTACTACATCATGTAGTGGATGCATCTCTAAATTGGTGCTTAAATGTCGTTTAAGCGGAATGTTGCGCACAGAATGATGCTTTCTCTGCCGTGTTGAAAGCACGTGCTTTACCAAAAAGAATCTTAATGTAAGTAAAGAAGGATGCATTGTGGGTATGACTCCTGAACACTTGGATTACATCTTAATGCTGGACCTGACGCAGAGGAAAGAAGACAAGATCAGACAAGGTTAGACAAAACCGAAAACTAGACATCCAGCTGCAACACCAGTAAAGAAACTGGTTTAAAAAAAAAAGAAGAAAAAAAACACCACTCTGCCTCTGTAAGAAAACAAAGCAAACAATGATCAGGAGCACCTATGAGAAAATGAAGAGGAAAAACATGATCAGGTATATGAAAACTTAGTTACTGGTAGGCTTTACACGATCAGGATTTTCGGGGCCAATCACCGATCAGAGAGTTTAAAAAAACAATCACTAATCCGATCATGTGAGGAAGTAAATGTATATTTAAATAACTCAGTCAACGGTATGAATATGGGTAAATGAGTATCATTTAAAAAAAAAAATTTTTTTTTGTTAACATGTTTTGTCCTGAACTGACTGAGATGAAAAGGTTAAACATCAATAACCTCTGACGGGCATTCAGCTTTAATCGGGACAAACCAAAATAATATGAGCCAGTGGCACAAATAATAGGCACAACTTCAACAGTCATAACTGAAATTATTTACAGTCACAGTGCAAATGAAGGCAGCAATGCTCCTTCAATCTGATGATGTCATATCGGTAGTCAAACTAATCGAGTGACTGTTTCCTCAGAAGACCCTCGACGTGAGAACAAACAACCCGCTGCAGCTCATGTAGTCCGGTAACATCACAGTAGGCTGGAATATCCTTGATATGGACGCATGCGTCAGTGTCAGGAGCGTTTGTGTACATACTTGCTGCAGCACGTGAGGAGCATGCAGCAGCCGAAACGCTCGACACTGGAGGTCTCCGCTATAGGAGGACTACGGAGCTCTTAGACTGAAAGGCCACATCGCATTTCCTGCATTTCTGCAAACAACAGTTTAACTTTAACTGTTGCTGCAAGTGTTTGTCACGTGTCTCCAGACAGCCGACATGTTTGCTTACCTTGTTTGCAGCTGACGTCTCCATCCTTTACGTGTGGCGTATTCTGGATTGTAAAAACTTTATTGTCCAGCACATAGTGACAGAGCTGACGACAAAAACAGCACGAAGACATAAAACACGTACTAGTGAGCCGTGTCTATTCTGCTTTGTTTGTTTTTTAAGTTTAATCAGTGTAAATGAGAGTTTAACCGGAGCAGATTCAAAAAAACAATGACGTCATTGATCAGATTTGTGAATGAGGAGTTAAGGACCGATCAGAAAATTTGAAAAAACTGAAATATCGGCTGATCCGATCAAACCAATCCGATCGGTGGAAAGTCTAGTTCCTGGTGATTAAACTTGGCTGGTTACCAGGCTTCCGCAGAGCTGAATGACAGTGCATGAGGTCATTCAGGGGACATTGGGGAAGGAATGCATCTGACCGTTGCAGGATATCGGCTCTCGAGGAGCGGACTTGCACACAGAGCAGTCCTCCATCATCCACATGGTTGGGAGGTGGAGTCCAGGTTTCCCCACGCAACATGCTGACAACCAGAAAACCTTCAAGAATGTAGGTTACGTCTAAACAAAAACTAGGGACTGAATACATGCACTGAATGGATATTAACAACGCAAGTATAGTCTGCATTTTTGTGCATACACGGTACACCTATGTGGGTGTGTTTTTTCTTTTTTTGTTTTGGTTTTTTGGAGGACTTGTCGACTTAAAGGGACTAGAAGCAGGATCAATGATTTGCTAGTGATGGAATGGCACTGCAGGTAACTGCAGCCACCAGCCAAGCCATCACGGGAGCGTACACAAACTGATGCTGCGCTGACAGTCTTTTTCATCGTAGTGAAACTTTTTTAGTGTCTTTTAGTTGATTTGGGTCGTTTGCTGACAGCAGAAGAATCCGTAACTATCCCTTACAGTGTTTGAATTTACTGCGACCGTCTTCTTCCTGTATCAAAACTGTTGGAGACGTGTATGCAGTGTCAATGACGTCACATCTGCAGGACTGCGCGGGAAATTCGGCAGCGCATTATGTAGCCTGTTTAGGGCAACGGAGAGAGACGTGGGTGGGCTCGTTCTTTTTAACGCTTCATCACCCATTAGCATTAAAAACTGGACATGCATGTTTATTCTTTCAAAATTCCTGCCTTTAGTCTCTTTAAAATTGCACAGTTTTATATGTCAGCAGCACATAATTTGAAGCAGTTGTGTGTTCAGGGACTCGTGTATATAAGTGGTGGGGCCTCAAGGCTGTTCATGCTCATTTCATGTATTTTTATGAGATCAGGTTGGATGTGTCGATGCCAGTATCAGTCCGATACCATGTCTGTGCAGGGTTCCCGCGGGGTCTTAAAAAGCTTTAAAAGTCTTACATTTACAAATATGCTTTTAACTCATTCACTGCCATTGACGTCTATAGCCGTATACAGCGGGGGGAAAATTACTTAACACGTCAACATTTATCTACGAAAATATATTTCTAGTAGAGCTATTGACATGAACACAATCTGGCAACATCTGGTGAAAATTTCAGTACTTTTTCCCCCACTGTATACGGCTATAGATGTCAATGGCAGTGAATGAGGTAATACCTTAAAAAGTCCTTGAATTTTACAGTTGTGGTCTTAAATTTCATATAGTTGGTCTTAAATTACACTACGGTACAATATAGTGCAATATATGGCTCAGAATAAATGCTATGAATATAGAAGTTTTCAGTCATATTGATCTCTTTTGCTTCAATCCCTGATTGCGTTAAAGTGTGTTGGAGAAATGTCTGATACATCTACAGAGAACAGCAACGAAATTGGGAACCAATTTATTGTTGACTTAGCTGGTAGAAATGGTCGGAACATTTACCCCAACACATACGCAGGAACCCTTTATTTATGCATGACAGAAAGCAACCTTATGCAGTGAGAATTTTGAGGATTTTTTTTTTTTTCAGTATGTTCTGTTTATGTGCTTATGGTTGTTCAATCTTGTTTTTTTTTTTTACATTATCTTAGTAATTGTAGAAGGATCTGCGCTTCCCTCTTTTTTCCCCCCAGTGCGGCCATGAAATGGGCATGAAAATCTGCTCTAAGTGATCTTAAATTTAACTTGTAAAAATGTGTAGGAACCCTGCCGTGTACGCCACTCATCATTCAAAAGTGTTTCCATACTACAGATCCTGATATCATGGTGCAAATTTGAGGACTGTCAAAATAAACAAAAATCTAAATCCCAATTTGGCATCATCTCTGTAGTAGAGGCGTATTTTGGGCATGAAGGTGCCTTGTTTTAGTCATGAACCAAAACTACTAAACAACTTTATGCTCCTCGTGAATGATGATTTTTGTAGCTTTAAAGCCTGGATGGCTGCAGGATAACCCATTTAATATATCACACAGTAACTCAGCCGTAACTAACGCTCTGGTCCATGCTCGTTACTCCCCAGCTGAGCTGATGATGGTGGACTCGTCATCGGTGATACAGAGCAGATTAGAGGAAGCAGCACGTAACACTTTCCACTCATGAAATACTTTCTTGGCTATCTGCCAATCCTCGTTCAATATGCAAAAGAGATGAGTATATTTACTCCCATCATAAACTCTGGTTCATATTCGGCAGTTTCCTCTTTTGCTGCATGACTTTATCTCTGACCACTTCCAGCCTACAGCCTTTTAAATGATCAAAATTGAACTAACTCTGGAAGATTAAAGAAGAAAACTTTGCAGAAGCAGACTGAATGTAATGATTTCTCTCCTGTGCATCTTTCCTCAGGCTGAGGAATATACGCTACACCTTCAACACCATCCTGGTGGTGCTGATATGGCGCGTCTTCATCGCCCGATCCCAGATGGCCCGAAACATCTGGTACTTCGTGGTGAGCCTCTGCTTCAAATTCCTGTCGTACTTCAGAGCTTCCTCCACCATGAGATAATGAGCACGGGGACACGGTGGCGGGTGGGGAGACGGATGGATGGATGGATGGATGGAGACGTGAAGAAGAGAGGTGCCTGTGCTCAAAGTGCTGCTTGACTGAAGCGAAACACGGGGACAAGCGGAGCGCCTGGACAAGCTCGGAGTCTGCAGCGTCTCGATATTTGGTCCTTTCTGAAATGCGGGATTCATTTTGCACCTGAAGTGCTTATTGACTGTGTTTGGGCTAATTTTAGAAAGAAGACCTAATGGCCTCATTCTGTTCATCCCCAGTCATACCAGTCCTTCTGGTTGCAGCTTTTCTTCTGCTCCCCTTTCATCTGGCAAAGCTATGCACTGGATGATGTTCTGCACCAAAATCCTCAGCAGTCTCTTTGTTTTCCTCTTTTAGGCTCTGTCTCTGAAAATAAGCACTCAAGTAGTGTTTTTGTGTGTGTGTGTGTGTGTCTTTGGGGGTTTTGGGGCTTAAGTCAATGTTTACTCAGCTGGACTTCTGACATGCAGCATTTGCAAGGCATAAACCTGAAAATGATTGGCTTTAACATTTTTAAATGGGCTTGTTCAGGCTGGCATGACTCTGGACCTCCCACCTGCCCACCCAAAAGATCGAAGCCATTTCGACCATAAAGAAAAATGTGAATCGGACCCAACCAGGATTTGTTGCTGGCCTTTTTTTTTTTTTTTTTCCCTGCTGGTTAAATTCTCAGAAAAGATTTAAGCAGAAATGCACTCCTGTTTTCTGAGACTGCAGCAGCCAGGTCTCCGCTCACAACCAAGCACAATGCCAACTGCAACTGCTTTACTGAGTGCCTACAAACTGATTATTCTCGCATCAGCAGATCTTGCAAAAAACCTCTTCATGTTTTTTCTTTTGTGTGTGTATCGAAGTCATTTGTAACCATAAAAGTTGAAGCATTTTTGCCAAAATACCTCCTAGCTGATGCCTCATAGCTCAGCAGAGGATGAGACGGGTGGAGTTGAGGGAAAATGGCGTCATTACTTCTGCTTGTTTCGAAAGTAAACCATCAGTACCAATTCATATCTCATAATGTTCACTGTTCTTTAAGTACACTACTTTCAAGTAGCACCAACTTGAGTTCGTTGTCTCTGAATGGGTTTCTGTTGCAAATGAGTGCAACTGTTACAGGATATAATCTGTTGCATTGTTGGATTATGGATTTATCTGCACAGTTTCTGTAAATACAAACTTGTAGGAACTCTTATATTCATTTTTTAAGAATTTAGGCTGTTACAAACCTGGCATTATCTCTGAACTTTCACAGGAATGAACCTTTATTGCCATATGAAGTGTCACTTTGTCATACTCATCTTCTGTTACCTTCACTGAGTCACCATGAGAAAGCAGGGTGTTGATCATTGACTGTGCTTGCATGCGTCATCTTTAAGTGTCTTAGGAACTTTAAATCCCTACATGTGTTCTGAGGGTACGCTGGCATCATGGAACAGCGGCATTTTTCACACAGGAACCACTGTACCGTACACAAGATGGTTTAAGTAGACGCATCGACCCTGAATTGTGCCTGAACTTTTGTCGATATTCTAATGTGAAAAAAAGCAATCAGATGTATGTTTTCTAACTATTTTTGTGCTGAGCTCTACTTGGGTAGATTTAAAAAGAACATATTTTTCTGCAAATGACATTGCGTGGCTACAAAAAGAGCTAACTGAACCAGCTTCAGCTGCTGTAAATAGTAATTTAAACTTAAGCTCAGAGCTGAACTCACGGTTGCTTATTTAACTTGACATCCAAGTTTGTGTTTGAATGTAAAAGATTAATCTCTTTGCACAGTCAGATTCTCCCTCTGACTCAGACATTAACATTACTGTTGCCTGTAATCTGAACGGGTTATTATCTGATTATGTTGTCTCGTTTCCCTGTTACTGAGCGCATCTGTTTAGTGACTGTGAAAGGCAGCTGTCGTACACGTCGAGTGTGGTGAGAAAAATAGAAATGTTGTCTGATCTAATGTCTTTTAAACTCTCAAGCTTCCTCTTGTGGTTATTACTCACTCTTTGATGTCAGGAAGTCAAACTTTACTGAGTCATACCAATGATTTGTTAAACAGGATTACATACAGAATATAAAGAATAAAACCTCATTGTGTGTTCTGTGTTTTTATTGTAGGATTAACATTTGGGTCTAAAATCTTAAAGCATGAACAGCAATGTCTTGGGGATTAATGTGACTTTCTGATTCCTGGATGAGTTGGCAGATAAAATTCTTATTATAGCCTGGTTAGCTTAGCTTAACATGAAGGCTAAATGCTGAGCGATTGGCTCCAGTTAGAGGCGACACAACTTACTGGTTTAAGCCTGGAAACTTGCCACAGAATCTTTGTACTTCTGTTAATATCTAAAAGAAAAACTGAAATCAGAGCCCTCTACCAAGAAACTAATCCCCTTAATGACATGGACGTCAATGTTTTGTTTTTTTTTGCTTTGTGGTATTTTGTGATATGCAAACTGGTCTCAATGGGCTGTATGCACTGTGTCGCTGCACGATCTGTTCAGGAAGCACAATCCGTAACGTCAGCTCATCTGCACATGTGCCGAAAGGAATACTGCCAGGTCGCCGTTAAATCTGCTGGATTTAGGAAAATGATGTCCTGATTAACTTCCATCCTTGATAATAACAAAATAACAGATGGGGGAATAAACATTGATTTTGAGGTGATAAATGCTGTACTGAAATTAAAATTGCTGCAGATGTTATATATACACACACATACAGTATGTATGTAACACAGAAATTAGTTTATGGTTTAGTTTCCCTTCACATCTTTTTATATCAGAATACTGTAACATTCTTTTAACCAGATTCAACATAGCTACAGGAACTGCCCTGACTATAGACAGAAACTTTCTGTGGATGTCTAAATTAAATTTGCTATTAAAATCTGTGTATATATATAATGTCACCATTTGTATCCATTAAATAAACGATGACCCAAACTATTTTTCCTCCAAGTCCTATAGTATAAGGATTTTCTGTTATGTAGAATATTTATTATTCAAAATCATATGTGGAATGAAATTGTGTTTTATAACACTTTCCAATACATTCATACCTGTGTGTGGTAATCTGACAATTTAACCTGTAACTTTAGGGGATCAAAATCACACATGCAAAACATCTGCAGCCATTTTATTTCCGTTCAGCATTCATCACTTTAAAATCAATAATGTTCATTCCTCCATCCGTTACTTTTCTTTTATTAAGGATGGAAGTTGTTATTTTCTGGACATTATTTTCCTAAATCCAGCAGATTTAACAGCGACCTGGAAGTATTCCTTTCCGCAGATGAGCTGACTCATCGGATCGTGCTTCCTGAACAGATCGTGCAGCGACATGCACGACTCCACTACTTCCTGAACTTAAGGTAGCTTCTTTGTTTCCTGTCCTTCATTACTGGATGAACTGATCTCAGTTACTGGCCAGACAAACCTGGATTAATCAGTTCGTCCAGTAATGAGAGACGGGAAGCAAAGGAGCCATCTTAAGTTCAGGAGGTAGTGGAGTCGTGCAAACAGCCCATTCTCCCCTCTGCTACTTGTTGCCTCTCATTTCCCTTTTTCAGCTGTTGCTCTTAATCAGCCCTGTTAACAGCTTCACTTCGCCAGTGTTTGAGATCCACTTTGTTTTTTCCTGCACCCCGCTGGGATGTTTGTGTTGCAGTGAGTTGTACATGATGTTCATGTCATCATCTGAGAGTGCAGAAGTCTCTGTGGACGACTGTACCAAGCAGTTAGTGACTGCTGACTGTAAATCAACCAAGATCCATATGGAGACAAGATAAGTTTATGCATAAGTTGCTCACATATGTATCAACAGGATGTCATCGGCATAAAAAATAAATGTTAAATAAAAAATGTATCAGTTTTCTCTTTCTGCCTCCTGCAACATATTTTTACAGAAGCTGAGAAATAGAATTTCTACTGCTGTCTTCTCTGGGTTATAAGTTTAGGAGATAACTTGTGATGACAATGGTTAAGTCTACAGGGAGTGCAGAATTATTAGGCAAATGAGTATTTTGACCACATGATCCTCTTTATGCATGTTGTTTTACTCCAAGCTGTATAGGCTGAAAGCCTACTACCAATTAAGCATATCAGGTGATGTGCATCTCTAATGAGAAGGGGTGTGGTCTAAAGACAAAACCCTATATCAGGTGTATTAGGCAAACATAATTATTAGGCAACTTCCTTTCCTTTGGCAAAATGGGTCAGAAGAAGGACTTGACAGACTCCGAAAAATGGATATCTTGCAGAGGGATGCGGCACTCTTAAAATTGCAAATCTTCTGAAGCGTGATCATCGAACAGTCAAGCTCTTCGTTCAAAATAGTCAACAGGGTCACAAGAAACGTGGAAAAACCAAGGTGCAAAATAACTGCCCATGAACTGAGAAAAGTCAAGCGTGCAGCTGCCAAGATGCCACTTGCCAGCAGTTTTGCCATATTTCAGAGCTGCAACATCACTGGAGTGCCCAAAAGCACAAGGTGTGCAATACTCAGAGACATGGCCAAGGTAAGAAAGGCTGAAAACACCACCACTGAACAAGACACACAAGCTGAAACGTCAAGACTGGGCCAAGAAATATCTCAGACTGATTTTTCTAAGGTTTTATGGACTGATGAAATGAGAGTGAGTCTTGATGGGCCAGATGGATGGGCCCGTGGCTGGATCGGTAAAGGGCAGAGAGCTCCAGTCCCACTCAAAACGTCAGCAAGGTGGAGGTGGGGTACTGGTATGGGCTGGTATCATCAAAGATGAGCTTGTGGGGCCTTTTCAGGTTGAGGATGGAGTCAAGCTCAACTCCCAGTCCTCCTGCCAGTTTCTGGAAGACACCTTCTTCAAGCAGTGGTACAGGAAGAAGTCCGCATCCTTCAAGAAAAACATGATTTTCATGCAGGACAATGCTCCATCACACGCATCCAAGTACTCCACAGCATGACTGGCAAGAAAGGGTCTAAAAGAAGAAAAACTAATGACATGGCCTCCTTGCTAGCTAATCATTTTATGCATTTATTTAGTTAGTTTTTACTTGAATTTTACTAGTTTTTACTGGTATTGTTATGTGTTATCATGTGAAGCACTTTGTGATCCGTGTCTGTGAAAAGTGCTGTACAAATAAAGTCTGCTTGCTTACTTACCTTTTAACAGATTCTCTCCTGGTCGTCTCCAGATAAAGGCATCTGGATAAAAACTGCAGTCAAGGTCCCTCTATTTTGAGATATTACTGAACATGGATGGTGCAGAATTCCAGCCATGAAAAGGAAAGTTAACCCTTTAAAATGCTCAAGGAGCCATCTAACTTTTTTTTTTTCTCCAGGGGTGTGGAATTAGGATTTCAGTGTTGAGATGGGATTTACGGTTCTTTCAAAGGGAGTCGGATCTTGAGGAGCCGTTCTTTCTGAAGAACCAATCAAACGACTGGCTTCTTTTTTTTATTATTATTTCAGAATTCAATCAACAGTAGCTAATCTTAATCCAGTCAATCATCACTGGTAAGAATTTATAGGGCAAGAGTAATTTGTATGGGAAAAATTCAAACTTTTACACCCCCAGCAATATACAGAAAACTTGGTTGGTGGGAAATATTCAGAATTATTGGACATAAAAATTATTGTTTTCTTTTGGCTTGTGTTTTCATTGTGTTTTATAAAGTGTCTCCATATCCCCCGCACTTTGACCGTGCGATCACTATTTTGGATTTTTACTCAATAAAACAATTCAGCTTGCTACAATTAAAACAACTTAATTCAAAATATTTTTCATACAAAAACATTTTAGTAATGCAAAAGAACTCAGACTATATAAGAATAAAGCCTCATGAAAAGATTTGTTGCTATATAAAATCAGTTTTTTTGTTTACAGAAATAGAGTAAATAAAGAAACCTGAGCTACATCAGTAAATTTTAGTAAATGTGTTGGAACCCAGTTTCTGAGCAACACTTTTTGCACATAGATGTGTTCATATGAATGGAGTGTGTGTTGGACTTCTCCCATGATGCACACACATCATGTGAAGGCAGCGTGGACAATCTGGATATAAAAAAGAATGCCTCACTAATGAACGTTTTACAACTGAGATCCGATTCTCGTTCATTTAAAAGAGCCGTTCAAAATAATCGATTCGTTCATGAACGTCACATCTCTATTTCAGTGTTGCTAAATCCTGATTTCTCTGCACATGAATGCGTCTGTCCATCTGATCCAGCAGGGTAGGACCCAAACCTGTCACTGGAACAAACCTGCAGGAGACGTTTAAAGATCTTAAATTTTTTTAATTGAAGGACTAATAGTTAAATTTAATTAAAGAACTTTTTAATTACACTTTTAACACTTGTGAAAATTCAAAAGAACAAATCAGTAGGTGCCTTTTTTATTTTTATTTTTTGTAAACCAAAAAGAGTGTTTTAATCACCCTCCTGGTCCCAAGGTTTCATTCTGACTGAAGCCGCCATCTGAGACACGACCGGAGTGACAGCATGATTGATGATGAAACAAATGAACCATTAGTCTCAATCTGTCCAGCTGACCTGTTTCCTCTGGTGCATAACAGATCCGTCCTCCGCTTTGGAAGCCAGATTAAAGTGGCATATTGAACAGCTCCATTAAGATTTAATGCTGCCATTCAGGATTAAACTTGACGCCCTGTCCCCGTTTTGGACGGCTCAGTTTTCTAGAGACAACCAAAAAGGTTTTCTAATAATATTGAGCGCGAGATTATCAGTTCCTCGCCATCAACTTCTTATCTAATGTAAATAAATGCGCTACTGCTGAGTTTTAAGCTAAAACAGTGGTTCCCAACCTGTTTTCCATAAGGACACCCTAAGCAGCAACCAAAAGGCTGAAACCCCTCCGCCTCTTTGCTGAAGCCATGCATGGTTTTATGCTTTCATTTGTCACAAATAATGCATTCTGGGTGATTCCTGTCCTTGATGTAACCAAAATAAAATGATAAAACCTTAAACTGATACACCTCAACTCATTTCTGTGTGGTCATGACCTGAGTTTTAATCACACTGGCTGTAAACAGTCAAAGCTTGAGGGGTCTTGGACCCCAGGTTGGGAACCACTGAGCCAAAAGATTAAGCCCATACAGAGACGAGGCTGCCAGTTCACATATAGCGGGGAAAAATAGTATTGAACACGTCAACATTTTTCTCAGAAAATATATTTCTAGTAGATGTCGGCAACAAGGTAATGCACACATACAAAGAAATCCTAACATTTATGTCCATAAATTATGTGTATAGTGAAATGACACAGGGAATAAGTATTGAACACACTTACTGAAATTTATTTAAAACTTAGTGCAAAAACCTTTGTTGGTGATTTCAGCCTCCAGACGCCTCCTGTATGGAGAAACCAGTGGAATATGTTGCTCAGGTGGGATTTTGGTCCATTCTTCTACACAAACTGTTTTCAAATCTTCAAAGTTCTGGGAGTTTCTTCTGTGAACTCAGATCTTCAGTTCTTCCTGAAGATTTTCAGTTGAATTCAATTAACTGGGCTGTTCTAGCAGCTTTATTTTCTTTTTCTTAAAGCAGGTGAGTGTTTCCTTGGCTGTGTGCTTGGGATGGTTGTCTCGCTGAAAGATCCAGCAGCTTCTGCCAGCTTCTTCAGCAGATGGCAGCAGATTCTGGTCCAGAATGTCTCTACTTTTCTCCATTCATCCTTCCTTCAAGGAAGGAAGGATTCATTTTTCCTTGGTAAATGTATTGACGAGATCAATGACTGGATGTGCCTCAACTTTCTACAGCTGAACAAAAACAAAACTGAGGTGATTGTTTTTGGAGCCAAAGAGAAACGACAGCAGGTTGTCACAGAACTTCAGTCCATAAACCTAAAAACCAACAACCAGGACAGAAATCTGGATGTAGTGATGGACTCAGACCTAAACTTTGAAAAACACATCAAAGCGATCACTAAATCAGCCTACGATCACCTGAAGAACATCTCAAGGATAAAAGATCTGATGTCTCAGGAAAATCTGGAAAAACTAGTCCATGCATTCATCTTCAGTTGGCTTTAAGTTTAAACTTGTAAATTTCTAAATTAATCTTTAGATTTTTATACCAAACAGGATGCAATATATCGGATTTAAAATAAATCAAGAACATAAAGACAATGCATTTATCCCTAACCTCAGCTATGTATTGCATAAATGTGCATCTCATATGTGTATCAACTACAACTAAAAGCACAGTTTGGGAATAATTGTTCAATATTGGGCCTGGTGTGGCTGGAATTGTTGGATGTGGCGATCCATTTTAAAATTAATCTTTTAATCCTTTTATTCTAGTGAAGAAACTCAAACTTAGTAAGGTTGACATTGTTTATCAGCTTCTCTTAGATTTATTACAAACTGTAAATCCTTGACCCATCATTAAAACCAGAATGGGATGGCCATCATTGGCCTTCAGAAGGTTGGGGCATTGGTACATTTTTATTTTTAAAGCCACGCTTGGTCTGGTCTGGCTACATTTGTACCTTAATCACATGGAGAAGTGTTGATTCTTATTCTTTGTGATCAAATGATCACTTGCTGCTCTGCTGCTTCTACATGGAACATTTTGCAAAAAGACTGGAAACGAACTGAACTTCCTTCTTTGAACGCTTTTAAGTCAGCAGTTGAAATGACCTTTTTAAATTGGACTTTTTATTATTATTATTATTATTATTTGCATTGTATAACTGGCCAGGTGTACTGCCTCTTTTCCAGCACTCGTTTACAAAAGGTTTTTTTAATCTCAATGGGACTTTTTCCTGGTTGAATAAAGGTTGAATTAAAAAAAAAATCTTTTGAATACTATAAAACACTAGTTTCATCAATATACTTTGCATCATTCCAAATATTGAACTGTTTTCACAAATAATTTTTCTTTAAGATAGTCATAAGTTTCAATTTCAAAAACTGGATAAAATACTCTTTTGTTGCTTTGTGCCGATTGTAGATCTTGATTTTAACTAAGATAAGTGTTTGGAAATTCATTTGAACCAGGAAACTCCAGGAAGCTCTGGTCCTGGAGGGCCCCTGCCCTGCAGGATTTAGGTACTTCTCTACTTTGACATGCCTGATTCATATAAATGGATCCAAACAGCTTAAGTTCTGCACAATAACCCATTCATCTGAGATGTGCTGCAGCAGAGAAACCTCTAAAACCTGCAGGATAGAAGTCCTGAAAGACCAGAGTTAGAGACGCCTGCGCGAAACTGAAGCTGAAAAAACATTTGCTTTCAACTCATCTGTGTGCAACTGTTTGATTTATATATAACAGGCCATCCCGTATGGAAACTATGTAATATTTTTTTAGGCTCCATCACAAAGCTTGGCAGCACCGCGCTGACAACTGTGACCCAGCATCCATGCCAAGGACTGAGTCACATCCAGCCATGCACACCCAGTCAGGTCTGGGTCACTGGCCTGCAAAAACAGGAATCAGGGGGCTTATGGGGCTTAGAGTGGGACCTCTGATGCAGAGAACGTGCGCTCACGCTCGGATCAGGATGTGCCGTTATGTAAAACTTCACATTTCTCAGAAAGTTTAACAGTTTTTCAACATCAGCCACTTTGCAAAATGGTGATTCAATGAAAGCTTTTTGAGTCTTATATCCGACAGGCGGACCCTCCTCGGTAGAGCTGGAAAGTAAGTGCACCATCATTACCAGAGTCCTCTTAGTTCCCCCCAAGAAAGAACATCTCATGTTTTTTTTTTTAAGTGGACTGATAATTGCCATGGACAGGAAAACTTGAAATGACCTGGGAATGACTTCACACGTTTTTATTCCATGAATGGAGATCTATAAATATGTCAATCTGAGCTCTCCCATCAGCAAAACCCCGCGGTTATCGAATTCAGCTGTTATGTTTTCCATGAGTCTGAAATCCAGAGAGCTGTGAATGCTGCAACCAAGGTGTCCATCAAACGTTTGGACGAGTTTCTTGTCCTTTTCCTTGTTTTGCCATGTTGTTCCCATGCAGCTGATCCATTCGTGACGTGATTATAGTGCAACTTGGAACTGAGCTTCTTGGCTTCAGTTTCATCTTGAATTCCTGAAAAACCTCACAAAACCAAACTGGCGGGCTTCATATTCCTACTAACACAACTTCCTATCTGGTTGGTGATGGACTTTTTTCTGAACCTCTGGCTTTAGCTGTGCAGATTAGCACGCTTTCAGATGATGCTTGATAAAAACCGACTCATGCATGACAAGCTAACAGGTGAGTAGCTGTAGATATAGAGACTAGATCAAAGGGCGAACTCCGCTGGAGAACAGTGAGCCTGATTCTGTGTTGCCCCAAAATTGTAATTCTTCCTCCATCCACTAGGGGCTGCAAAACAGAGCAAATCCCCATAGACTCCCATGTTAAAAACGCCAACTTCACAGCAGAAATAAACATGTTTACAGCCTGGTTCAAAAAACCATTTTAGGTTTAATAGGTCAAGTTAACCTTCATGTCAACTGTGAGGGGGGTGAATTTTTTTAAAACTCATCCGTTTAGATGTTATTTAATCTTAAAATTACACATAATTAGGGGCGTGTCCTTTTGATTGACAGGTGGCAGACTGGGTGCCATATTTAGCCATGGAGGCTAATAGTTAGCTCCCTGCTTGCTCCCAGGAAGGCCTCAGTCTTTCGCAGAGTTGCACAACAGCAGTTTTTAGCCGATAAACAGCAAGTCTGAGCGTGTCTTACCTTTAAACCGTCTATCTTCGTTCGTTCCTGTTCGCTGGAGTTAGCTCAGTTAGCGCTAGCTTGGCTGTTAATCACTTGCCCCGCCACGCGGAGCGGCCTTGCCTTTTCCTGTTTTAGTATTTTCCGGGAGTGACGACACACACGACACGGCAAGATGGCGACCGTGGGAAACGCCCAACTGGCTTCACTGTCCCCTATTCAGAAGTGACCGAATACTACGTCCATTTTTTTTTTTTACAGTCTTTGGACTTGATACATAAATAAAGTACATCCTAATTTGATCTCCTGCTGGTTTCCTTTATCTTTGCAGCAAATCAACAAGTACAACATGAGCTGCTTTTGTTGAGAGGCTATTAGGCATGTAGCTGGTAGCTAGCAGACTTCCAATGGTCTGACTAACTAACCTGTATCTTCTGCTTATGATCCATTCAAGTTAATGTATGTCTTATTTATTTGATCAGAATACTGATGTTCATTATTTCGCTATATTCAAATGTGTCAATAAACTACAAAGACAAAATGATATCTCAAAACTCGTTCTCTGTAGCTCGTGCTAGCTCCTCATTTTATTGGTTCCTTGCAACGAGTGCAGATTAGCTTTTCCACTTCTCATAAGCGACGAGATTGGTTGCTCCATTCTTTTAGACTGAACGCTGGTGCTGTTTGACCTCCCCTTTATGAGACACTAGCTGATTCAGAGCAGAAATGTTCAACTGCTGCATTACTTTTAATGATAAATACTTTCAAATTATTTTATAATTATTTACAGTGAAGAAAGGATAGTTTACAGATATACAAATGTGACATTTTTTTAAATTTCACCTTTATTTATAAAAACTGTCACATTGAGATCCAAGATCTCAATTGCAAGAAAGACTTTTTTTATATATAAATACAAAAACGGCAACAAAATAAGCATTTAAGAGGGACATGTTCACATCATTTTAATAATGAAAAAATGCACAAATATTTTCAAAACCCAATGCAGTGGTAAAATATGAAATATGTGTCTGATATTAGATGTTCTATCACAACTAGTGTAACACTTTGTTTCACACACTGGTGAGACAAAGCTAAAGGTACTTTAACCCTTCATATGTATGCAGCTTGTGCCTTTGGTTCGTCTTGCCTGTCAGACACCATTTGGGTGCTTTTGGACATGGGGATCGAGTTCCTGACACAGCACTCAGGTGAACCACTCTGGAGCCTTGCGCAGGGTCTTTAACCCCCACCAACTGCTCCCCAGACGCTTTAAATAGCAGCCCACTGCTCTCAGGTTCAACCTGACATGGGTTAAAATGCAGAGAATGAATTTCCTAATAGGGATTAATACAGTATAGTAGAAAAAAAAAAAGAAGGGGGGTCATTTCAACTGAATTTGACTTCAGTCTGCCCTCTCCAGCTCTGGAAGGACCCTTTCATATGGCGCATGTGAAATATAAATCTTTTGTCAGGTCACTGTGATCCATGAATCCATGGAGCTGCTGTATGTAAGACCAATGTGATATTTCTTTTTTTTTTCTTTTTAAAAGAAAAAAACATTGCAAATGGCAGTTTATGTGAGAAATTGGTCAGTAAAAACTATAGACTGCTTTAAAAACTCTTCTTAGGTCACTGTGAAAAAAAAAAAAAGATGTCTTTTTTTTTTTTTTTTTACTTATTCTAAGAGTGGCCAAGATTTTGTTTTGTTTTTGCTTGTAATAAACAAAAACATTTTGCCAAAGGAACATGCAAAAATTTTTTGATAAGACTTCTTGAAATAAGATGAATTGCCTTAAAACAAGATTTTATATCTCACTGAAATGTTTCTCTTTAAATAATTTTGTCTTATTTTGAGTGTGATGAGATATTTTGACTAAAAATTAGAAAAATATGCTCGCTAAGATTTCAGTTTTTGCAGTGCACCCATTAACCTAGCTCTAATCTTAGAGTAAGTGTGTTTAGAAGATGAAAAAGAAGAAAGAAGAAGTACAAGCACCATAAAGTTGCAGCCAAGAGCAGCTCATGAAGACGTGATTTGTTACTCTCTGACCTTATAAAGCAGACACAGTGTTGCAGGCACTTATCTCATTTCCAGTATGGACTCAGATTTTTGGTGTCAGTGTGGAGAGGCGACAGATTAACACTCTGCATGGAAGGTTTTATTGAGTCGAGGAAGAAAAGGCTTACACCACACCGAGCTGTCGTCTGGTGAGTAAAATGACTCAACATCTGTGTGTGGTCAGGTTGGCCTTGTTTTCCACACACAGCTACAGTAAAAGGCAGTTTTTTCACCACAAAGTGCAGTTAGGAGCTTTCACTTTATTGTCGTCCATCTTGTAAAGCTTAACCTGAAAGGTCAGGCTGTTATTTTCCAGGCTTTAAGTGAACGAGACAATAGCTGCTGTGAATCTGAGCCGACAGAAAAAACAAAAAGGAAGATGTTGAGGATGTAAAGTAGCTCTTACCTAAACATGCCTGTTTTTTCCCCTCATTTACATAAAAATGTAAGCAGCAGCAACCTGTTTCCTTCTGACAGCAGCTGACCTGTTAGTGTCATTTAAGCGGAAATACTGCAGCTAACCTCAATGACAAACACTTTCACCACATCTCTACATGTCTTTGTAACATTTGAACACACCTCTGCAGCATTTACTGGCTTGTTAATGACGCCAACATGCTGGTCTCTATAACCCATCTGGTCTCTGCAGTAAGGCCCAGTCTTCATGTCTGTGTTGGTGATGCGGACCACTGTTGCCCTGCTCGCCCTCTGTTTTTGGGTAAATACTGGCATCCATGCCACTCAGATGGGTGAGTAAGATCAGCACCGAGTAGGAGAGGCACGCAGCCTTGCACGTCTCAAAATGATGAGAGTATTGATAAGAATAGTTTTCATCTTGACTTGTAGGTCCAAAATGTGGCGCCCGTCAGATGTGGAGCCCGATGGTCCCCTCCCTCAGAGTAGTAGGAGGGACCGAGGCTGCATACGGATCTCACCCATGGCTGGTCAGTAATTCATTCTGGGTTTTTTTGTTTTTCTGCTGTTTTAAATTGTGATCTTATGCTTATCTGTAACATACAGAGCCATGCGAGCTCAAAACGTCACCACAAATGTACCACTCTTCCTCTGAGTGGTATCCTGTGTATTGAAAAGAGGTCATAGTCACCTGATGAAGGTCCTGAACATAAACTGCTTTATCAGTTAAGACACTCCCTTATTGTTGCACGGGGAACTTTTCTTTCTGCATAAAGATTTTCCAAGTTGCAAAAATATCTGAAAATAATGATTTTTCTGCAGAAAGTGCAGATTAGAAATAAATGTAGCTGCAGCAAATACTTGTTAAAGGTTTCTTGCACTGCAAAAACCCAAATCTTACCAAGTATATTTTTTTCATTTCTAGTCAAAAAATCTCATCACACTCAAAATAAGACAAAATCACCTAAAGAGAAACATTTCAGTGAGATATAGGGACTTGTTTTAAGACAGTTCATCTTATTTTCATAAATCCTATCAAGAAAATTTCACTTGTTCTATTGGCAGGTTTTTTTTTTCTTAATTTGATAAATTTGAAAAAAAGAAAAAAAAACCTCTGCCAATGGAACAAGTGAAGTTTTCTTGATAAAATTTCTCGGAATAAGATACATTCATCTTAAAACATGTTCCTAAATCTCACTGAAATGTTTCTCTTTAGGTGATTTTGTCATATTTTAAGTGTGATGAGATTTTTGACTAGAAATTAGAAAAATATGCTTGCTAAGATTTGAGTTTTTGCAGTGTGCAATCTAAAGAAATGGTAGGTTTTATCTCTTGATGTGTAAAACCACATGCTTGGAATTTCTTCCATCAGTGTCCTTCATTTTGAGTGAGAAGACCTTAAAACCAGATCCACTAAACAGGATGATCCCTTTTAACCAGTCTGCATAACTGTGCCACCTTGTTAACCCCCGTGCATCCATAAAGTGCTTTATAATCTTTCTCATTCACCCATTTACACACCAACCGTGGTTACCAAGGACAACTCGGCATGTGGTGGGGGCAGGGATCAAACCTGTAGCCAGTGTAGAGCAATGCATGGGGCAGTCCACCAACGAACTGAGCTGCAGTTGTACCACATACGGTCGTCCTCAAAATTATTCATACCCTCTGATTAAAGAAAAGGCTAAATTCACAATAGTAATTCAAATAACAAGAAACTGAAGAAACTAATAATAAATAAAAATTTACAAAATTATAATTTAGTTATTGAAAGGTCTGTTTTTGAATTGTGGTGAAAAGGAATAGTTTTAAAAAACAAACAAACAAACAGGCTCAGACATATTAGGGCACTTTTCCCATAAATAGTGGACCAACATACCTGTCAACAGGTGTAAAGTCTGAAGAATCTATTTCATCACTATTTCCTACAATGCCAGATGTTAACGTCACAGAAAGCATCTATTCAAGCTTTACTCCAGTTCACATTGATCAGCTTGCTGATAAAATAGCAGTTTCAACACGCACAGTACTTGATAATGTGGCTCCGTTAAAAAAGAAGATCATCGGTCAGAAGAAGGAAGCTCCTTGGTTTAATTCCCAGCTACGAGCTTTAAAACAGACATCTAGACGTTATGAGAGGAAATGGCGCGCATCTGGCTTAGAGGAGTCTCGCTTAATCTGGAAAGAGAGTCTAATTGTTTATAAAAAATTCTTACGTAAGACTAGAACAGCTTACTATTCATCATTGATAGAGGAAAATAGGAATAATCCCAGGTTCCTTTTCAGCACTGTAGCCAGGCTGACGAAGAGCCGTAGTGCTGTTGAGCCATGCATTCCCGCGACTCTCAGCTGTGACGATTTCATGAGTTTCTTTACAAACAAAATTGTTTCTATTAGAGAGAAAATCCATGACATCCTCCCAGCTACTAACGACTTCTTACCCCCCTGCAGGTTTAGAGACATCTGTAGATGCTGAAATATGTCTGGATCATTTCTGTCCTATACAGATATCTGAGTTAACCAAACTAATAGTGGCATCCAAACCTTCTACCTGCATTCTGGATCCCATCCCAACCAAGTTGCTAAAGGAAGTCTTTCCTTTGATTAACACTTACCTACTAGATCTAATTAATTCATCGCTATTGGCAGGATATGTACCTCAGTCCTTTAAGACTGCAGTAATAAAACCTTTACTTAAAAAACCTACTCTTGACTCAGGAGAATTAGCTAATTATAGACCGATATCCAACCTCCCCTTTATGTCTAAAATTCTTGAGAAAACAGTTTCAGCTCAACTTTGTGCCCATCTGAGCAGAAATAATCTGTTTGAAAAGTTTCAGTCTGGTTTTAGAGCTCATCATAGCACAGAGACGGCACTGGTGAAGGTTACTAACGATCTTCTCATGGCTTCAGATAAAGGACTCCTGTCCATACTTGTCCTGTTAGATCTCAGTGCTGCATTCGACACCATCGATCACAACATTCTGCTACAGAGACTTGAACATGTTATTGGAATTAGAGGAACTGCATTAGATTGGTTCAAGTCATACTTATCTGATAGATTTCAGTTTGTTAATGTCAACAACGAGTCTTCATCACACACCAGAGTAACTCATGGAGTTCCCCAGGGTTCTGTGCTCGGACCAATTCTCTTCACATTATATATGCTTCCTTTGGGTAATATCATCAGACAACATGGCATAAATTTTCATTGTTATGCAGACGACACTCAGATATACTTATCTATGAAGCCTGATGAAACCAATCAGTTTGTTAGATTACAAAGATGTCTTGGTGACATAAAGACCTGGATGACCCTGAACTTTCTGCTTCTAAATTCAGACAAGACCGAGGTTATAGTCTTTGGACCCGAAAAACTCAGGACTAAATTATCTAGCTTTATAGTTGATCTGGATGGCATTAATTTGGCTTCCAGCACCACAGTGAAGAATCTTGGAGTCATTTTTGACCAGGATTTGTCTTTCAACTCCCATATAAAACAGGTTTCTAGAACCGCCTTCTTTCACCTACGTAATATTGCTAAAATTAGGAACATCTTATCTCAGGACGATGCAGAAAAACTAGTCCATGCTTTTGTTACTTCCAGATTGGATTATTGTAATTCCTTATTATTGGGCTGCCCCAAATATGCCTTGAAAAGTCTCCAGCTGATCCAGAATGCTGCAGCCAGGGTTCTGACTAGAACCAGCAGGAGAGATCATATTTCTCCAGTTCTAGCTTCTCTTCATTGGCTCCCTGTTAAATCTAGGATAGAATTTAAAATTCTTCTTCTCACATATAAAGCTCTCCATGACCAAGCTCCATTATATATTAGAGATCTCATAGTTCCATATATTCCAAGCAGAGCACTTCGCTCTCAGACTGCAGGCCTTTTGGTAGTTCCAAGGGTCTCTAAGAGTAGAATGGGAGGCAGAGCGTTTGGCTATCAAGCCCCCCTATTATGGAATCAGTTACCACTTCAGGTTCGGGAGGCAGACACCCTCTCTACCTTTAAGATCAGGCTTAAAACCTTCCTTTTTGATAAGTCTTATAGTTAGGGATGGCTAGCCTTCCCTTAGTTAAGCTGCTATAGGTTTAGACTGCTGCGGGACATCCATGATGCACTGGGCTCTTCCTCTCCCACCATCTCTGTCTCTCCATGTAGAAACCTGTGACAGTATTGCATCATTAACTGTGTTCTCCTCTCTCAGCAGATCTGGCTGGATAACGTTGCAGTGTTTGTTGGTCTCCCTTTCTGTCTTCTCCCCCCCAGCCGGTCGAGGCAGATGGCCGCCCTACCTGAGCCGGGTTCTGCCGGAGGTTTTTCCTCCCTGTTAAAAGGGTGTTTTCCTTCCCACTGTCGCCACCCCTCCGTGCTTGCTCAGGATGGGGGATTGGACCGGGTCAAGTCAAGATTCGATCCAATCTGTTGGTTTCCTTAACTAGGCTATTATGAATCTGACCTGAATTTTTCTGTCTGTTTAAGCGCCCTGAGGTGACATTGTCATGAATGGACGCTATACAAATAAAGTTGAATTGAAAGTTGAATTGAATTTTTGAACATTACAGAAAACACCTGACTGCAGTGATTACGTTAAAGTTTTGCTCAACAAAATTTTAGCTTGGGAGCCTCGTCATGCTTTTTTATTTTCTTTATTTTTTGTTTGTTTGTTTTCATATTTTTGTTAAACCACAATTCAAAATCACTGTCAAGATTTTCAAAGAATTTTTATTTATTATTACTTTTGTCAACTTCAACTTATTTCACCGCAGCTGGCATTCAACCGACCTTAAACGTTAAATGTGGTTGAAATAAAGTCAGTTGATGAAGAAACGTTAATTCAATGTCATAACAATGTTGAACGCCCAATGGTTGAAATGGTGTTAACTCATCATCGATTCAGCTTCGAAATATCAACATTTTTTTTAGTCGTATGTCTAATCAACAAATTTTTCAATGTTGATTTATTTTTGCAAAATCGAAACAAAATCCAACGTTTTTTCAACGCTGGGATTGATTCAATCAAAGTTTGTCCAGTTGATTCAACGTTGACACAACGTGAAAATGCCAGCTGGGTCTGATGCAGCTGGATAGTTTAGATGAGAAATGGCGGGAGTTCCTTTTGGTCCCTAATTGTTTGAAAGTAGAAAATTGTAAATGGGCAGTGAGCTGTTCGTTTTGCAGGTTTTGGGGAGCTGCTGTGGTCTCATGGCTGTTGGTCGTGCAGGAAACTTGCAGTGATCTTTGTTCACCGATGCAAATTGTGCATTTATGTGTTACACTTCTGTTTTATACATCAACTTTATGGGCTCTTTTGCTTTAGGAGAGACCTGTTTCCAGAAAATCCAGCAGCTACTTGACCGGGTTGTCCATCCAGGTTGTAATCATTGAAGGTCCTAGATCAGGGGTGTCCGGCTCAGGTCCTCAAGGACCACAATCCTGCAGGTTTTTCATGCCTCCCTGCTCCAACACATCTGACTGAAATTAACGATTCATTGTGCAGAGCTTCATGGCTTCTAGATTCATTCTATTGTGTCAGGTGTGTTGGAGCAGGGAGGGAAACTGAACTTGCAGGACACCGGCCCTCGAGGACCGACTTTGAACACCCCTGTCCTACAGATCTAGGCATGAAAAAGTTCCCCTTTCAGCCGACTGCCAGCCACTTAGCGACTTGTCTGCTAATTCAATCGCACAGAGAAACGTCTGTGTGCCCAGGGGAAACGATTTCAGAGCATACATGAATGCCCAGAACAAGGATGTTTCCATACGCCAAGTTTGGACACTGTGCGTGATGACGTATTTGCGGGACAAATCGTTCAGCCAGTTCAGACCATCCAAATGGTCCTTTTTCTACCACTTCTGGCAGAAAAAGGAGGAACTTTTTCATGCCCAGATCTGTAGATCATTTCATTTCTGGTGTCAAGCCTTTTACAACGCTTCGTGTCTGTTTTTCTGCCAGGTATAGAGAGAAAAATAAGTTCAAATAATAAAAAAAATAATTTAATTTTAGGTTTCGCTGCAGAACAGAGGTTCTCATTTCTGTGGCGGCGCCATCCTGACTGAGCGCTGGATAATGACAGCAGCACACTGCTTCCCCTCTGTGTCAAAGTAGAGAAAACTTCACCCTTCATCTCACTCATTATGATATTTCCAAAAGGACTATTTTTGAAGAGCAATACAAGTTTGTTTTGTGTTTTCTTTACAGAGAATTTCTCGGTGGCGTCCGGGTCCTGGTGGGGGAGTTTAACCTGAGAGAAGACGATGAAGAGGAGCAAGTCTTTCAGATCAAGTCAGTCTCGGTCCATGAGAAGTACAACCACGCTTTACCAATGAACTACGACATCGCTCTGGTGGAGCTGGACAAACACATCCAAACGGGCAGGTTTCTATTCACATGATTTTTATTTACTTTGTTCAAATGAGCTGGTTTGTCACATGACTGATTTCTTTTAAATAGGACCTCGTGTCCAACCAATATGTCTACCAATGCCCGACGAGAAAATTCCTCCTCGAAGCAGCTGCATCGTTGGCGGATGGGGGAAGACAAAGGAAAGTATGGAGCTTAACATGGGAATACTCAAACATCACTGCCGTTCTCTGCGGCTTTTATCTGTTTTCCACTGTTTTCTAGGAGGTCGCATTTCTGCAGTACTGAGAGAGGTCCAATTGGAATTGGTGGACTCAGCCAAGTGTAAACATGTTCTCCAGACTCTCAAAAGTTCCATTTTAAGACCTAAAACAAGTCGAATACAACCAGCCATGACGGTGTTGTGTGCCGGACCAGAGAGAGGAGGAAGAGATGCCTGCCAGGTAGAAAAATCTGCACCTTTTTTCTTCCTTTAAATCAGCTTTTAACATCACACTGCAAAAACTTAAATCTTACCGAGTATATTTTTCTAATTTCTAGTCAAAATATCTCATCACACTCGAAATAAGACAAAATTACTTAATGAGAAATATCAGATATAGGAACTTGTTTGAAGGCGATGCATCTTATTTCATGAAATCTTATTAAGAAAATTTTGCTTATGTCATTGGCAGATTCTTTTGCTTATTACAAGCAAAAAAACCCTTTTTTTATTTATTTTAAGAGTTGCCAAGATTTTTTGCTTGTAATAAGCAAAAAAAAAAAAAAAATCTGCCAATTGAACAAGCAAAATTTTCTTGATAAGATTTCTTGAAATAAGATGCATCGCCTTCAAACAAGTTCCTTAGTCTCACTGAAATGTTTCTCTTTAAGTAATTTTGTCTTATTTTGAGTGTGATGAGATATTTTGACTAGAAATTAAAAAAATATACTTGGTAAGATTTGAGTTTTTGCAGTGTAAAGGCAGTGAAACTATTGTAAAAGTTAACTCTGACTCAGTCCATCACCCCAAGCTCTCAAAAATTCTTCTTCTACTCTTCCTTTTACTCCAAACTTAATCTTCTCCCCAGGGGGACTCGGGGGGTCCTCTGGTATGTCCGACAGGGTCAGGAAACAGTCGCTGGGTGGTGCTGGGCATAACTTCCTGGGGTAAAGGCTGTGGGCGGAGCTGGGGAAACAACAGCGGCCGTCCCCCTTCCAGAAGAGGCTCTCCGGGGATTTTCACTGACGTCAAGCTGCTGCTGCCCTGGATCAAACGCAGACTCAGAGAGGGTATGTCATCATCAGGTTAGCATGTGTGATGATGGGGATATAAAAAGATGGAAATATTACATTATATTATGGGTTTTTAATCACATGATAATAGTATAGGGATAATTCAGGACTGGCACAGAGTTGCTGTTTGACTTTCTGATGACCCGTCTGCAGCATTAAACGTCTGTGTTGTGTTTGGACGCAGTTCAGATACACGATCTGTTGACATGCAACAAGCAGACAAGAGACATTTCTCTGAACTTTGGCTGGACGGCTAAGCTGTCATATCAATGGGTTGTTCCTCATGAACTTTTAAATTACATTAATCAACCAGACGAAGAAGTTTTCATCATTAAAAACGTTGTAGCAAGCAGCTGATTGTTTGACAAATCAAACATTTGAATTCACGCCTCTGTCATAAACTTTATGGAAAGTAGTTTCTCTATCATCATTTACTCCACAGAAGACTAAAACAATGAGCTGTAAGGAACTGCAAATTCAAGTGTTGCCAAGATCGTCAAATCTTTGTTCTGGTTTATTTATTTATTCTTTTTTTTTTTTTTAAGTCAAAGTCAACTTTATTGTCAGTTGTGCCCCATGTTAGACATACAACACAGATGAAATTACAGTTCTCTCAAACCCACGGTGCATATAAGGAAATATAAGATAAAAATATAAAAATCTAGGAATCAGCTCGGATAACCTAGAAATCTAAACACGAAACCTAAGTTTAAATACTTAAGAAGATTACAAATTTACAAATGGGTTGGTAGACAATGTGAATGGTACTGCAATCCTAATGTAGGAAGTAGTGCAGATTTTACAGTGCAATGACAATGTAAACGATGTACCTGTACATGTACAGTAAGTTTTTAGCAACGTAGCAGTACAGTGGCAGTAGTGCAGTAATGAATATGGCAGAGTAAACAGAGTAGTAATCCTGATGGATGCAATAGTGCAATATGTAGTAGTGCCATTTAGTACAATGTTCTGCAGTGTTAACTGGTGCCATAGTGATGATAAAATGAAGTGTGCAGTCCTGAGTTAGGTGACTTTATGGGTTGGGGGGGGGGGGGGGGGGGTGGCGGACTTGATGTGGTGCATGACTAGCCGCTCGAAGCACTTAATGATGATGGGGGTGAGTGCGATGGGGTGGTAGCCGTTGTGGGACGACTTCTTCGGTTCCGGGATGATGGGGGGGTGGCTTTGAGGCACGTCGGGGCGACAGCTTGTCTCAGCAAGATGTTAAAGATGTCCATGAAGACATCCGTGAGCTCCACAGCACAGTCTCTCAGGACGCGACCAGGAATCTCATCGGGACCGGGGGTTTCTGTGGATGTTCTGCGGAGTGGTTAACATTGTTTTTAATGACAGGCTAGCAGATTCCTATTGAATCAAATCAAATCAAAGATACTTTATTGATCCCCAAGGGGAAATTCATGTTTCAGCACAACCCGTCCAAGACACACAAACAGAAAACATAACAGGACAGGATCAGGCAGATCGTGGTCACGCAGCCCCTCGCAGGGTGCACCTTCTCAGAGAGAAAACGGTAACATGAGGAGAGGTGGGTAGGTGGTAAAAAAAGAGGTCTCCGAACTCTCCACGTACACAGGTGAAGACCTTGGAGACAAAAAAAAGACACACCAATACAGAGAAGCACGAACTCAGGCAATCACAACATGAAAGACACATGGTGGGTAGGAAGGCAGGGGATTCCCTCCCCAGACAGCAGAGCGAGGACGCGCTCAGGCACCCTGCCAGCTCGGTCTGTCCAGAAGGGCGGAAAAAAGGAGCGACCGAGGTGTTGAGTCATCAGGAGTGTGTGCAGTGAATCTGTGTGTCCGTGGATGCGTGCGCGTGTACGCGGGGCTGTGAACCAGCCTGAGTTCACACCCAGTCTCTGTCCACAGATGTTATTGTGGCCTTGGGGGTGCTGGCCAGGTGGTCCACTCCCCGTGAGAGATGTGCGGGGGGGGGGGGGGGGGGGGGGGGGACAGGGAGGGATGCTGAGAGTCCATTCGCATAAACTTTCTCGGGGGTTTTTAGAGACGGCCGGCATTAACCCAAACACAGGCCTCTCTTCAGGGTCGCCAGATCATATACAGTACAATACGATACAATACAACTTTATTTATATAGCACTTTAAAAACAGCCACAGCTAACACAAAGTGCTGAACATGGCAGAAGTCAGAATCAAATCAACTAGCAATAGAAACAACTAAAAACAAAGCAAGGTCTTGTGCTGGGTGAAGGCCAGTGGTAACAGTGAGTTTATAAATACATTTGAAACCATTAAAAAATAAACTAAAACAACTACGAGAGCAGATTCTCATGTTGAGTTAAAAGCCAAACCATAGAAGTAGGTTTTGAGGTTTGTTTTAAAAACAGCCAGTGAGGAGGCCTGCCTGATGTGGAACGGTAAACTGTTCCACATCCTGGGGGCAGCAACAAAAAAGGCCCGGTCCCCTCGGAGCTTACGCCTGGACCTCGGTTCCTCAAGGAGCAGCTGATCAGCCGACCGGAGGCACCGTGCAGGGGCGTAGGGGTGGAGGAGGTCAGAGAGATAGGACGGGGCGAGGCCATTCAAAGACTTAAAAACAAATAAAAGAATCTTAAAATGGACCCTAAAGTGCACAGGCAGCCAATGGAGGGAGGCCAGGATTGGAGTAATGTGTTCCCTCTTACGTGCTCCAGTAAGCAGACGGGCGACAGCGTTCTGAACCAACTGGAGACGGGCGAGGGAGGACTGGCTCACTCCAAGATAGAGAGAGTTACAATAATCCAAACGAGAGATAATAAAAGCATGGATCACTTTCTCAAAGTGCTCACATGAGAGAAAAGGTTTCACCTTCGAGAGCTGTCTAAGGTGAAAAAAACATGAACTAACAACTGCACTGATTTGACGGTCCAATTTAAAGTCACTGTCCATCCTAAAACCCAGGTTGGTGACAGTAGACTTTGTATGAGCTGCCAACGGAGCCAAGTCAACAGGGCCGGCTTCACAGGAGCTACTGGGGCCAAAAACAATCACTTCAGTTTTGTCCTGGTTGAAACTGAGGAAATTAAGGGCCATCCAGGCTTTCACGTCATCAAGACAGGCCAGCAGACGATGTTTTGAAACAGGTCAGATGTGGTGTCTACCTTGAGTCCTTCACAGGTCTCCATGGCAACATCAATCAAGGGTCATTTTTCCAGCAGCCGTGCTAACTTCTCCACAGATGTACACACTTTGCGGACGAGGTTCGGAACCGCATCCAGCGTTCCAAGCTGGGCCTGAATGACATCTAGCTTGCAATGGAGCTCGTGCAACGCCAGAGTCTGAGTGTTGATAGCACGACTCATCCCCACACAAACATCAGGCAGTGTGCCAGTAGCTGCCAGCAGCCCTCCAACTTTGCAATAAACCAGGAAAATGCCCACATCAATCAGCTGGAACCCGGCTATCATAAATCCAAATAGGTACAGATCTTCAACATCCTGGACGGACAGAACCGACAGACACATGATCTTCCATTTGCCCCGGCAGTCAATCACATATTCCACTAGATGCGTAGCGTCAGGGCAAGGAGCGTCACCCCGTCCCGCTCTTCAGGTGGTTTGATCAATTGCATTGAGAGACCAGTTGACCAAATCCATCGTTGTTGTTGTTGAGATTCAGAAAGTTATGCCGACAGAGGCTCAGAGAGTCGACCGGACAGGAGAGCAGCAGGGAAAAATGGGAGGGAGGGAGCAGAAGAAAAAGCCTCCACCTCCGACGAGAGCAGGAATGGGAATTACACTAGCATTGGCATTGGCGACCTCCTGGAACTAGAATTACGGAATGAAATATGTTGAAACCGTCTCTGGTGATAAGTAGTATCCTGGCTCACTTGAAAATGAGACCCTAAGTCAAAAATCCTGAACTTCCTCTTTAACTTGCTCCAACAAAACTGACTCAAATTAAATGGTTCGCTTCAACAGCAAGTTCTGCCAAAGCATGATAACCCATTAATGTGATTCAAATTCAAGTGCTGAAAACATCCCAAACCTGCAGGACAACAGCCCTCGAGGCTGGACTTTGTCCGTCTCCCCAGTACATGTCTGGATGTCTGACTCTAAGTGACTTTAATGATGCTCTGTAATGAAAAACAGTTCTGCGGGATTTATTTTCCCGAATGATTCTGTAAATCGATGTTTCTCAATCTTTTTCCTTGAGTACCACTCCGCTGCACGTTCTGGCTCTTACCAACTTCAGCACACCTGATGCAAATTAATTGACCCACTCATCATGTTCTCTGCAAGCCCACTGATGAGCCATTCATTTGCGTCAGGTGTGTTAAAGTATTGACACCTGGAACACATGCAGGGCAGTGGTACTCGAGGACCAGGGTTGAGAAACGCTGCTGTAAATCATTCATTTAGAGAGGTTGGGACTTGTTTAGAACCTTGATTATAACTTCAAATAATCAAATATTTTTCTTTTTATCTCATTTTATGAGTTTTAAAGAGATAAGAAGGAAAAAGCATGAAACTGGCACAATAGAAATGCTGTTTTTAGACACTTAAGACAGTGCAAGTTAAGTTGTATGCTAATCTACACCAATCTGGGCAGCAACAGCAACCCAAATAATTTCTTAGTGTGCCTCTAAATGATAAATATATCAGGGTAATGTCTCGATCCAGTTATGGGTATCACTGATAAGTTTTGCTGTGATGTCTGCCTTTATTTCTGGATTTAATCAGTTGGCCTCATGTCACTTAATTCATTTAACTCAATTTCAATTGGTTTAAAAATGACATAAAAGGCTAAATATTAGTGAAAAGTATGGTGACTATACTAAGATTCCTGTTTGGTGTTTTGGGATTTAATGTTTTGATATTAGTGGCATTGTGATCATTTTCCTCTTCTGTTCATATTCTACTCTTCTTTCTTTTCTTCTGTAGCCGATCTGCAGCAGGGAAAGACTTTATCAAGTGAGTGGTTTTTTGTTTTTTCCCTCTCTCATCTCTGCCATTCTTCCTCATCTATATTTCATAACGTGCACATGCTTCTTTGATGTTTTGTGTGTGTGTTTGTCAGGACTCTGCAGTGTGAGAGATGGGCCTGTTTCTGACATGGAGGGGGTGATCAGAAACCCCAGCCTCCCCGGTGATCACTATGACAACAACCAGTGAGTGACTCTCCAGAGAAGAAGAAATCATTCCTGAAATGTGATTGCAGCAAGACTGTCAGATAAACAGATGTTTTACAGTTCTTGGCTTTTAGAGACGCATTTTGTTGGCAGAAAGTTACAATCGTCCCTTATAATTATTTATACCCTCCAATTAAAGAAAAGGCTACATTGGCAAGTAGGGATGTATACCGAGTACCGAGTTCCTAATCTTAACGATACCAGGGTACCCTTAAGATTCTGGACAAACGATACTCTTATTGATACTTTTTGTACATCTACTTAACCATCGAGTTATCATTACACAGTCAAATAATCACAGAGATGGAATAAGACAGACACAATTCCCTTATTCTCCCAGCTGTCCTGCACCCACTTTTATGTCCATGATTCTTCAACACCATCTGAACAAATGTTCTCCACCAATGGATATTTTAACATCTTGTAATGTCTTTTATTATTTACTCTAAATTATGTTATAGTATCAATAAGAAAATCGATAAATACCGGTATTGACATTGGTGTCGGTATCGATAAAATCATAACGATATACATCCCTATTGGCAAGAGTGATTCAAATAACAAGAAACTGAAGAAACTTATAATAAATAAAAATTTCCAAAATTGTAATTTATTGAAATAAATTGTTTATGAATTGTGTCTCAAAATAATAATAATAATAATAATAATACATTAGAGCACCTTTCCCATGAACAGTGGATCAAAATACCTGCCAACAGATGCAGACGTCTGATTGGACGATACAGAAAACACCTGATTGCAGTGATTGTCTCAAAGTGTTGCTCAATAAAATTTTACCTTCGGAGCCCCATCATGCTTGTTTATTTGTTTTCTTTTTGTGTGTTTGTTTTTAATATTTCTGTTGAACCACAATCACAATTCAAAATCAATGTCATGATTTTCATAGCATTTTTATTTATTATTAATTTAGTCAATTTTAACTTACTTCACTAACGGCAGTTTTTTTTTCCTTCTTTAATCAGAGGCTATGGCTGATTTTCAGGACGACTGTAACTGGTGTTTCATATTCACATGTTTTAGATTTGTTCTTTTTTCTATCATGTCAGAAATATCGCCTGGCTGAGTCCTGTTGTCTCTTGATCTGAGGTGGAGTTGATCATTCACGTCTTCATTTCATCAAACCTTTATTATTGTAACTCTGTGATCACATCTGTCAGTATAAAATCACTGGAACGACTTCAGGTTGGCCAGAAAACTGCTGCACAGAGAGAGCATTTGGAAATCTAAATCTAAGCTCTAGCATAGCCTCACGTGCCCAGCTGGTCCTGGAGATCACGTGACCAGGGTCAACTGGTTGTGAGGCACACATGCTGCGTTGTTTTATGTTGGTGATTTTTATCTAGAAATGTGCGTTTTAGATTTAAAAAACTTCTAAATGTGAAAAAAGGAGAATGAAAATGTCAAATGTCATGTGTGGTCTCTGTGCAGGTTGTGTTTGTGGAGTATCAGTGTCCCTCCAGGTTACAGTATCCTGCTGGAATTTGATCATTTTAATGTGGAGAATGATTCATATTGCCAATATGATCGGCTCACCGTGTACATCGAACCCAACAGGCCTGTTGGTGAGTTTTTATACCTTCTTAGATATACACCTCTAATCTACCCTAATTTTATCCTAAAATCAGTTAGGCCCCCCTGCTTATTGAGCTAAGTCTGACTCAGCTATTTTTCTTATGTTATTATTCTTTACCTGTCTTTTTTTCATTGCAGTTTTTATTTTGTTCTCTTACTTTTAGGAGTCTGCATTTATTCGTGTTTTCCTGTAAAGTCAAGCTGTCTTTAAGAAATGCTCCATAAAGTTGCAATAAAAGTTATGTTAATTTACCTTGCCCTCGCATGATACCCAGACTTCCTACAGTAAGGTATTTGGTCATGGGTAACTCCTTATTGACCAACGGGAAAGGCAACATGAATAAAACAATCAATCAATCAATCAATCTTTATTTATGAAGCGCTTTTCCAGCAGGTTGCGCGACTCAAAGCGCTTTACAGTTTAAAAACATTCCCGCCCGTTGCCCTTTCCCATCCCCCCGCCCCCCACCCCCACCCCCACCACCCCCCAAAAAAAACCAAAAAACAAAAAAACAAAAAAAACAATTCAAGTGTGTCGATCTACCTGAGGCTGAGTACAGATGGAAAAAGTGAGGGAACCCCATCAGAGGAGCCGTCTGCACCGGGGCAGCGCAGCAACGGTAACCGCAGCGGCCCAGGTGCCATGGGGAGGTATGATGGAAGATCACCCCCCCACCAAGGCACCAGTAGCACCGCACCGAGCCCGCCAACGCCACCCCGGACAGACGGCCCCCACGAGGAAAGCACCGGAGAGACCTAAGGACCCAGGAACAATAAAAAGTACTAATAATGAAAGTAATAAGAACGTATAAAATACATTAAAACCTTGAATAGAAACATCTAAAAATGCCCAAACAGCAATAAAAAGCAATTTAAAAACAACCAGTACAAAATATTAAATTAGCCAATTAAAACTTAAACAGTAAAAATCAACTAAAAGCCAAGCTAAAAAGGTGGGTCTTGAGCCTGCTCTTAAAAATGTGGACGTTCTCTGCGCCCCTGAGATCCTCCGGCAGACTGTTCCACAGGCGAGGGCCGTACCATTGGAACGACGCCTCGCCATTGTGTGTGTCCTGGCTTTGGGAATTACTAAAAGCCTGCTGCCGGAGGAGCGCAGGGACCGCGAGGGCTCATAGGGTAAAAGCAGTTCTGAGAGATAAGAAGGCCCAAGACCATTAAGACATTTAAAAACCATTAAAAGAACCTTAAAATCGATCCTAAAACACACAGGGAGCCAATGCAGCGATCGTAAAACTGGTGTAATATGGGCCTGCCTCCTGGTCTTCGTCAGGACACGTGCTGCTGAATTCTGCAAGAGTTGTATACCTGAGATGTTCTTTTTGGGAAGACCAGAAAGCAGGCCATTACAGTAGTCAATACGACTTGTAATAAAAGCATGCATTAGCATCTCAGTGTTGGCCCGAGAGAGAACGGGGCGGACTCTGGCTATATTTTTTAGATGGTAAAACCCTATTTTTGTGATATTTTTGATGTGTGGAATAAAAGTCAGCTCAGAGTCAAAAATCACGCCCAGATTTTTTACTTGTAATGAGGGATTAAAAGATAAAGATTGTAGTTTGGGTAAAAGTGTCTCTCTCTGGGCTTCAGGACCGATGACTAAAACCTCAGTTTTGGCCTGGTTAAGCTGGAGAAAGTTTTCTGCCATCCAGGATCTGATATCTGAAATACAGTTAAAAAGTGCATCCATTGGCCTTGAGTCACCAGGAGACACAGAGATGTACAACTGTGTGTCATCAGCGTAACTGTGAAAGTTGACTCCATGTCTCCTGATGACCCCACCAAGAGGGAGCATGTATAGGTTAAAAAGCACAGGGCCCAAGATTGATCCCTGAGGCACACCACATGTGACTTTGTGAACCCTGGAGGAGCAGGTATCCAGACATACCATAAATGTCCTGTCTGTGAGGTAGGAGGTGAACCATCTGTGAACAGCACCAGAGAGGCCGAGCTGCTTTAAACGGGATAAAAGAATAGTGTGGTCAACTGTATCAAACGCAGCACTGAGATCCAGGAGAACCAACACTGTCATCTTCTTTGAGTCATAATTTAATCTAAGATCATTTAAAATCTTTAAAAGGGCCGTCTCTGTGCTGTGGTTCACCCTAAATCCAGACTGAAATTTCTCAAGGACATTTTGTGCATTTAAAAAGTCAGTGAGCTGAATAAAAACAAGCTTCTCTAAAACTTTGCTTAAAAATGGTAAGTTAGATACCGGTCTAAAATTGTTAAGATCATTACAATCCAAATCGCTCTTCTTCAGCAGAGGCCTCACCACTGCCCCTTTGAAGGCAGCAGGGAAGACCCCCGTCTGAAGAGAGCGATTCATCATGTTTAAAAGCTCTTCTCTAAAAAATTCATAAAATGGCTTAAAAAATGAGGTTGGGACCGGGTCCAAAAGACATGTGGTGGGCCTCACAGAGGAGAAAACTTTATCAAGTGTCCCAGCGTTAACCAGGTCAAAACTGTCCAGTGCTTCCTCCGATGAAGGCAGACACTCGGGTACGTTAAAAATCATGTTACTTTGAAGGGATAAAATATTGCTTCTTATAGTGTCTACCTTCCCCATGAAGTGGTCTGCAAATGCTTCACAAAGAGCAACTGTTGGCTTAAAAGTGGGTTTGTTAAAATCAGGGTTTAAAATATTGTCTATTGTGGAAAAGAGAACCTTTGGATTGTTTTTGTGGTCATTAATTATTTTTGAAAAGTAGTTATTTCGTGCATTTCTGAGTGCATTATTGTATATTTTTTGCTGGTCTCTGAAAATTTCATAATTTATGGTTATTTTGTTTTTCCTCCATCTCCTTTCTGCCATCCTGCATTTCCTTTTGATTTTTTTCAGCTCCTCGTTTCTCCATGGGGCAACAGATTTGGTATGAATGGTTTTTGTTTTGAGCGGGGCAAGAGCATTGAGGGCTGTCTGAAGTCTACTGTTAAAATTCTCAACAATAAAATCACAGGAGGCAGTTAAAACAACAGGAGGACATTCCTCTAAAGCACCAAGAAAATTTGCAGCCACTTCAGGGGTTAGATGACGTTTCCTCATCGTCCTTGCCGAGGTCTCCCGCTTGATAAAACCGGTGATGTTAAAAAACACACAATAGTGATCAGAGACAGCCAAGTCAACAACAGAGGACACAGCAGCTGGCAAGCCATGCGTGATGACCAGATCCAGAGTGTGTCCCCTGTTGTGACTCGGCTGTCTTACATGTTGAATAAAATCCATGTAGTTAAGAACACTTAAAAACTCGGTTACAACAGGATTTGAGGGGTTGTCTATGTGTAGGTTAAAATCACCGGTTAAAAGTACCATGTTGTAGGAGCTATGAATGATTGACAGGAATTCAGAAAATTCACTGATAAAAGCTGTGCATTTTTGGGGGGTCTGTAAATGGTGACAATTAAAATTGGAGGACTGCTAAGAACAATTGCATGGTGTTCAAAGGTGTCGTATTGATTAAATGAGACAGGTTTGGTGGCAAGAGTTGTGGATATTATTGAAGCAGTGCCACCTCCCCTTTTGCTACTTCTTGTAGAAAAAGCAAAGTTAAAATCGGGCGGTGAGGCCTCAGCAAGGACAGTAGTCGCATCTGCACCCAGCCAGGTCTCAGTTAAAAACAGACAGTCAAGTTCATGGTCTAAAATCAAATCATTCACAATAAAAGACTTATTTGAGAGAGATCTTACATTTAAAAGAGCCATGCTCAGAGGTTTGGGGGAAGTTTTGTTGTGGGGTTTGATAATCTGACTGTCCATTAATCTTAGAGTCCGGTTTGTTCTGGTGGTCCGTCTGTGGTTCTTTCTGTGTGTAATTATGGTGGGGATCAGTGATAAAGGTCTGTCTATACTGTCCTGGTATGAGGATGGTGTGGACTGGTCGGGCAGTGCATTAACCATGGGGGGCCAGATGGGGGAGCTAATGAGTGATGGGAGGTTGTTGTGTGCTGTCTGTGGTGGTGCAGAAGTAGAACGGGGTGCTAAGGTGTGTGATGTAAACAGTCATGAATGTGCAGCTAATTGTATTGAATATTTTAAGTTGTTTGCCAGTATAGATGAACCTAACTGAGTTGGGTGTAAACCGTCGGACTTGAAAAACGAGGGGCGATTCCAGAACAGATTGAAGTTGTCAACAAAGCCAATGTTAAAGGTTTTACAGGTGTGATGAAGCCAGGTGTTGAGTCCGAGCAGCCTGCTAAAACGCTCCGATCCACGGTTTAGAGTGGGGATGGGACCACTAATAAAAACGGATTTGCCGCTGTTTTTTAAATCCCTAAAGAGATCCATAAAATCCATCTTTGTCACTTCGGACTGATGAAGGAGATGTCGTTGGTCCCGACATGCACAACAACTCTGTTTACCGTGTCCGGGAGAGTGCGCAGCAGTTCTGGGAGTTTATCCAGAAGAACCGGCACGGTGGCTCCAGGAAAGCAGAGTGTGATCGCGTTAAAGAAACGAATATCTCTTACCACGGAGTCACCGAGGATGAGGGTCGTTGGTGGGATGAGAGGAGGTGGATGGGAAGGCCGGGTTCGCTGGCTCAGAGGAGAAGTCTCGGGGAGCGCTGCTGCCTCGCTGCTGGCTGGAGCTGAGGGGACCTGGACGCTGGTAGGCAGCTGTCGGTTGTTGATCCCACCAGCGGCCGCAGCGGATGGATCGGGCCTGGAAGCCTCTGATGCCGAGGCCCAACTGGACCGGACTGGTGGGGTAGAGTGTCTGCGAACCGCATCCACGAGGAGCCGCCGACGTGACGCGGAGGAGGAGGACACAGACCGGGGCCTTGGGCTGTCAGCTCCCCTCGCTGGCGCGCGAGGCGGATTAGCAGCGGTAGCGGACCCAACCAGGTGGCTGGCCGCTGTCTCCATGACAGCTACCCCAGAGGCGGGTGCCGCAGCTCCATCCTCTCCGGTCCCCGACCGTAATCCCAGCTGATGGAGCGAGGAGGTGTCTCCCGCCATTCCTGTGGACATCCGTAGATCCAACGCCAGGTCCCCTGCGGAATGTGACAGCGCATCAAAACGATTTTGGAGGCTCAGTGGTGGTGGAAGCTCCTGAGATGAGGCCCTTTTCCCACCACGGCACTCAGCAAGATTCAGACTGTTTGCTGTAGGTGCATAAATATTAATCAGAAACAGCAGAGCCTGTCAGGAGCTCTAATAATGCCATTTTTGGGGGTTACAGGCATAGTTCAGTGCATTCATCAAATCTGATCACTATGCTGGCTGTTTAAATACGATCTGGAATCATTTTCTCACATACAAATTTGAAGCGTGCAGCTTTTCTAAGTTAGAAAAGCTGGACCCTTGAAATCCCTTCATCACATCTTATATTTCTTTTTTAGCTAATTATTAGGCATGTTCGGTATTGTCTTTTTTTTTTCTTGTTATTCTTACCAATTTTTGATATAAGGATATTGTCCAACTCTTATTTTCCGATATCAACAGATACTGATCTATACAGACAACTGTGAGGCTAAATTTTAAAAAGACAACTGCTGTTGTGTTCTGCTCCATGAACAAAGATCCCAAAATCTCCTTAACTCAGCCAGAGGAGTTCATTTTGGACATCTGGCTGCCAGATATCAGATACTAGCAGGTATTAGCCAACATGTGGCTAATTCTAATGTTTCTGACAACTTGGTAGCTTAACAACTTAAAACCAGACATATTGGCCCAATCCCAAACCGCCCCCACACTACCCCTTAACTGTCGAGTGTCACTCCCAATGAAGTCACACTTGCAGCTGTAGAGGCGCCTTGATTGCAGGTGTAGGGTGTTAATGACAACGAGATGCCCTCTTCCCCCAACTTGAAAAGGAAAGCAGTCATTGCCGTGGCAACACAAACACCCCCGTGTCAAATAAAACTGTGTGGAAATACTAACTCACACTCATGTGTGAAGAATTGTTTTATCTTAAATAAATAATAATAATCATGATCCTAAACAATTAAATAAATGATCAAATTATTATTACTACGAATGATCATTTATCATTATCATCATTATTATTATTATCATTATCATTATGCCAATAGGAGGATTATAATCCTCCTGCTCAAACATTCCCTTCCATGAGCGCCAGTGGTTTGAAGGATACCTGTGCACCTGTCATCGTTTTTTTTTTTTTTTTACCCCATAAAATAACTCCATTCATGTTTTTCTGTCAGTATTGACAAACATGCATGGCACGTGCGGAACTCATGTGTGGAGCATGACTGTTTCCTCCTCCATTTAGCCGTTGCACCCGCTGCAAAATTCTGGCGAGTCTGCACTGATACAGACTCGCTGATTAAGGGCTGAACAGTCCACTCGCCCTCCACCCTACACGGTTTGGGACGGTCCTTAATATGGCGGAGCCTCCGCGGGAACGCGCAAACGGAGGGGTAGTGTGTAGGGGTAGTGCTTAGGGGCCGGTTTGGGATTGGACCATTATTAGCAGCTTCAAAGCAAGTCAATCTGTAGCAGCAGCAGCTGCACTGTAGTCACATGACTCTGAAAGGAATGCTGGGAAATGAAGTTCTTCCAGGATAACAGGGACTTTTATACATGCTGGACCAATGATAATGGAACAAGGATTTTGCCTTGTTTTGTTTTGCCGGATTTTGTCATGGAAAAACAAGATCGAGATTTCATAAGTATAAAGTTATTGGTCTGAAAAAACTGTACCAAGATGTTCCGATATCACATTTTAACGCCGATATTGGCCATTAATGTTGGACATCTCAACTAATTTTGACAGTGTGGTTATGTAAAGTGTTGGTGCTGCATTGTGTGCTGGTAATTTGGATTTTTCCTGTTTCTTTGCAACTTTTTTTTCCCCTTTTTCTTTGACCTCGTTAGCACTGGTGTTAATTTTCTGTTCCATTGCTAATCAGTTTGCTTTGAATATTCCCAGAAGAAAACGATCAAATATTGAGAAACATTAAGAGTATAATAGAAAAAAAAACTCATAAAACATATAAAATCCAATTAGATTTATAATTGTAACATTATATTCGTTGATTAGCCAGCATTTTTTGTTCCTGCCACGTCTCAGGCTGGTTAAAGGGACAGTATGCAAGAATTACTGACATCTAGAAAAGATGTTTTATTTCAAATGACTTCATAACCCAATACTGCTGTGAATGTATGGTGGCCATTAATGGCGAAACTTCTCCCAGACATAAAGATTTTTTCATCAGTGAGTGGATCCAGTGGTCTCAGATGTAGCTATGACTATGAGTAACTATTTTTAATGTCTTTTAAGACATTACTTTCCCAAACAGTGTTCTAGCTCCCATTAAACAAAGCTGGTACTGCAGTTTTAAAGTTCAGAGAGTTCTTACTTCACACACATTGTTTTGTCCATTTAGGGACACTGTAGTAAAAAAATGGCAGCACAAATATGGCAGGCTTGTATGTGCACCCCCAGCAAGTATATAATGGATATAAATGATTCATTCTGCGAAAATAAACAGTGATTCTAGTGAAGCTTTTACACATCAATAGAAACAGTTTTGGATTATATATTAAATCTTTCTGTCAGCGACCCTTGGTCTTGTTAACACTGCACCTTTAATGCTTGAGTTTCCTGTGTTTTTTTCTCATTGAGTTAAACTTTGTGTTGTTGGCCTATTTTACCAACCAAAAAAATACCATTTTCTTGCTTTTTATCAATAAAAACTGGAAAATACATTTTTTTTTATATCCCTTTATCCATCTGGTCTGTCTTCAAGGCACCTCTATAGGGAAATCTATAGGGGGTGTGGAAAGAACACTGAGTATAAAAACAATGACTGAAACTCTTTTTTACATTCATGACTTTATTTTCAGAATGAATTTACAGACATTAATTGAACCTCTCAATGTTGCACATTACATGGCAAAAAAGGGAAAACTGCTCCTTTAAATGGCCAGAAAACCAGAACATTTGCAAAAAATCTACCTTTTAAGCTAAAGAAGGATTTGCCTACATTAAAGTGAGGTAAAGATAAGCAGAATGCCTTAAAGGGACACTGTGTAATCGCGAGCAGCTCCCTCGTACTTTTCATGCTGCATTCGCGTGAAACCGGGCAGACGGACGACAGCCGATGCATGTAAAGTTATCACCGGCCTCTATGTGAAGACGTGGTCCGTCAGTTACAGTGACATCAGTCCACATCTGATTTGTTGTCATGGCAATGTCGTATTGTTTTCCCCTGACCCATGTTTTACCGTCTTTCGCTCGGCTTCATTGATTAAAATGACATCTGGTTTGTTACCAACGGCCGTCTGCCCGACTGCACGTGAACGCAGCGTCAGCGAGACGCTGGTTTCTCCCCACTGCAGCGCGGTGACTTTTCAAAGACATTACCTCGAACTGAGCTGAAAACTCCGGTGTGTCCGGTGAGTTTCTGTGTTTTCCTACTGTCACGCTTCTCCTGAACGCAAAAACATGGCGATACAACATGGCAGCCCCCACCGAGCCGCCCCGCTCGATGTGTAAATGAATGATACGAACAGCAAATTTAGAACTTAGAGGAGCACTTCAGTTTGTTGATGGGAGTGATTACTGATTAATGAAAAAACACTTTTGAACCAAATAATCAGTTTTTGGGAATAAATAACAGGAGAACTTACACAATATCCCTTTAAGCAGAATAAATGGTAAATAGTTCTGTGTAGCTTTACATTTGATTTTGTAATCTGTACTTTTTGATATACGTACATTTTTCTTGGGAGGGGGGATTTTATAAGCCTAATTGGCTTCTACCACTCCCTTGCACATTTCTCTTGTATTATTGCATAATATTTTACATCTTATTTTCTCTTTTTGTAGTTTTGGTTTTGGTTTGCTCTGTTCTTTGTATTTTTTTTTATCTCATAATTGTAACTGTTATGTGCTAAATAAATAAATCAAATAACTTTCTTTACTATGATTTCATGTTTTTACAGGGACATTCTGTGGACACGTCCTACCAGGTCCAGTGTTTTTCCAGAATTCCCAGTCTGCAACCCTCGTTTTCTCCTCTGACATTAACAAAGCAGGAAGTGGCTTTGTTGTCAGGCACCGTGCTGTCAAGGGACACACACATCCTGGTGGGAAACACAACATGCACTGCAAACACACAAACAGTCAGAAAATACCAGCATACACAACGCTCGTTACAGCTTATGTTAATACATCCAGCGCTTCGTCTGCTGTGTAGTATAAACTACACACTATAAGTCACTCGCTGCTACGTATGTTGACTGTGTATCTCTTAGCAACCTACCGTGCGAGAGAGACGCCCTGTGACACGATAAGTGGCCTGAGACACTTTGTCTGAGTGGCTGTGGAGAGGATGAACCCATCTGCTAATAATGTGTCTTTTGTTGTCTGTGTGCACAAGTGTGCTGCGTTACAGCGTGGTAATGCTTGCTGTGCCTGTGTTTTTGTTTCCTTCTGTGTGTGCGCGATCAGGATGTGGGATGGTTGTTTTAGTCGAGGATCAGGTTGCACTCCACAGCCCAAATTACCCACAATCCTACAGTAATGACTGCGCTCTCCGGTGGGTTATCTGCGCTCCGCTGGGCCATGTTGTTAAGGTGATGTGACCCCCAGACACCATTTATAATGTCAAGTACTCCCATGCTGAAGTCTGAATCATCTGCTTTGGTTTCAGCTCGACTTTGCTGAGTTTGACCTGGAGGAGTCTGAGAGATGTTTGTACGATTCCCTCACTGTCCTCGGAGATGTTGAAGGAACAGAGGAGATCGGTAGGATGGATGAGCTGGATAGTAGGGATGCACGATATCAGATATGCCAGTATTTTAATACTCATGTGGCCAATAACCGATATCGATACCGATATTAAAGCTGAACAAAATAAGCAATCATCACAAATAGCAGTTTTGTTATCCGTTTCCAACACTTTGAAAAATAGGGGTGGGAAAAAATATCGATACACTGAAATATCGCTATATTTTCAGATGCCAACATCAAATCAGTATTTCTAAATGCGGCATCAATCTATTTTACGTACAAAATCTCGCGAGATTTCATTGGTCTGTTACAAAATCTCAAGATATTTGATGAATTCTTGCAAGATTTTGTAACAGAACAATAAAATATCACAAGATTTTGTAAGTAAAATAGATTGATACCGCATTTTTAAATGTCAATGTGAGATAAGCATATGAAAATATCACGAAATTTTTTTTAATTCTCGCAAGGATGTTTGTATCTTTCCCTCACTGTCCTCGTAGATGTTGAAGGAACAGAGGAGATTGGTAGGATGGACGAGCTGGATAGTAGGAATGCATGATATTGGAATTTTGGCCGATATCCAATATGCCAATATTTTTACTCATGTGGCCAATAACCGATATCGATACCAATATTAAAGCTGAACAAAATAAGCAATCATCGCAAATAGCAGTTTTGTTATTCGTTTCCAATACTTAAAAAAAATAGGGGTGGGGAAAAAATATCGATACACTGAAATATCGATATCGTTCAAGATATTTCACGAATTCTTGCGAGATTTCGTGACAGAACAATAAAATATCACGAGATTTTGTTAGTAAAATAGATTGATACCGCATTTTTAAATGTCAATATGAGATAAGCATATGAAAATATCGCAAATTTTTAAAAAATTCTTGCAAGGTTTTGTTACAGCATATCAGCATATGAAAAATTGCGATATTTCAGTGTATCAATATTTTCTCCCACCCCTAGTCTTTAGAATTTTAAAGTCTGTAAAAAAGAAGTTTTTGAAGAAGACGTTTTTGGGTTTCTTTAGACTTTAGAAACAGCGAGCTCATCAGTTAAATATCGGTGGGGTGGCCGATGTCCGACACTCAGTTTTAAGGCCAATATAGGCCGATACCAATAGGGGGCCGATTATATCGTGCATCCCTACTGGATAGTAGTAAACCAGATGTGTTTGGCCCGCAGTAACTTCTCCCTGCCCGTGCTGCTTCATGCTTCTGTTTAGCAGTGCTGCTGCAGCAGCATGCCTCCTCCTGTCCTGTCCTACAGCAGCGTCATGGTGCTTCAGTTCACGTCAGACGGCACAGTGGCACATAAAGGCTTCAGGGCCTCTCTGACATTCATCAGGATCACAGGTATGCTCATGCTATGTACGCTGTGCACACAGTAGTGATTTTTAACTGACAGAGTCCATTAGTTATGGATTAGTGAACGCTCTGTTATTCCATCATGACCTCCATGCTGCTGCAGTGTTGCAAGGATGAAATGCTGTTTTTTTAATGTCTCTTACAGTCGTCCTCAAAACTACTCATACCCTCCCATTAAAGGTGTCATAACCTGCTATTTTACAGACACAATCCTTCTTAAATTATCTTCAAATGAATTTTTAATTCTAGTTGGGTGCGAGAAAAATTTAATGAGCTCATTTTAACCTCTTTTAATCCCCAACTATTGTTTGTCGCGAGAATACGCACGAGAGTTAGACCTGTCTGTAAGCGCGTTCACTAGGCGAACGTCAAAGCCAAAACAAAGTTTTATCAGGACAGAGCAGGTGAAGGAAAATGATGTCCCAACAGAGAAAAACTTGATAAAAATGTAACGGTGCGGTTGATGGAGAGGATCCGCGGAGTAAAAGGGCTGGACTCTGATGAATATAAGGAGACTCCGTGGCAGGTAATCAGCTGCTTTTAGGTGGCGCTAAAGAGGCTAGCTTAGCAGCTAGCAGCCTCTCTCGTTCACGTCAATGGGAGAAAGAAATCCAATTTGCGTACTGTGGAGAGCGCGTGCTTGTGGCCGGTTCTGGTGAGAAGAGAGAGCCAGCACTCAAAGACAAGTCACTTTCACTTTCCAGAGTTTCTGACACGTTATAACTGAGGTCCCGTTCCAGTACACGTTTTAACGTGAAAAAGTGGGATTTCCGGGTGATGACTCCTTTAAAGAAAAGGCTAAATTGACAATTGTAATGTAAATAATAAGAAACTAAAGAAACTAATAATAAATAAAAATTGACAAAATTATAATATTGTGAATGTAATTTTTTTTGTATTGTGGTTGAAAATAATAATAATAATAATAATAAACAAACAAAACCATCTCACACAGAGCAACTTTCCCATGAACAGTGGATCAGAACAAGTGCAGAAGTCTTTCTGAACAAAATTTTAGCCTCAGAGCCCCGTCATGCTTTTTTTACTTTTATCTATTTTTTTTTTGTATTTTTTTGTTGAAGCGCAATTCAAAAATCAATGTTTTTATTTTCACAGAAGTTTTTTTATTAGTCAATTTCAAATTATTTCACTGACAGCTGATTTTTTTCCATCTTTAATTTGAGGGTGTGAATAATTTTGAGGGGTGACTGTATGCACTGTATGAACACATTTCCCTCATAAGCTAGCATAGATGGATAAAAACAGACGGCTCTACAGTACATGTAACTGGAGAAACTATAGTTGTATTACAAAATGACTGGGGAAAAAAATGGACGTAGTATTCGGTTTCTCTGAAGAGCTGAAAGTGAAGCCAGTTGGGTGTGTCCCACCGCCGCCATCTTGCCGGAGTCACATGTGTCGTCACTCTAGAAAATACTAAAATGGGCAAATAATTGACGGCCAGCAAACTCTGGGCTAAATGCAAACCAAGCTAACTCTAAACTAACGAGCTAACGAAGATTAGCCTCCTTAACGGCGGGATAAAGGTAAGACATGTTTGGACTTGCTGTTAGCTGCTAGAACCCACCATTTTGCCTCTCTGCTGGACACGCCCCGAATTTCGTGTAATTTAAAGATTGAATAATATCTGAATGGATGAGTTATAAAAAAAAATCACCCCCTTACAGTTGACATGAAGGTAAACTTTACCTATTAAACTTAAAATGATGTTTTGAACCAGGCTGTAAACATGTTTATTTCTGCTGTGAAGTTGGCCTTTTTCAAGCAGGA